>OX637865.1:1187500-1660000 GCA_951802705.1 Netelia virgata
GATTTCTGCGAATCGATCAATCCTCCCTCGAATTTCAAGAGTTTTACAACCGGGAAATAATAATTCTCTTTCCGAGAAGGAACTCATAACCGTATGACTTTATGTGGCAGAGAGGAATATCAGCGGACGACGATATATTCCAGGTCTTCATTAAATTCTACCTTCATCCCTTTGCAGGAAACGAATCACACTCAACGATTCGTCGAAGGCTTCACTCTTTTTTTTTATTTAGATAGCGCGCGAGCCGATCGATAGTGATCTCGTTTTCCAAAAGTCGTGGGTCGAGAAACTCTCTTTAAAAAGATCTCGATATTTATTTCCTTCTCCTTTGTTCTTTTTTTTCTTCTCTCTTTCTTCTTTCTTCTCAGAAGAAAAGTTCGAGATTTCCGATGCCATTGGATTCCAGGTAAATCGTTTCATAATTCATCGAGCATTTTTCGCATTCTACGTCGGACGAATTCTACCAGAAGCCGTGAGCGAGATTGGATAAAGGTCGGAAGATACTTTTATTGTACTATAGATGGATGGAAGATATGGTATATTTAATATATATATATATATCATTTAGGCGATTGCTAGATTTGTAAAGAATCGGTGACAGTGAAAAAGATGAAAAAGCAAAAGAGAGAGAGAGAGAGAACGACGATATTGCCGTTATTCTATCCGGAATCCATTTAATTGCCTGACGTAAAGTTTGATTGTAAATGGTGAAAGGTATATAAATGTGGTCCGCGTCCAAGAGAATGGGAAAGTGGGAAAATAGATAGCTCTGTTTTCAAAGGAAAGATTATCCGTCGTTCGTTCCATTATTTGTTCCATTCCCTCTTTTTCACGTAACATATATAAAACACGGTTGACCCATTTCACTAGTAACGAGTTAATAAAAATCGAAAATTTTTATCAGGGATAAAAAGTTTAAAAAATGTGAAAATAAAACTTAAAAAAAACTCATTGCCTTCAAAATTGTCCAAACGTTAAATTCTCAAGTAACGAATATCATTCAATCTCATCGCTCAATTTTTCTTCGCTCTGAGCTCATTTTCCTTTCTTTTCATCAATTTTCGCGACGACCGAAAAACGAGAGAGTGAAATCGAATCGAAACTCGAAATGGAATTTCCTACCATTTTCATGATGGAAATTCGTCACGGACGATTTACAATCGCTTACGAACAATTTTCGTGGAAAATTCAAGAGAGTATAAGAGTAAGAGTAAGAGAGGGAGAATCGCGTCTAAGCAATGGAAAGAACGAGGGTGAAATCGAGCGAGCAAGCGAGGCGTAAGGAGCGAGGTAAAATCCTTCGTGGAATATAAACGAGGGAATTCTTATAGGTTCACGAGAGGCTGTGTGTCTCGAGTGTATCGCGAGAGTACAAACGTACACAGAGGAGACTTACAAGAATCTTTAATGCTATTGGGCCTCTTCGACTTCTTACAAATGACATACTACCATCGGTCTCTTCTTCAACACCCCCACTTTACCCCTCCTCGCTCTTCCTTTTTTCAAGGTGATCTACGAGTTCTCCAAATTGTTTCGACTTTCGTTCCTCGTAGAATTTCACTCGTCGAAGTAGTCTCCGATACGCGAGTCTTCTCGCAAACGATAAAGGGATCTTTCGAAGCTCGAGGGGAGGGTTCGAAGAAGAAAAAAACAATTTTCTTGCCAACGCCTGTTGAATACTTATACGATCCTCCTCCCCCCTTTTTCTTCTCTCTGTCTCGAGTTTTTCCGTATTAAGGGACGTAAAGTGGTTTTTTTCTTTCTTCTTCTTGCTTTACCCCAGGATAATGTCACACAAGTCATTGTGCGCGATAATTAGAAAAAAGAAAAGAGGAAAGGGGAAAAAAGCGAGTGGAAATCGAGAACGCCCGATATTCCTTTTTCTCTTATTTCCTCAGGACTTTGTGTGCTTCGATTTCGTTTTTGGCGTCGAACAATGCCTGCCTTCTATTGGAATTTTCATTAACGTTTCTCACCCTCTGATTCGTGTTTTAATTCACGTAACAAGTACAAATATTATTCGAGCTAAATATTAGAGAAATATTTCTGTATTTACGTTGATTTATTGTCAAAATAATAATAATTTTTGTTTTTTTGGTGAATATATATTAATGTACGTGAGGTAAATTCTAGGCGGTACAAAGCAGTACAAAGAGTGTATTAATAGCTCGAGGCGCGGACCACGAGTCCCGGGAAATTGCCACCCCTTTACTACAGTCGAGATATCGAACCAACCAATCACCACGGTATTCGCGATATATTCTCGCGCCGCATTTCAATCGTCGCCCTATTAATATATCACGCGTACGGAGAGTCTCGTAGGTCGTCCGTTCATCGACACGGCGCGTTATTAATAGTACGGTTCAACGACACCAGTTTGCCGCGATACAATTGTCATCAATTATCTATAAACAGCGTTTTTTTTATTCCGTATGATTGTTTACGCAATTGGACTCACGGTTAAACAGTCTCGAAAAGATTTGTTGTTTGGTGAGAATTCACGCTTGTATGAGAATTATTTCGTAAGAACGGAGAAAAACATTCGATCAATCATAAAGATATATATTTTTTTTCTTTTGCGATCGATCACTAATAGTCATCTATGAAACGTTAAGATAAACGCCTTCGACCATCGATTAGTTCTTTCTCGCGTGGGCAATATTTTTTCGTCCCACGACTTTCGAGGATCTTTGATTTGATGGCAATTGATGAGATTTTTTTTATTGGAAGAAATCGAGAGGAAATTCAATATGCTCCGTGAAATAGTACCGGATGGATAGGAAGATTGGATTGACTTTTCAAGAAAACCGTTATTTCGAGCTCTGATTTCGACCAACGGATTAGTTAATTAACAAAGAATTAAATAAACTTTGCTTTGTTATCGCGTCTATTTATCGATGTGGAAAAATATGTGCATAATAATTATAGGATATATAAGAAGGCGTATTATATGTCTTCTTTTGTCTCCATGCACGGTTTAGTTACCGACGCTACCATCGGTGGCGCTGCAACACATGAGAAACCGCTTCATACGCGCCTCTGGTGGTGGCGTCGGTAACTAACAAGGAAACTGTCTCAGGCGTGTCTCGCCGATTATTATGAAACTTGGCATGTTTGTAGAATGGACGAAAATAGGCGACACGTATTTTTTTATACGTGCCAAGATTGGTTTCGCAGGGGTGAAACGCACCCTCGAAAATAGGGGTATTTTTCGTTCTTCGTCAATAATGTTTAAACGGTACGAGGTATACAAAAATTTCAAATTGCAACAACATTTATTTTTTCACGTACTATATACTGGATATAAGAATGGTGCAGATAACAACAAATTTCATATTGTTTATTGCAAAAATCCAATTTTTTCATACGTATCTCCGAGAGTTTTTAATCGATTAGGATGCAAATTTGCATACAGGCAGAGGAGGAAAAAATAAAGGGGTAGAAATTGCTCTTCGATTTTTTGGTTCATTGCATCGTACAATCAATAACGATAGTCATCATAAAAGTGTTTGAAGCGCAGAGATTTTTTACACAACACACAAGTGACAAAGGTGCAGCAGGAATGATACATCCCCTTGATCTTTATGGTTTCCGTGTATGCAAAAACTTCGTCAAACTCTTTTCTAACGTAGTAATATTATATAATTACGACGTCAATCTGCACTTGAGGGAAAATATTGTTAAGTTACAATCTCTTACACACAACCAGTTTTCTTCTCCACGGTTTACAAACCTTTTTAAATATGCGTAGTACAAGACTTTTATCACGACTATCGTTATTGTGATGCGTATAATTCATGAAAAATGTACTGTTAAAATGGTTATTAAAGTTTTCCGATCATATTTTAATCTTCAAAGGCAGTACGTGCCGAAAAGAATTTCTTCGTATAAAAGCCATAGTAATCCAGTTACTTTTCGAAGCAGGAAATTATTCCGTAATAGTAAAAGCCTTACCTATTTCTGTGCCGATATGAGCCGAAAATTGAAGAGTGATTTTCATCCAATTATTCGCAAATTATTGCAATAAATAATACGCTATTTGTTTTTATATTCATCATTATCATCACGAATGTCTAGTAGTCGAAGAGTAGAAGATTTTTTTCCTTTAAACGTTTTTTTTTTATCTCAGCCCGTTCACGAAAGAATAAAGTTTTTAAGTGGACCCCTTGAGGGTGACGTTGCGCCAAAACAGGGAAATTTGTATCAATTATTTTGATTGATTGTACTTCCAGTGTAACCCATTTTATTTCTACAAATTTTCGTCCATGGCACACGGTAAGAACTTTTAACGTTCGCGAGGGGGATGATTGGGGTGAGTGGCATTTACAAATATGTACTCGAGTATTGAAACGAACTTATATTAACGTGAATTTAACCCAGAATGGCAAAAGGCCAGCTGATTGTACGATGCTCTTGCCTAAAAAATCGAAGGGCAGTTTCAACCCCTTAATTGCGAGACGTCGGAAAAACAAAAAACACGTATCCGCTACTTCTCTATCCTCCACATGTATGCAAATTTCCACCCCAATCGATCGAAAATTCTCGGAGATACGTATGCAAAAATTGTATTTTTGCAATAAACAATATGAAATTTGTTGTTATCTGCACCATTCTTACATCCAGTGTACAGTACGTGAAAAAATAAATATTATTACAATTTGAAATTTTTTCATATCTCGTACCGCTTAAACGTTATTGACGAAGAACGAAAACTACCCCTATTTTCGACAGTGCGTTTCATCCCTTCATAATCAATCTTGGCACACGTAAAAAAATACGTGTCGCCTATTTTTGTCCATTCCACGAACATGCCAAATTTCATCAAAATCCGCGCGACAGTTCCCTCGCAAGTTAGTTTCCTGCGGAAAAACGCACTGTTACCGATAGTCTTGTGATTTTTTTAAAAACTATAACGTTTTCTAGACAATTACGAAAAATTAAAAAAATTCGCGCCGGTCTACTTTGCCGATGAACCGAACGAGAAAAGTTGGTTCATTGTCGGTCGTTCCAGACTACGGAGCGCCGTCGAGTTTTTTTTTATGAATGGTCCGGGCTTTGACTGTACGAGAGTGGGCGCTAAAATTCTTCCCCCTCCTGGCTTCTCGTCAAGTTTTGCTCGCTCGCCCACGCGACACACGTACCCACGAGGGCAGGAGTGAGACAGAGGGAGAGAGAGAGAGAGTTCGACTCACGCCGGCCCGGAAATATCCACCGGCGTGTAGCCCCGAGCTGCCACAGTGTATCGGTGACCCGCGAACTTGCAAGCTTCATTCACGAATTTAACGTCCAAGAAGCAAGAGAGAGCGAGAGAGCGAGAGAAAGAGAGAAAGATAGAGAGGGAGAGAGAGAGAGAGAGAGAGAGAGGACGCTCCTCGCTCCTGGATCATCGTAGGAAACGACCAGGTAGTGAAAACAATTCGCGCGAGGGAGAAAGAGGAGTAATAGGAAAGTCCGATGATCCCGGAACGTTGGAGTGTCCCTCGTCCGTTTATTTCCCTAATTTCGGTAAGTTGTCACGTTTCGTTTACGTTTTTTTATTATTGTTATTTTTTCAATCGTTCCGTGTGTGTTTTCAATGTGAAATTCGTCGAAGTGCGTCCGATGTGCGAGAAGAAAGTTTGGCGCGAGGTAAAAGAAAAGTGCTCCTCTCATCCCTTTCGAGTTAATTTTGAAAACGGCCCGATGTCATTAATCATTCTCCCGTCTCGACCTTGAGAAATGTACGAGGGGTCGGTAACTCGACGATGTTCTGCTTTTTTTTGTCCTTCCTAAATTCGTTAACTCGTTGGAAATTGTTCAACGAGAGGGGTGAAAATTTCTACCCTTAATTCTATCTCTACGTCGTGAAAAAATTGTTTTTTTCTCTTCTTCATTCGTCTCGACGATTCCTCGGAAAGAATATGTAAAGTTTGTGCGTAGAGACGATCGTCGCGAAATATATACATATATATTATATGTATATTTGTATATATGCGTGTAAATTCCGCGGTGACTCGGAAAATTGTTTTTTTCTTTTTTCTCTCGTTGACACAGAGAATTTTATTTTTGAAAAACGACGAGGGGTTTAATGAAAGAATTTTCCATCTCGTGATTTGCAAAAATATTTTCGTTTCTCCTTTCGCGAGTGGAAAATGGAAAAGTATTTTAATATGAAATCGGAGAATTCCGGGCTTTTCTTTGCAAGAGATACGCGGAGAGAGTGAGAAAAATTCCGAAGAGATAGTGACGAGAAAGAGATCGTCGAGCGTTTATTCCGGGCAAATTGACTTTTAATTCGAGCTTTTACGATATTAAAACATATTTTATCGAAATAAAGATTTGTCTCCTCTTTTTTTATTATCTAGGATTATCAAAATATTATCGTTGCCTCGTTATAAATAAAGTTCCGAAAAATTCAAAGATCGAATATTTTGACAAAATTAATTGAGCGCTATTATTGACAAAAACGAATAATAACTTGAAAAAACTAATATTCGCACTTCTTGAATACCAACCAAAAATATTTTTACTAAGTTAAGCCGCGTAATTATCTTCAAAAAAATAATCATAGTTTTTAAAAGGATTATCGAGTTCTTTTCATCGTAATCAACCAACCTTCCCCCTTTATTCGCGATATTTCGCCCACTCGTAGAATCTACCCTGGATTTCTCGTCAACGCTCGAGCGTACTACCCGGCTTATGCTCGATTAATCCTCTCAGCGCTGTCCCGTTGCAACGGAAAAATGCTGTTCGCATGATCAAAAACAAAAAAAAATCATTTTCCTCTCATCACCACGCGATACTCGTTTCTGTCATTTTCCCTTCATTCGCGTTTTCATTCTCGTCAATTCTCACGATGACAGCATTTTCGCGAAACGTATCGACAAAAATCTCGAATAAACGTGCGAGATAGCGAATTACGTTGTAAATTGTGTAACATTATCGTTGTTTTGAATTATTTTCGCATTTTTATTTAAAAAAAATGTGTTTTTTCCGAGGGATGTTTCAACCCTTAGCACGATCGCTACGAAAATTATTTTAATTCGTGTTTTACAACCGAGCAATTAATTTAATGAGGGCGAATAATTAGGAAAATAGGTAACGACTCGAGTCACGTGGATTCGCTTTATCCCGAGGAATTTCTGACGATAATAGAGACGCGCTACAATAGGGATGAAAGTTTGTCCTGAAATTCATACTTTTCAACGTCGCATCGTTCATCTATTTAACGCACGAGTTTCATCGTGACGACTCAACGATGCGACGTTACATTTTATCCCCCCCTCAACACACCCTTCCAATCTCCACTAATAAACGTATTTTCTCATTTCTCCCATTTCCCTTACCGACTCGATTCCATCCCGAGACATCTCTACGATCGACGTTGAAACGTCTAGTCACTACTCGACTTATACTTTTCCCAGCGGAAATTTATATTCGGAATGGCTCGACGTTGCCTCGAGCTCCGTCAGATCTCTGTCCCTTCGAGATATTGACACATGTGCACTCGCTATATCGTACGATATTCAAAGTTACACGAGCGCGAAGAAAGAAAAAAACAATTAAGAAATATAAGAAAAAATTAAATTTCTCCTTAAGAAAACATACAAAATTGAATTTAACTCGAATTAACAGAAATAAAATAAATTTTCATAAATGCGAAAGAAGTTCGAATAATATATGCGAAATAATATTTATCGGACCATTAAAGACCAGTTTCGTTCTCGACGAAATTAAGATCGTAAGTTTCGCCCTTGGCCTACGTGTTTCGTCTACGTGATACGAGGTTTTATGGCACGTTCTCTTTCAACTTGTCTCTCAAATTTATCGTAATACTCTGTCTCTCTCTCTCTCTCTCTCTCTCTCTCTCCATGGTTGCTCGAACTTTCCAGCATAAAATGCTCTCGGCGATGCAACTTGGCAACGGGGTAATACGGTCGGGCCGGTAGAAATAATTAATACGTCGAGAATGGGGGTTAAAAAAAAAGAAGACTTTTCGGAGCTATTAATAATGCTTTCGGCGCTATTTCTCCGAGCGAAAATTCTCGAGTGAATTTATTCCCCAAAGTTGTAACACGATGTAAACAAAAAATATTGAAAATTCATAAAAAATATTTTTGCCAAACACGAATAACGTTCGTTCTAAAGGCGTTACATTTATTCTCGTTTCAAATAAATATATGATAAAACAAATTAAATGAATTCTTGGATAAAAATCCATCTTCTTTGCGAATCGTTAAGGGGGTTGAGTAAACCAGTGATTTTCCTAAATCAGTTTCACGCTTAACGTCGATAGCTGCGTCGTCGAAGGATATTCCATGCGCATTCGGTGTTCCAATCGACGAACTTACGTACATATTCGCGTAATACCGGTAAATTCAAAGCCACCCCACGTCGTTTGTAATCATAAGCCGATTATACGATCGACGTTCTATCTCGCCACTATTACTTCCTCCGTCTTGTTGTTTCTCCCTACCACACGATCGTCGATAGTTATACAGGCTAGCTCACCATGCAACTTACATACACCACAAAGGAGACAACCCCTTCCTCTCTCGTTCGACCTCAACACTCTCCTCGCATCACCACCTGTATATAGTCAAGCGTATCAACGCGGTCGAATGGAGCACCTGTTTACACACAGAGCGACGGCACAATAGGTAGATAAGTGGCAGTTGCACGAGACACGTGGTTGAACCTTTACCCTTCTATTCGCGTTTCGAGCCTCTTGAACATTTCGATCTATATGTTAGCTAATTTATTGGAATTTTAGATTTGCATACCGGTGAATACGATGATGAAATCAATCGATGCACGGAAATTCGTTGTTTGATCGACAAAATTGGATTCTGATTAAATACGGTAATTTATAATTATTCATTTTTTAAATTCAATTCGTTAATTTATTTTATGTAAATCGATATACGGAAATTCGTTGTTTGATCAACGAAATTGGATTCTGATTAAATACGGTAATTTATAATTATTCATTTTTAAAATTCAATTCATTAATTTATTTTATATAAATCGATATACGGAAATTCGTTCTTTGATCGACGAAATTGGATTCTGATTAAATACGGTAATTTATAATTATTCATTTTTTAAATTCAATTCGTTAATTTATTTTATGTAAATCGATATACGGAAATTCGTTGTTTGATCAACGAAATTGGATTCTGATTAAATACGGTAATTTACAATTATTCATTTTAAAAATTCAATTCATTAATTTATTTTATATAAATCGATATACGGAAATTCGTTGTTTGATCAACGAAATTGGATTCTGATTAAATACGGTAATTTATAATTATTCATTTTTTAAATTCAATTCGTTAATTTATTTTATATAAATCGATGTACGAAAATTCGTTTTTCGATCTACGAAATTAGATTCTGATTGAATACGGTAATTTATAATTATTAATTTAAAATTGTTTTAATTAGTTGATTAATTTTATATAAATCGTCGGTACGTTGTATAATTCTTTTTATAAAACGTACTTAATCCGCGTAGACCGTGTGCTTTTCGGTGTAAGGAATATGAATATATATATACAGTGAGGGAAAAAGAGGGGATCGAAGTTCCCAATGTTCTCGAAAGCAGCACATATGGCGTTTCGTCTCGTACCTACAATTATATTACCGCTTTCCCTTTCTCATTACAACCCCTTACGCCTCAAGAACATTTCCCGAGCATGGGCGCCAGACCGAAAGTGCAAAGTTGGACGAAACAGCGAAGGCTTTTCCATTCGAATGGTCAGACACTCTACATCGTAAGCCAAAACTGTACGGAAACATTTCCTCGTATCTCGTCGTTTTTTTTCAACTTTTTTTCCCCACTCAACTTTAAATACAAACGAGCGAACTTTTTTTTCGTCGCACGATTTACTCGCCGTCTGGCTAATTTTTTCTTTTCTCTCTTATTCTTCTCCGACTGTGTTTCGTGTTTTTTTTTTACAAAATGTACGAGACCGGATTACACGCTTGGGTCAACCGGTACAACCTCGTTACCGTGTTCGGGGCTTAAAATTGTGTTTATGTTTTGCGAATGAATTTTCCGGGACGGAGCAGGCTAAGCGAGAATTATACGGTCTAAAGCAGCAAACGTACTCGTTGTACGGACTGAGAGTGAAGGGGACATGTTATACGTATGGCAAAAGGCCATTACCAACAGACTGCGCGTTTCGGCCACAGGCGGCCCCGCGCCAAAGTGATGCAGCTCTATTTCGTCGAGCCGGCAAGTAGAGAAGGTCAACGTATGTCAGACGGCCCCTTGCCTCTGCCCACGTTCCACTGTGCTACGCGTCACGAAATTCACCATTAATGCCTGGATAATCTCGTTCGATATCTCTCGACCCTTGTTTCTATAATAATTAACAAATTTGAATTTTTTTTCCAAATTTATATAAAAAAAAAAAAAACAATAAAATGACAATTTTTATTTTTATTTTTTATTTTTATTTCTCGTTCGTAAAATTCTGAAAAACAAACGTATTTATATTTCTTTCTCGTTCGTCGTATTAACCATAATATTTATTTCGCTCGTAACGCTTTTCGTGAAAAAAAAAGTATCAAGTTGATACGTTGATATTTAATTTTTTTCGTATTTTCCGAAAATCCATGTCAGAATTTACCGGTGCATGACGTCGAGTGGGGATATATCTCGCGATTATCGAAATGCGAACGGATTTTCGTGTCCCAGATTCGTCGCTCGCTCGGCATGTCTCGTACACGTGTCCAGGCTGCTGCTACCCCCACCACTTCCTCTCTTTCTACTCGTTCCCTCGCAACCCGTCTACCACCGACCAACACGGAAGAGACTCGCTTCGTGTCCTCACTCGCGCTTTGTCCCTTCCACATGGATTTCAACGTGGATGGATACGAGAGTGTGCCTAGGCTCTCTCGGATTCTCGAACGACACGAGAGTACCCGAGGAGAACACAACTGTAGTGAGTACCCACCCTGTATATCGGGTACTGGGCTCGTTGCAGGAAACATGAGTGGAGTAACCGAGAGCTCGGCAAACATCGTTCGCGTATATCTCCATATTGTGTTGAATTTATAGATACCTCGAAAACGTGTATATATATATGTATATATATTTTACAGACAGGAAATGTAGAGGCAGATGTGTTCTCTCGCTCGTCTCGAATTTCGAGGGGAATCGGTATCGAATCGTGCTCGAATGTAAGAAGTAGCAGTCTGTTATGAAAAATAAATATCGCTTTTATAATTTCTCGTGTGAAAGACGTTTCGAGAAATATGAAATTTTGATACGATAGTGATTTGAAAAATTTGAGATTTTTGCCAAGTTAGGAAATCGATCGACGAACAAATGATTCATTTGTTCTCTCTCTCTTTCTCTTTTTCACTGATTCGTCTTATCAGTGTTCCATGTATATTCACAGAGCGTTTTCAACGAGCGACTAGGAAACGAATCCCAGCGAGAGCTGAGCGCACGAACGATAAATTTCTTACTGTCTCAGGCCAGAGCACCACCATCCTCCTCTCTATCTCTTTCTTCGAGTGTAGACGGGACTATATATATGTATAGGAAAAGATAGAGAAAAGGGAGTTAAAGTTCTGACAAGTTGGAAACTAGCAAGGACCAATTAGAAGAGACCTGACTTCTCACGCCTTCTTCTCTCTCTTTTCTTTCTTGGCTCGTGAATTCGATTCATTACTGTGCACATGAATTCCCGCGACTTCGGGACTCACGGTGATTTATACCGAAGTTGGCTTCGCGTTTGCGCATTACAGGGTGAGTTTTCAATTTTTATTCTATATTTTCATTCTCGTCTCGAAACGCAATATGTTGCATGGAGCGCGTGTCTCGCAACTCGACTCGAGCTTATTCTCGTTACGCGCGCATTCCTGCGAGTCTACACATTTCTGGATATTCCCTTGTTAAATTACGTGCCTCGGGCCGAACGATCCGATTACTGGCAGTTTTGAGAAAGAAGCGTTGCGTTGAGAAAGAAGTGTTGCGAGAGAGAGAGAGAGAGAGAGAGGGGGGGAGAGAGAGAGAGAGAGAGAGAGAGAGAGAGAGAGAGAGAGAGAGAGAGAGAGAGAGAGAGAGAGAGAGACACGTCGCATCGCAAACACTCCATTTCTCATTCGTATCACGTTACGGAATTTCGCGAAATCCCGCGGCAAACACCGCGGGACATCCACCTGCTCGGATATTTCTGTACGCGAGCACGTTTTCTTATTTCCGTTATATTTCCCTATTTTCTTCTCTCAACAATCGGACAATCCTGTGTACATTTTGCATGGAATGAAATATTAATGGAAAAGCAAAGAGACTTTCGATAGAGATCGACGGACTCTGCGAGCAAAGTATGAGATTTTCTCGTTCTCGAGGAGAGATAAAGACGAAAGTCGAGACAGTAGAAATGCCAGGCTTTAGTCAGACAACGATCGAATCAACGATCGATCGTAATCTTTCTCGATTATAATCTCGTACGAATCGTTGTATAAATAAGTACAATCAGAATGAATTGTATGCCATCGAGATACGGAGGGTTCGTGGCTGAGTAAGCACGATGATCGATTGTCTGACCTAAAACGGTGTCTACTACTTTCCCTCTTTCTCGCGCTTTCTGTATTTCTTTCCGATGATTCGTCCTTACTATATAATCGAGAATAAAAACTTTGTGAAAATATGATCGAGCGCTGTTCCTCAGCGACGCGGGACGAGCACGGAGTTTATCCCTTCTCGATCGAGAGCGAGAGTAAGAAAGAATATTGAAAGGAGTATAAAAAGAAGAAGAAGAAGAAGAAGAAGAAGAAGAAGAATAAGGAGAAAACAAAAAAAAGCGAAGAGTAATTTCGTAAGAGCACGTGCGCCCTCTCCCGTAGGAATCCTAGGGGGTAAAACTTGGCAAATTGTTTTTTTTTCTTTCTTTCGCTCTCCATCATCGGAGAAGAACTAGCATACGAGAAACGGTCGAGTAGCGGCAGCTTGTCGAAGTACGTCACGAACAAAAGTTTGCAACATACGAAAGCTTTCTCTCTCTCTATCTCTCTTTCTCGTCGTGATTTTCCGCGGTGTATAACGTGATTTAGCAATTGAAATCCGTCCCGGGTGCGAGCAGGTGGCGCGAGGACAAAAGAGTCAGGGGTTTTGGCCGAATCTAGTCCTCGGACCAAACTTTCTATACGGGCGTATGCATAGAAGAATCGTGCGACGGATCGGTCGACGATGGTTCGTCCGGAGGCGAGCAAGCTTCGACCTCTCCCCTCTCTGTCCCCTCATCCACCCTCAAGCTTGCGAAACGATTCAGTTGGCAATTTTTGTTCTCACTTCGATGAATACATCGAGGGTGGATCGCTCGTGGTGTGCGTGATAAAGTTTTCCCTAAAAGAAAGCTCAGATTTTTTTTCGATTATTTCGCACGTCTATGTATAACGGAGGTCGAGCCAACCTCGGCATATTTTCTTATTCCGAGAGTTGCCCACACTTCTGCAAAGAACTAGAATACAGGGGTTGGACCAGGAACACGGGGTGCTGCAATTTTTATTCTTATTGTCATTATCGTGAAATTGTTGCCGAGAGGGATGAGCGATGATCGGCGAATGGGGACACATACCGGAAGCTCTCTAGGGGTTGTTGAGCTTTTTTTCGGTTTTGCCTTACCAACGATTAATCTCCGCTGCGACGAGCCTGCTGGTGGGCACGTGTAGGATGTAGTTATGTGGATGGAATAAAAGTGTACCGTGTATGCTTGTATAGAAGGGTTGAAAACTTTCGCAGCTGCTGCGACCTCGAAGTTGCACTCTCTTACTCTACTACCCTTACCGCAATCGCGTTCTTACCAGACACGCGCGGTAGTTTGAAAAATTCACGACCTTCCGGGAATCGCGTACATAAAAGTACAACAAGGGTGTTCTAGGTAACGTAGCATAGTCTGTAATAAAATGTAGGTCTGACAATTAATTGTGACTATGACATTGTACAAAGTACGATGCCATAAGGGTTGCCATTTTGGTGGTTAAAGTTCGCCAACAAATTGATTTCTATGACTATATATGTGTATTCGATTAATTTAAACGATATACAATTTGTACAATATTGGTGAAAGAGATTTAAGACAATCGTCGATTGATTCAACGTCTGACCAATACCTGACATTTCTACTGTTTTTACTTTTGTGTTCATTTCTCCTTGAAGAAAATGAAAACTTCGCATCCACGACGCGCCAAACGTCGGCTCTTGATACATATATATACGCACGTGCACATGAAATATAGACTGGATTAATTTAGAAGGTATAATTTAGAATTTATACAATATTGGTGAAAGAGATTTAAGACAATCGTCGATTGATTCAACGTCTGACCAATACCTGACATTTCTACTGTTTTCACTTTTGTGTTCATTTCTCCTTGAAGAAAATGAAAAATTCTCATCCGCGACCCTCTAAATGCACACGTTTGTTATATATATATGTACACATGTATATAAAATATACACTCAATTAATTTATACAATGTACACAACATCGTTGGAAGTGATGTAAAACGTCGTCGATTGATCCAACGGCTGACCAATACCTGACATTTCTACTGTTTTTACTTTCGTGTTCATTCCTTCTCGTAGAAAATGAAAACTTCGCATCCACGACGCTCCAAACGTCGAAAATTGATACATATATATGTACATATGCGTATGAAATATACACTCGATTATTTTAGAAGGTATAATTTAGAATTTATTCAATATTGGTGAAAGAGATTTAAGACAATCGTCGATTGATTCAACGTCTGACCAATACCTGACATTTCTACTGTTTTCACTTTTCTGTTCATTTCTCCTTGAAGAAAATGAAAAATTCTCATCCGCGACCCTCCAAACCTCGACGGTTGTTACATATATACGTGCACGTGCACATAAAACACAGTATACTGTGGAATATGCGATATAGCTGTTTCCAAGATACTTCCTATACTGCGGAGACTTCCCGGGGCAAGATTCCGGTCTGCAGATAACCCAGTTTCCACTATTGAGATAAATTCTACCCTCGTGGCTGGAGGCATTGGTAGAGCGAGAGGGAGAGAGAGAGAGAGAGAGCGAGGGAGCGAACGAGAGTGGGAGAGTTCGTTTAATTCAGAAGTCGCTATATAGGTAGGCGACAGGACTCCCGATATCAATTTCCCATTAACGGTAGAGGTAGAGCTCGATTTATAAAACGTGACACGAGCTTTCATATGTATATCTGTACGTTGGGTAAAAAAAAATTAAAGATATATCTTTCATCTTCCAATAATTTCCTCTCTCTTTTTTTCGTCTCATTGTTGTCGTTGATTATGTCGCACAGAAATTCGCGCGACACTAAGGACGATATTCTATGCGTTGACGCGTCCTTCGGATTTCAAGATAATCCACGAGTACACAGAGTCCTCTTAGAGACTGTAAACTCCATGAATTTCTGGCATTAACGATCCGTGCATAAAACTTCCAAGGTTTGATTAACAATAATTATTCGAGAACGAAAAATATTGGCAGACGCAATTTTTTCTAGCCAATTTATTAAAACGACCTTGAAAAAAAAACGAACGTCAAACGTCGTCTCGATCATTCTCGAACAGTCGCGAATGGGAACGGTACGAGAAAAATTAATGGCGCGAGTCTCCGTGTCACGTCGCCAGCTAAATCTTTCTCTCGGTACAACGAAGAAAATATGGAATGCTCGGGGCAAGCTCGGGCATGAAAAGAATAAAAAAAAACAAGATCTTTCGAAGGAACGGTGCTTGCCAGAGTCGTTTCTGATTGTTTTCCGATACCGTTTGCTAACCGACTCAGCGAACCACACGAACCGCGTTCCAGCCTTTTTTCCCCTCCGACATGGAAAATGGGGGAGAGAGAAAAACGGAAAGAACCGAAAAAAATCACAGAAATAAACGTATGGGCTCCAATTATCTTTCCAATGGTCCCTTCCTCCCCACATTGGGTCGTTTTTACCTCGCCAATTCTCTTGCCCCGGAAAACGAGGGCTCGTTCGTTTCGTTAACTGATTTTAGTATCGTGCTCAGTCGCTGCTCGTAAACGCGATCCTCGTCTCGTATATATTTATAGAAAAATTCACTCATTCCTCTTTTACTTTCTTAATTAACGAATCAACGATCAATTAATAAATGTCGATTAATGCAATCGCATTTTTTAAAATCTTTATATTGAAAATGAATGAAAATAAATTTGTATCTATTATTATTATTAATTATTCTAAACTTAATGGACATTAATAGAATTAAAATTTCTCTACCAAAGAATAATTAGAGAAATAAGAATTAATAATAAGATTGTCTTATTACAAAAATTGTCTTTTTCACGATTATTCTTATATTCAAAGAGGATCAAAAGACACGGTCTCTAATTAATAGACATCTCCGGATCCCTTTCGGTCTTGCCTCATATGCATTTTTAGAAAAATTCACTCATTCCTCTTTTACTTTCTTAATTAACGAATCAACGATCAATTAATAAATGTCGATTAATGCAATCGCATTTTTTAAAATCATTATATTGAAAATGAATGACAATAAATTTGTATCTATTATTATTAATAATTATTCTAAACTTAATGAACATTAATTGCATAAAAATTTCTCTACCGTAGAATAATTAGAGAAATAAGAATGAAAAATGAGATTGTCTTTTTATAAAAATTGTCTTTTTCACGATTATTCTTATATTCAAAGAGGATCAAAAGACACGGTTTCTAATTAATAGAGGTCTCCGAATCCTCTTCGGTCTTGCCATCTCGTCGTCCAGGGCAACGAGGGAATTGTTCCCGTAACAAGACCGACCTCGAGTTGCATTCGTTGGCTTAGAATTCGAGTGGCGTCCGAGGCAACGAGCCTCCCGTGTCTCTGTGTCCGTTTGTGCGAATCTCACGATCCGTATGTGCGCGTGGCTCTGGGAAATCCTTCGAGACATCGAGAGTCTGGCCAATGAGAGAGAAATTTAGATAAAGCTCTACAAGATTATACGATCGTGATCTCGACTTTGGCTTCGGGGCTTGTGTTTGCGATCGAGTTTCGAATCTCGACTCGAATCGCTCGTTCGAGGGTATTACAACGTGAATGGGAGACATTTTATTTATTTGTTTATATTTTTTTCGCGACACGCGTCACAGTCAGTCGGTTATTCGAGTCTGAATCCGAGTCGCGCGTCCGTCAAGATGAAGCTTCCTCTTTCGTAATGAGACTCTTTCCGCTCCGTCGGAAAAAAGTTTCCTCCAGGAATTTACAGCGTCGACCGACCGGGCGAATGACGCAAGCATTTAATCGTTTCTATCAAACGATATTCTCCTCTTATTATTACTCAAACGAGTAGCAAGAGAAGAATTTCATTTACATTAAAAAATATTATTCTACTTTTATCTTAAGAAATAAAAAAGAGAAATCAAATAAACATTCTAAAAAATTGTTTTTTTTCCATTGTAATTAAATAATTCATAATTATTATTATTGAAACCAAATTATAAGCAGAACGAAATTATTTCTCTATAAGTATAATGTGCGAAAAATAATCGCTGGAGTTAATCGAGTCGTATGGCTGTTATATAAAATAATTAATTAATCAATTAATTACATAAAATAATTAATGAATTAACGAATTAAATAATTCACTCGCGCAACCTCGCGACGGTTAAATCGCGAAACGAGTCCAAGCTCGCTCCCTGCAGTTTATATTTCGTTTTCCTTTTCGTTCTCTTTCCTGTCCCCTTAGAGGAGGCGGAGGGGGGAGGGGGTGGGTGGTGAAAACGTGCAGCACAAGCGTTATCGTACGTTAAGTACCGACTGTATATCACAGGGCTATAGAGTTTTGCCGGACCGGAAGAGGCGTCGCCAGCACGGGGCCCATGTGGGTTATACGAGGCGCGCGATAAAAAGCTTTTTATTTCGACGATAGCTCTCATCCTCGCCGAAGCGTTTCCCGTGTGAATTTCTACGCGGCTGTACTGGCGAAAATACGAGAGAGAAAGAAGACGAGACGGGGACGAAAGAGAGAAAGAGAGAGAGAGAGAGAGAGAGAGAGAAAAATTTAGTGTTCTCCGCAGCACGCAAGCACCGTAATGGATAAAGCGAGTATCCAGGGGTGTATCGACTTTAACCCGACCGCGAGACAGATGAACAGACTGCAACGTGGATGCGATCGGTAAATATTGAACGAATCGTTAAAAAGAAAAAAACGAAAAGAAAACAAATATCCTTAACGGCTTTTTTAGTTCGCCACTTTCACGTTCGAAGAAATTTATTTCCTAAGAGCTTTCGTTATAATTGACACGCCAGCTTTTTTCCTCCCCTCCTCATGCCCAAACCCCAGAGAGTCGTAAAATTATCATAAAAAAGAACGTCCGAATCTGCGAATAAAATCGTCGCGTCGTTATTAACGGACGATGAGCGATCGTTCGACGCGCCCATTAAAATAAAAACAAAGTAGGAACGAACGAAAATATATATCATAAAGATTCTTTCGTTTACGAGCGACGTACGAAAAGTTCTCGGGACAATCGATAAATCGTTACTACTTGGTCGTTCGAAAAAAAAGAAAAAAAAAAGAAATGAAAACAGAAACGCAAGTTGGTCGATATTCGAACCTCGGGGAAGGACAGTTGGGTGAAAGGAATTTGTAAAAATGGTGCAATCGACGGAAGTTCGCGCGACTAGGTATTTTTTTTATCGCAAATTCGTCGTCGCGATTGAGTGACCGTAAAAAAAAAAAAGATATACGTGCAACGGCTGTGCGCGCATCGCACTTTTCTTCGCTTTTTCATTTTTATCTTTTCACTGTTTTTTTCCAATCCCCGGTCAGCGTGCATCGAACGACGGCACAGGGGATATAGTATGTATATATTTATGAGCGAACAAACGCCAGAAACGAAATTCCGTGGGAAATCAATTTTTCCCTTCTCGCAGTGACGACTTTTCGCGTCATCCCCCCCACCATTATAGCCTTGCCCACAATATTCTCCAGGATGGTTCGAGATGTCCGACGTTTGGATTGCGGCTCGGTCGAACGTAGATGAGGGTACGTCCTCCTTTATCCTGTAATATCTATTCTCTCTCTCTCTCTCTCTCTCTCTCTCTCTCTCTCTATATATATATATATATATATATATGTAGGTATCTAGGCATGTATACGTATATATGTATGAAAAGCCAGGCGTCGATACGCAGGAATGTCTACGACGTGTCAGGACGTATTGGACTTGTCTCACCCGTTCACACGTTCCGATAGCACGTATATAGAAGATACAAAAGCAATTTCGATATTATATACGAAGAGTTCGCGTTCCTGTGGAATTCATTGGCTTTTACCTATAGGACGTTGAAAAATTTCGAACGCCCTCTCGCCGGTTGTCTCGTAAAGCTCGGACTATTAAACAAACTCTGAAGTTTGTGTTCTTTTTTTGAAAAGTTTTTATTTAAAAAAAGTAAATACGTTACTTTGTCTTTATAAATAATTTTTCGAAATTGCTCGTATATATTTAACCAATAAGTATTAAATGATTAGTCTTAGTAGTAGAAAGTCATAAATTATTGAAAATAGTATGAGAATTTTTCGAGTGTCTGGAAATTCGATGGAAATATAAAAATTGTAGTTTTTATTGTTTTTTCATCGGTTCCGATTTAAATCCGACCCAGATAATGTAACGCTCTCAATGATACGACGATAATGCTATAATATTTTAATAGTTCGGGTACATCAGTCGCAAAGCAGATCCGTATAGCTACGTCGCATTAACGGAGCGAAGCGTAGTCCTAATGCAATAAAGCCGAGTGGTGGGCCGCCTCGCAAAGCCACCCTCCCGTCGCTAATATCGTGGCACGGTAGCTTTCGTTCGCCGGACCCCTAACCGCGAGAGACATTTCCATAGGAGCATTAGTAATATTTATTTATCATTGCCTGGTCTATCGAACAATCGCGCGGTAAAAAAGAAGCGATATTTTTTTTTATGTCTTTAAGCTTCGTAATGTAATCCCCGATGATGGTCACCGGCGATCAATCGACACGCGTGACATTTTGAAGGGACGTTGAACGAACGGGAAAATGAGTGAGAGAGTGAGAGAGAGCAAAATTCATCGGCTTCGTAATTATCGGAGAAGCTTTCGCGTCGTGTTTCTCTCTTGAATCCACCCCCATCCCTCTCGAAGCTCGAAGCTCGCTCCCATGTCGGGAGAAGAGCGACGAGCTTCGTACTCTCTCTCTCTCTCTCTCTTTATCTCTCATCATCGCGTTTCCCATAATTGACGTTTTGACGGTCTTCTCCGATTAATCGCACACACGGTGCATACCCGTCGATCCTTAATCCTAAAAGTTACGTAAAATACGTCGTATTTGCATTAAAACAAAAACAAAATCTGAGCTTGATCTCATATCGAATTCGAGTAGTAGAGAGCCGATAATAATCTTGCCACGATAAAATTGTTGATAAAACTGATAAAAGTTTCGAAGATTATTTTTCTTCTAATAAATAACAAATTAGCCTGAGGTTTAGTACGATTTGATGAAATTTCAAATTAGCCGTAACCTCGCGATCGTCGCCGATTCCCGTTTTCGCTCGAGGTTAAAAAGGAGGACGTAACAAGTGAGGGTGGAGTCGAGGAGGTGGAAAATTGAGCGGGGCTATTGCGTCGAAGGCAAAACTCCTTAGCATACTATTTTCCCATAGCACGACCAACCCACTCGCTTTCGGCTTGCCTCGTTTACCTACCGGAATCTCTCTCCCTCTCTCTCTCTCTCTATATATATATATATATATATATATATATATACATACATAACCGGGAGTCGATCTCGCGAGCGTCGACGAGAGATCTACTTCAATTTGCATTTAAACTCTACGCGTAACTCGAGCCTCGATGCCAAGATCGTCTTTTTCTCGGTCGTGTCGACTTTTTCCGTCTAACTCGGCGTATACACCAGACGAACAGAACGTCTCGACGAAATAAACCCTTTTATAAAGTCGCGTACGTGTACGCCCGTCTTTCACGAATGAAATTCGTAGCTTCTTTTTCCTCCAACTTGTCGTTACGCTCGAACCAATAAAATCGTCTTCCGTATATTCGTTTTATTTATATCGAAATTTAATAGCGAGTATTTAAATATAAATATACAACGTGAGAGCACGAACGAACACATTTTCGACGTCGTATTTCAAAATAACGCAACGCTGGTAGAAAATGACGTATACAATTATACGAGTTAAGGAATTTCGAGCGATATTGTACGGGAATATCCTTAATGCGGTGAGCGAGAGAACGGGAAATGGGCGGAATGCCAAACGAATGTATAAGCGCTACTCCATACTCCATTATTCCCGAGAGATATTACGAGAGACTGAAATTTTCGGATGAAGCTTATTTCTGTCTCTCTCTCGCTCTTGGTCGTTCTCCATCTCTCTCTCTCGCTCTCTTCCGACCCCAGTATCGCAATGTGTTTCCATAAGCACGCAGTCATCAAGGATAACTAATGCAAACTGCATTTTGACCCAGCGGCAAGCGTTTACCCCATTTTAGCCGACTGTTTCAGAAACACGTGGAGTCTTGCGCGAGATCCTGTTTACCAATGAGAAAATATAATTCACCCAAATCCTTGCTCTTTGTTCGTTCAAATTGCCATTTTCATTATTTCGACGTTACAACACAATTTTTAATCTCAAAATAAAGTAAATTTTTTGTTAAGAATTATTGTAAAATGAACGTTCGAATGAAATTCATCATTGTAAAGAATTCAATGAAAGAAAAAAAACGGATGGGACGAAACATTCGTGAGAAAAATCGTGTCAATTTTCGAGTTCGAATCGTATGATGGAAAAAATTATTTCTCGGGGCGTTTCATTGAATCGAGATTGTCTCTTTTATTCGACGAGGTAGCTTGTTTGAATAGAACGAGAGAGAGAGAGAGAGAGAGAGAGAACGTAGACACGGTTGTCGTCGATGAGGTTGGGATGGAAAAAATAGTCGGATCGTCGAAATTGATGAGTTCCACCTTTTCGTGCTGACCCAGTATTACCTACGTTGAGGAGGAGAATTCGGAGGGATTTGGCTCTGGGGATGCTGGCATTAGATCGGCTTTTGCCTCCTCTCTCTCTCTCTCTCTTTCTCTCTCTCTCTCGATATAAAATACATCCTTCCGATTACAATCCTCTTATCGCCCCTATATACATAAATTATTATGCCCCGAATACTCAAACAATACTTCCTCCTCCTCGAAAAAACTATATTACATCTCGACCTTCGATCATCTTCCTCCCTCGACATAGCAACGTTCAAAATATTTTCATTAAAATAAAAAACAAAAAAAAACAAAATCGAAACCCGTCCCTCGAAGCGTAATATCTTCCGTTCGTGTCGACCTCTCGAGATATCGTCCGTTCTTGTCACCCGTAACATTTATTTTCGCGTCGAAATTTCTTCTTCCGTAATAAAAATAAGAAAGTAATAAAACAAAAAGGACGAAAAGTAGAGAGAGACAGAGAGAGAGAGAGAGAGAGAGAGAGAGAGAGAGGGGTAAAAAAATACTCGAGGAAGAAAAACGGGCTAAATCCTCCCCGGTTATAGCTCGGGGCGTTTCCGTCGTGATTTCGCTCTCTCCTCCCGTCCGCGGGACTCTTCAACTCCGTACCCATGTGAAAGCTCTCTTCTTCAAGGCTTTTGCTCTTCCTCGACGAAGGAGACGTAATGCCTCAGGCTGTGTGTGTGTGTGTGTATGCTTACGCGTGTCATTGCATGCGTGTATGGGTGTGCTCGGGCGACCAACGTCGTCCCAATTTGTCAACGTCTCTCTCTCGCGAGAGAACTCTCATTTACTATATCTCTGGCGCAAGAGGGCGTTCTGTCCTCGCGAAAGATCCGCGGAGTGTCGACGTTGTCGCAACTCTTTTTTTTCTTTTTTTCTTTCATTTTCTTTTGACTTCCATCCCTCTCGATTTCATCTTTTACGAGCTTTCTCGCAACCCTCTCTCTCTCTCTCTCTCTCTCTCTCTCTCTGCGCCTTCCTCTGTGTACGCTTTTGCCTGGAGCTCCGGCGTCTCTTTCGTGATTCCACGCAAGCCCTTTATATCATCCTTAAGTCTCACCACCTTTCTCGTTCCTTCCTTTTTGACTTTGTCTCGTCTTTCGACAGAAAGACAGAGAGAGGGAAAGAGAGAGAGAGATTTCACGACACCAGACGCACCACGCATAAAACAACCGGATCCCCGGACCCGGGGATTTTTTACTCAGACGAGGATTAATTAAGAAATTTGCGGGGTTTGCCGACGAAACGGGACGAGTCTCGTAAAAGTACCGTGTACTTTTTCTCGTCTCGGCTCTCGTTACTTTGCTTTAAACGTATTCAGGACGATGTCTGGTTTCTTAAAGCCTTACCAAGGAACCTTTCGCGTCGCGAAATCTTGTCTCTGGCGTTACTTTTATCGTAAGTTTCTCGAAGTGTTTCGAGAAACTTGTCGATCGAGACAAATCGTAAAATTCTACGGTGAATTATTCTCGACGCGTCTATTTAAATGATCGATCGTCGAGAATTAATTTCTTCGATTTGTTACAAATAAAAATTGCGAGGAATAAAAGTTTTCCAACGGATAAAAGAAAAATTGATAAAAGGAAAATGAGAAACAAAGGAGGGATGAAAATTTCGCGATAAAAACATTACGAATAAAACGATAAGAGGGTTGAAATAATTCGAAGTATGACTATGTATTCGATATAAATTCTACGTAGTCCAATCGTTAAAAATGGCTTATCGCCTGTCTCGTGCATTCCATGAACCTTCCCCGAGTATTATTCCACGAACATAAACCTCCTTCCCGAAAGATAAATTTAATTTCAGCGACGAAGAACGATCCCAAGCATGTTCGATGAAAATATTACCTGACATCGAGATATCCGGTTCGTTTCTCGAAACATAACAAATATCGATAACATCGATAAAATTTCCGCGAATCTCGATTTACGCAATAAAATGAAATATAAATTGACAAATTTGCAATTCGTTTTGATAATTTTATTCCAACGTTTTCATCAATTTCGTGAAATTTCCTCGAACTTCCGGCTTCCAGGCTCGACGAGCCATCGAGTTTAAGAGGACACACGCGTAACCGGTAATCGCTCGATGGAGGCTTTTTCGCCGGGTCACGCATCTGGGTCAGTGCAAAAGCACCTGCTGAGAGATCCGCGCGGTCGAACCACGCGAGCGCGGTTTAAACTCCTAAAAGGGTTATTATTTACTCGCTTCGTCGATCGATCAGCCATCGGATCCGCTTACGAGCCTGACAGCCACGGGCTATATATATATCTATATATATAGCCCGTCTATAACGTAGGTTACACATGTTCGACCGTTATCTGCGTGCCTTTTTTTTTCACGTACATTTTAGTTCTCCCGCCCTAACAATTGTATCGACCGTTCCAACCAGTTCGGAAGGCTTAAATCGCTACGAACCTACGATACGCCAACTAGGAAACAATTCATGCATCGGTTATTCTCAGTGAAACTGTCGATTTTAAAAAAATTGTGAAGATTGTGCATTTTACAAAATTTCACAGGGATGAAAAAACAAAAAATAAATATTATTATGATATAATATAATAATAATAATAATAATAATAATTTTACTACAATCATATTTAGCAGTCCCGGTCAACGTTTAAATTCTTTGCGTATCAGTGCTTTATCCGAGACACGTCTATGCGTTGTAAATTGAACTAAAAAGCTCTCGCGCTTTGATGTCCGTAGTTGCATTCGTTTCGACGCGGTCGTTAAAATTTGAGCTCGAATGGAATTTGCATGGCGGTTACGCGTTATCTACGTAACGAAGCACGACGGTGAAAATTGTTGGAAATAGTCAGCTCTTTTATCGTCACCGAGGACGACGACGACGACGACGAGGACGAGGTATGCGTCGCGTCGATCCCCGAGTGTGCCACGCGAAAGCGGAGATTTTGATGGTGCTTTTGCCGTTCGCTGACTCCAACCGGCTCGTTGGATCGATGCATGCACTATGAAAGCTTATATATGCATATATGGGTTATTTCATGCTAAATCTATCTATTTTTCCAATTTCACTCCCATCGTGCGATTTATAACACGAAAAAATCGAAAACCTTGCCAACGATTAATTCGAGGATCGATTTTAAAAAAATATATATATATATATATATCTTTATGTAATTATTATAAACGCAAATTCAATAGAATTTCCTCGATGAGAAGAATTGTTACATTTTCCATAGAACGACCCGTGTATAAACGCGCTGCTTACCGTTATATTTCATGGGCCAATTTTTATCTCTCGGTAGAATAAAAAAAGGAGATCTCACGCATCGTTACCACCCTGTACAAGACGATTGGGTTTCTTCGCGTTTGTTTGGGTTCGAGGGACTGAGAGAGTGTAGCGACCCGATCCTTAAAATATACGTGTATATATATATATATATTTATAGAGTCAGAAAGAGAAAGGGAGAGAGAGAGAGAAGTTGAAGCAGAAGCATTTCCAAAGAACATTACGCCGCGGTCGCCAGACAACCGGAGCCACGGCGCCTTTCGGTCTAGCCAAATAAAAGCCGGAAAGTCGCGAGGATGCGCCCTTCGTATCCCCCCACCGAGGGGAATTACGATCCCGTACGCCCCGATAACACGCGCTCTATATTGGGGTTACGTCCCCCTGGATCGTTCCCAGAGCGAGATATATATATATATATATATATATATATAGAGAGAGAGAGAGAGAGAGAGAGAGTATATATCGCACAGTGACTCAACAACATCCAACGACGTCGGACCTCGCTCTGTCATTCTCGCATTCATCCGTGTGCTCGGTGGATCGAGGAGCCCGCGGACTAGACAAGCGGTCGCGTGGTCACTGATCTCGCGAACAAAAATAAATTCTCCGAGCGGTTCATGGACGCTTCGAGGGTCGAAAAAAAAACTGTGGCACCAGAATTGTCAGTGATAAATTTTTGTTTCGAACCATTTTCTTCATTTTAATCAAACTTAGTAAAAAAAAAAAAGGGTTTTAATCAATTGTAATTATATTATAATAATGACTCGCGTACGAACGATTGATTATTCTTAATAAAACATTTTGATATTTCAGTAGAACAAATATTCGAATCAAATTGAATTTGAGTATTCCAGCTTTTCAGTATCGTCGGCTTTTCTCGTATCACGTTCTGCCTCCGTGTTCTATAATATCGCGTGAAGGACTACCGAGAGAATACGTGAGATTGGATTCTACTATAGGAACGATAGTATTATATCTATATATTGTACGTATACACCTTATTCAATAGCTGGTCATGACTCTGGTCACCAACGTACATATATATGACTTCTATCGATATGTATAACTATATTGAGATATATATATATACGATAGAAGCCAAGCGATGGACAACAGTTTGCTCCTCTGTAGAACAGAATCAAGATATCGAGAGACGAATGTACCAAAATCACGTAAATATGATTTCCTATGTACCTATCTTCAAAGTTGCATATTAAATTGTCAAATCTATTCGACATTTGATATTGATTAATTAAATTTAAAAAAAAACATTTTTATCATCTTATCATCAATACAAAATTGGTAAAAAATAATAATAACAATAACGCTAATTACTTTTTCGATTTTTCTTTGTATTCCATCGATATTAACAATACGCGTAAATTCTAGCAGCTCGAGACGAAATCTCTTTCGTAGGATCGATAAAATAAAATAACGAGAAGTTCGTCGGACAATTTATGTATAAAGCTTTTTATTTTTCGTTTCGTCCACGTGGCTTGACTTCGCGCTGATGACCTTTTTTTCACCTTCCGGGTATCGTTCGATCGGGACATTCACTCGTGCGACCTCGTAAAGCCGTGCAACGAGAGAACGTGAAACAAGTACGAAGCTCCTTTACGTCGTTGACCCATAAAATCAACGGCTTTAGGTACTTCATTCCTGCCGCATTTTGCGACCTCTCTCTTATCCTCTCATTTTCAAATACAAACGTAACAACGCGGTTTCCGGTTTTTTGTCAACCAATATTCATAAGTAAAAAAAAAACTGAGTTTACATTTTTCCGTTCTTTTTTTTTATCGTTCATTCGACTCATCGCGCGTTATCAATTATCGTACGATTCTTACATCGCCTTTATTCGTCAAATTTATCAAAATTACGAATCTGCCTTTGTATCGAGCAATCTTGCTAATTAACGATTAAGAATTAAATATCTCGATTACATTTTGTCAGAAAAAGTTATTTATACGTCGTATCGTTTACTCGAGAGTCGTAAGACGAATCGAACAAAACACAACGTTATCAACACGAGTAGGGAAGCGCAAATCCGTTGAGCCCCGGAAAACGATTCAATCGCGCTATCCCCCGCTTACGCGTAAGCGACGATGTACGTACAGGGAGAAAAGCTTCGAGAGAAAGTGCGAGTCGAGGCTTCGAAGCGAAAAGTGATCCGAGAGAATGTCCCGTTGTGGTCCGGTGGATTATTGCGTAGAGGGAAACTCCACCGTTATACGTTGCCCTTTCTCGAAGAAATTCCTCGTTCTCGAAAGCTCTCTCTCTCTCTCTCACACTTTTTCTGTCTCTCGTCGACTATCATTCACGCCCTCGTTCCCTTACGCCGTCGGCCAGTTATCGCGTCTTCCACGCGGCTGATTCATCTCTCTCGATTCCCACGAGCATCAAGAGACGTATCTTCTGTGCGTTCTACATATATATATATACAGTCAAATCGATTCCATTTCTATTTCACATTCGTTTCGACTTGTAAACAAGTTTTTTAAGAATGCGAACATCTCGCGTAAAAATCCTTTACTCGGTTTCTTCCCATCGTCCGATATTACTAAAAAAAAGCTCTCCACTCTTTTAATCAGTTCTACAATAAAAGTTGATAGAAAAAAAAACAAATTTGCTATTTTCCTGTCGACCCCCTCTCCCTGCAGCTGTCGAAAAATTTATCTCTCGAACCCCAATCCTCTCTTCGCTAATTAATTAAACCCATCCTGCTCCCATTTACTTCCCGTTAATTAACCAACGCAATAAAATCTCATACACCCCCACCTCCCACAACTTTCAAATCCAAACGTCCGTCTCTTCTTAATTCAGCATCGTCGCTTTTGTGCTTGCAGAATATTACTCGAAGCCGGATCCGGACTTGATGAAATTAAAAAGCTCATCGGCCCTCACCGTTACCTGGACGCATCTAAAAAAAAAAAGCTCTACATATAAAAAATCCTCCCACATAAAAAATTAAATTCTCCCGTTGGTGAATAAATTGATAAAAGGGAAAAGGGTGAAATGTATATATATACATTTTTTTTCGAGGACCTAGGATGAGGTCGGTCGGTCGAAACGGCTCGACTAGCGAGCTGCTCCCTCGCGAGCCCTGTGCGCGGCAGTAGGAACGCAGGCTCGCGAGGGTCTGCCGGAGTCGACTAGGAACGGTAGGAGAGGTGGGGGGGGGGGGGGGGAGTAGAGGAGGAGTAGGAGGGGGGGTAGGATTGTCATCTATATATATATATATATAGAAATAGAAGGAGAGCGACGCGAGCATCTCGCGAAGCTGAGGTGGGTATGTCGGGTGGAGGGAGAGAGGGAGGGGAGAGAGGGTTGACGCGAACGCGGAGGACCATCCAGCGGCAGGGGGTCTGGAATCCGTGTGGCTCTGGAAGAGCGGCTGTTCTCGTGGATGTCGGGACTCAGTAGTACGCTATCGCCCACGCACGTAGTACGCACGGCGTCTCCACCACCCACGTGTGTGTGTGTGTGTGTGCCGCGCGCGCGTGTGTATTGTGTGTGTGTGTGTGTATGCGGGGGCGCGTTGGTGCCGAGGATCTCGAGAGCTCGGAGTAAAGTCGACGTTGACATCGAGAGACAGAACGACGTTGAAAAGAAAAACCAAGTTTTCTTTTTTTCTTCTTTTTTTCATTTTGTAAAATTGAAATTTCGAACGAGACGCGGGAAGACGATCGGCAGCGAGACGATAAGACGAAGAGGAGGCAGAAGAGGAAGGAACGAGGGGGAATAAAAGACGGGAGCGCGCGAACGTTCGAAAGAAATTTGTTTTTTGTTTGTTTTTTTGTTTTTTTTTTGCAAAGTTAGACTTTTAGTTAGGAGATTTTTGTATCTCGCGGTTAAGTGAGAAATTTGAGTTCGATGTCGATAGTCGGGTCGTCGATCGCGATTGAAAATTTGCGGACGTCGATCGAGCGCGAAAATTTCGCGTTTCGTGAGAAAAGCGATCGTCGTTTTTCATTTTACGGGCGATTGGTATTATGGTAAAGTTTAAGATGAAGTCGAGTCACGAACATCGTCGGGGTTACGCGGTTAAACGGGAGATCAGCGACGTCCGTTCAGTGAACGAACTTCGGCAACGATCGTGCAACAACTGATCGAGCACAACGCGGCGGCGCTCGTATGGCAGGCGTTAAGGGAAAACGAGATAATACACCGTACGACTGTCGTATCGCTCAACGAAGCAACGTGTTCGACGTAAAACCTTTACTCATCGTACTCGAATAATCGACGAGCTCCTCGTTAAAATAGTAAGTAAATATTTCATTTCTCAAATTTATCGACCGTTCTCCATCGATAATCCTCCCATTACGTAATTCAACAATTTAATAAACGATCGATAATTAATCAATTGCGAATAATAATCAGTCAATTTAATTATAAATTATTTTTTAATATTTAAAAAAAAAAAATATATATATATAATTTTTAATTACATTGTACGTATCACATAACGTGGGAGCTGTGTAAGCGGAGGGTGACCCGCGAAAGTAGCAAAACTGTGGGGTGTGCCACTCGACTAAGATTTATACACTTCGCGGATGAAAAAAGATCGATGAAAAAAGGTGAAAAAAAAAGTTTTGTCGTTTAAAAATAAAGCTCGAGCGAAGGAGGGGGGATATGAGAAGTAGCTCTCGTATAATAAAGTACGGATCTTAGGTTCGTCGATGTGGAAAAAAGTCGAAGCACAACCTGGCGAAAAAAGTATCGGGGTAATTGCGAGGGTTGCTTCGATCGGCATTAAAGACCGCGAGGGGTTGAGAAGGTGGGTGGGGGGTCTTGGCCACTCTATCTCTCGCCTTTCGAACAGGGTGAGCGGAGGGCGTTCTCGAGAGTCTCTTCGACGCGTCGCAGTCATATATATATATATATATATATCGCATGAAAGTGGATATCCGACTGGCGAAGATCTTTGATGTTATCGCGTTCGAAACGAGCCGAGGGTGGTGATCGAGAGCTTTACCCTTGGCCATTTTCAAATTGATACGTCGACGTCGAGCTCGAGCGAGCGAATATTTTTATTTATTTTTCCGTCACGATCTTCCGTCGAAAACTATATTTTTCATATTTTTTATTCACCTGGAAATTTGCGACTTTTGCTCGAATGTTTAAAAATTATTCAAATATTAAAAGTAATTAATTAAAACATACAAAAATTGAATTTTAGAGAAGAATTAATTACGTTAATTGAACCGAGAGAGTTGTTGAAAATTCTCGTTCGCCCAATTAACACTCGTTCGAACGATCGTTTCAATATTGCGCTAGGACCGGGCGAGAGGGAGGTTCGTCGAGGGTGAGGAGGCGAAGTGGTAGGAATACACGAAAATGCGGGCTCGTCGAAAATCGCTCGAAAATTATACTCGCTCCTCCACCCTTCGATCGTTCGCGTCGTCTCTTCTCGACCCTTTGAATAAATCGATCACCGTTTCTCGCCCGACGAGATTTTTTTTGTAATTGTAATTACCGTATTAACATTCGTACTTTTTTCAAAACCGTGAAGGTCATGCTGTTTAACAATAAAATTGTCGCAACGAGTTTATTCAAAATCGCAATAATTCATCGGATCAAATCAAATTTAATTTCGCGACATTAATTTTCCTACAGTCGAATTTAATTACGCGAGATTAATTTTCCTACAGTCGAATTTAATTACGCGAGGCTGTTTTTCTTACAACATAAATGCAAGAAATATTTCCACTTTGTCGAAACGTTCGAAAATATTATATACGTAACGACATCACTTGGGATGGTTTTCCCTCGGTCCGGCCGCGAGCGAAATTTATGCGACGATTCGTCTCGAATAAAGCTCGAATAATCTCACCGTATAGACAAACTTCGTATCCACAGAGTCGTCGTTCTTTTTTCACGTTTTCGTTTCTCGTGTAACATAGAAAATTCCGGGCTATACACGTCGAGGGTAACTCGCAGGATATTAAAAACGAAAGGCAGGGGGGGGGGGGGGTGGTGCAGGACTTTTCCGAGCAAGGGACGTTTATAACGTTATAGAAAAGGAGCGCGAGCGAAAATATTTGACAACGGTCGGAGACTCGGTGGACACGGGCGAGAGTCGGACCCCTCCTCGTTGATAAAAGAAAAAACCACCCTATTTAACCGATCCCGTATAAAGGCGATTATATATCACATGGATATCAAATATATGCGCTAAAATGTTTTTTATTTTATTTTTTTCCGTAACCGCGATGATTTTTCTTTCAACCGCTGACCGTAGCGTCGAAACGTGATCTGGCTTTTTAACGAATTCCTTGGAGAATGAGAGGGGAGGATGATTTTTTTTCGACCCTTTGTAAGCGATTCAAAAGAACTCTTCGTCGTCACTCTCTCTCTCTCTCTATTTTTTTTTCATCGTTCGTTTCGCGCAAGATATAAATATATCGGTGTATAGACTTTGATATCCCTTTGCCGTAACGGGACAGCAACGATCGTATCGTCTTTCTTCTCGACTTGGCACGAAATGATCTCGTGGTATTAAAGCTTTTCGTAAGAAAAAAAAAAATAAATAAAAAAGAGGGTGACGCTACTTTCGAGGGGTAAGAAAATTCCATGCAAGCCGGTGAGATAAGTGCGCGGTTGACGTGGAAAGTCGGGAATGAAAAAGCGAACACGAGTCTCCATTTTCAACCCCTGTTATACGTCTTTTTTCGATACGACGTACAGCCCCCTCCCCTCTCTGATATTCTGTCCCTTATTATGGGCCAACGGATAACATTAAATCTTACAATATGTATATATATATATTCATCAAACTGTACCGATAAGCGATCGGATTACGCTGGAAAACCTCCAAACCACGCCCGCAATTTATTTCCGATCGAAGGAATTTCTTCTTTCGCGCATTGATCTTCCTCCCCTGTCTTCTCCATCAGCTTACGTTCTCGACGAGTTTTCTTCAACCCTTAAGATCGAACGTTCTTTTTCACCCTCGTTACGATTTTTCTTTTCTACCTGAGAATTTGGCAGGATTTACATTTTGTTTAATGGTCCCCGCTGCTTTTCACATTTTATTTTCATCATTAATTTTCGAAATTTTCAATGACCCTCGTTTGCCCTTCTGAAGTTTCTCGTTCTCTTTATCGACGTGTATTCGAAGGATCCGGGCCACACGGTGAAACCTTTCTCACTCGCTTTTCTCACTCCATAGTCTCGATCGCGGTCTCAGGATTCTCGTCGCTGCTCCTCCGTTCGTATCGGGAAAGAGAATAAAGTTCTTTGAAAAGTTGGACAAGGCGAAAAACGAACGGCTACCGGCCAACCACGTATATACGATAGATTTTCTCGTTTCTTTGTCAAAGCCGTTGGCGCGCACTTGTATCGGCCACCGAGATTTGGGATTTCTCTAGCTGGCTATTCTTATCGAACTCGCGAAAGGGTAGTTTCATCTCTATATATATATATATATATTTATATATTTATATAGGATGGAGAGTCTACTTTTTCTTCGTTTTACGTCGATACAGACCCGAGTTAGGTACAAAGTACGGTACGTTGCAGTGAAGCTTGCACCCGTGATATTTGAAGGAATCCCAGATAGCGTATGGGAGAAAGTGGATTGGCACATATACAGAGAGAGAGAGAGGGAGAGGTAGAAAAAAGGAGAGAAAAGAAGAGACGAGAGGGACACTGCTTTCTGGAAGAAGTCTGTCTAGGGTCCATGGTGAAGATTCCGCGAGACCGTAAAGAAAATGGACGAAAAATCCAGTTCGCGGAAGAGTCACAAAAGCAAAAAGAAAAAGAAACAGCCAAGAGTATCAAAGAGGGAAGAAAAGAAGATATCCGTCGTGGTCCAAAGAGCGTTTTATTTTGTTCACGGTTCTTTTTTCTTCTTTGGACAAAGGGATGCGTCGAGCCAATAACGAGATTAAAACTGGGCAACCCGGTTGTACGAAGAGTCGAAGAAAAAGTGAGAGATGGTACGATGTTATTTCGAGGAGGGCGAACGGGACGACGGGAGTTATCGTTGCTGGATGTGACAGATTTGCGACGATGATATTGCGACGTCATCCACCCCTCGACTAACGCACTTGTCGCTAATATATCGGGTCGATATGGAAGCATTTTCGTAATGGATATACGGAAACGGCTGTGTGCTAGACAAACGAAATCACAGTCGTTCGAAAATATCTTCTCTCACTACCGGTCGGCAGCCGGGGGGAGGGAGGGTGAACTAATTAACATTCGACAAACGTTCGACAACGATAATAATAGCAACAATAACAATGCTATCAATAATAATAATAGCAATAATAACATCAATAACAAAATAATAATAATAATTTGCTCTATAACCGAAGTTGGATTCCGACAGAAATCGATTCCGGAAGTTCTCAAAAACTTTTCTCTGACAACGATAATAATAGCAACAATAACAACGATATCAATAATAATAATAATAGCAATAATAACGTCAATAACAAAATAATAATAATAATTTGCTCTATAACCGAAGTTGGATTCCGACAGAAATCGATTCCGGACGTTCTCAAAAACTTTTCTCTGACAACAATAACAACGATATCAATAATAATAATAGCAATAATAACGTCAATAACAAAATAATAATAATAATTTGCTCTATAACCGAAGTTGGCTTCCGACAGAAATCGATTCCGGAAGTTCTCAAAAACTTTTCTCTGACAACGATAATAATAGCAACAATAACAACGATATAAATAATAATAATAATAATAGCAATAATAACGTCAATAACAAAATAATAATAATAATTTGCTCTATAACCGAAGATGGATTCCGACAGAAATCGATTCCGGAAGTTCTCAAAAACTTTTCTCTGCCTGGTTTCCGCTTGCATAGACTCAGCAGTCTCACTGTTTCTGATTGAGAAAGCCCTTTGTATTTCCCTTTTTTTTTTCTCTCTCTCTCTCTCTCCCGGTTGTACACTCACCGGAAGAGATTTATGAACGTCGAAGTAAACTGACGAGAGGATAAGAGAAAGCCCGTATCGTCCTCGAATCTCATCTCGTTATTTTGCCCAACCGATAGACGGTAAACATATTTATTTCGAGTCGCGGAACGAATGTACGAAGAGAAAACAAAAAACGAAAAGAAAAACAAAAAAAAATTAAAAAAAAAGAGAGGAAATAAAATTCGCGTCGTGAAATATCGGCGCGAGGCACAATCCGCAGCGTGGGATCGACAGCCGGGCCCGCGGTATCGACGTCAAACTCCGCGAGGATATAAATAGAACGGAAACAAATAAAAAGAAAAAAACCAAAAATGATGAATAAAAAAAGGACGGGTACGACGAGAACGCCTAAAATCCAGAACGAGAGAGAGAGAGAGCCAGGGGACAGTCGTGATTTATGGGGTGCGCGGATTCGAACGCGTAATTTGATTCATGGCTATGCCGATGACTCCGTAACGCGTTGCTGCGGAGTTTCCACGCGTTCCAGCGTGACCGCCGGACAGCTGGAAGGTCAACCGTTTTTTTTTTTCATCTTTATCTCGACGTTTTTTTTCGTTTTCTTTTTTATCCGAGCTCGAAAAAATGATAAAATCATGACGAGAAAAGGGCCGTTGCGTAGAACTCATCGAGATACGCGCGTATGTGCGTACGTGTTTATTATTTTTCGTAAGCCGCGCGTGTCCCACGAGCAAGATGTATAACCGAAGTTTATACAGGTATAACAAATTTCCGGTGAAGATTTCGTCGGAAAAAGGGAATCGCTCGACGATCAATCATCGAACGTCTTTGAAGGAAAGTGGGACACCGCGCGACATCTTTACTTTCGGAAAATCCCGTATAAACGAGTATACCTTACGTAACGACGACGATATTTCAGGGAGGTCCTTTAGAAAAGAGAACCGTAGAGACCGAGGTTCTATTCGGTTTCTATTCAACCCTCTTACCCCGTATACTTATATCGATCGGCTTAATGTCAGAAGGGCGCGATTCATTTTCCTTAAAAAGTCCTAGATACGCCCTTTTTTCTATCAGTAAATTAATATAATTTTCCTACAGCCTGTCTTTGTCGTTTAGTCTTCTTATTCCACTTTCGCCCGCTTTTCTTTTCGCGCCGACGTTATGATATTCTTGAGATCATCGTGTCACCTTCGTGGATTAGAGAGAGAAAGAGAGCTTTTCAAAGGATCGAGGATGAGGACACGAGAGAACGAGGCAATAATCTCGCTCTCTATATTGCATTATTATTTTCTTCCGTCTATACAGTCTTTTTTTTTCTTTTTTGTTGATATTGACACGGGCGTTGATAACGAAATAATGACGAATCGTATCAAAACTCGTTGTTCGTGCCTTTACGAGATTTTCTCGTGAATCTCGAGTCGGTATAAGACGGATAAAATATGGCTTGTATTTATCGAACGAATCTATTTTCGTCCGTCTGAAGATTTTCACAGTTTAACTAACGTCGTATAAAAAAGAAGGCAAATTTTCTTTTCTTTTCTTATTTTTTACACTTTTTCTGTTATCGTGGCAAAGCTACGCATAGATTTACCGAGAGGGAAAGAAAGAAGGTCGAGGGCTCGAGGAAGGTTGAGAAACTAATTAAATTCTCGTGAACGTCGAGCGAGAGAGAGAGAGAGAGAGAGCGAGAGAGAGACGTTTTATACGTAAAAGTGGGAGGAACGGTTTGCGAGAAGCTTTGGTAAAAGGGCTCTCTCGTCGACAACGAGAAAATTGATTCAATTTACCGCAATAACGACTGGCCCCTTTCGTGGCTTCCTACTGTTGCGAAGATTTTCTTCACTGGCGTCGAGACAAACGAAGAATATTTCTCTTACATTTTACGAGATTCGATTTTCATTCCTCACCTGAAAAATAATATAAACAAAACATTTTCACGCATATCGTAAATATCATTAGCGTTGTTCTCAAAATCAAATCGCTCATTTAGTCGAGAAACTGGATCACCGTGGAAATCAAACGGCGAGTGAACAAGATCGAGACGAGCTCGCGATTCGTTCGTACCAATCGGATCGACAAGACCAAAGTAGGATGCGAATTATCAATTCGAGCTTATTCTTGCTGCGACGACTTTCGTTCGACGTACGTATCGCCGTTTGCTGGTATTTCCTCTCGTTACTAATTCCCCGACGAATGGGCTAATTAATAGCACGATATTTGTCTGTACAGTACATACAGTATATATCGCTCAGGTGGCTAACGAAGCAACGCCGAATAGTCCTTGAATGGGAATTGTGGGTAAAGGAGTGAAAGCGACGGAAATGTATATATATATATATATATATTTATATGTATATGCGAGCATTGGTTAATATGCTCGTATTTCGTGGAATATACTTCAAACCTTGAACGACATATGACTAAATAGCAAGCAGTTTTTTCGACTATTCTGTCGCAAGTTGTAAATGAGATGTAAAATGATGTACCCTACTTTATTTTGAATTAATCACGCGACGATATAATTGTTAATAATATAATTGTAGAATTATCGTAAGGTTGATTTTGTATTAATTTAATTAATTAAATTATCGTCGGAGCTCAATTTATATTCATAGGGCATAAACTAAAATCTGTTCCGTGGATCGCATGGTATTCGAGCTGTGACTAATCACTCGACGAGAAGTGGTTGACGCGCAGGTGTGACCTAACATCTACCATTTGTAGACAACCGTCGTTTATATTAAAAACTTTAAGTCAAGCAAATACAAATTGTCCTTGGAGTTAGACAAATCCGGAAACATTAGTCTCGAAATAGATAACGAGCGATGTCGATGGGAAATGATCGATTTCTCAACTACCCGACAAATCTAACTAAATCCCATTCCCGGAAAATATTCTTGAAATTCTTGAGATTATTCTCGATCATTGAATTTCTATTTTTATTATTTTCCCATTGATCGACCTCGTAAAAATTCATTCAATTTACTATTTTTGCGGGCACGTTTTATACATAACAATCGATGCACTCGAATGTCGAATATATATGTCCCGAATAATTTGTATAGTCGATGAATATAATAGAGCGAGGAATGTACAGCTGGACAAAGGAATAATCCGACTGCTGGTTCCCAGTAATTATGCGTACGTAGCTTCAACACCCCCTCGCTCTACCTCTAGTTTACACAAAGTACGTGCGTAGATTATGCTGCGTATACTACAACACGTTGTATGCGAGGATGACGCCCTCCGCGTGCATCACACACTAATATACCTAAACTTTAAAGCGTACCACATATAGAGCGAAGCTCGAGAATGCCTCGAACGATCTTCGTGTCCACTTACGTGCGTGCGAACTTCGTCCCTGTGTCGTAAAAAGTACACACAGCCTGGTACATAGATTAAAGGCACTTACAGAAAATTGCTCCCGCAGTCATTTCGTCGCCGTTTCTAACTCGTTCGCTTTATGAATAAATGAGTTAGAAAAGCAGGATGAACGGGGGACTGTCAACTCGCGACATCTATTCGCGTTCACTGAACGTCCCATAGAAATATAGAACACGGTCGAATTCTAGTTTTTGTGAAAAAAATCTTCGAATATTCGACAATTTTTGTTTGTGTTTTGACTTTTTTTTTTTTTTGGAAAATATATATTTGTATGGAGTTGAACGAATGTGTTGTAAATAGAGAGTGAAGCGAGAGGCTTTTTTTGTATTTGGTAATGTTGTTTGGACGATCGTTTTTCACGGCTTTTTTAAATTTAGAAAAGGTTCAAATTTTAAAAATTGAAAGGTCGTCTGAGTCGCACTTGCTGATTCTACTTGCTCGCAGCTGGTCGTTTCAGGAGCTTATCTCTCTCTCTAGACGATCGAACGTTACGTCCTTTATGTCGTAGAGAAGTAACTCAAAAATTCCTCGACTCTCGAGGGAAGAGTACGTTGGGATGTAAAATGCATTTCTCAAACGCGATATCGTGTGACAGAAGAGATTTTGGACCTGCTGTGACAAATTGATATAAGATATACAAATGGGAATATAAAGCCCGTGACACCCGGTCGCTCCTCAGTCGGTAATATATCTCGACCATGAGAACCACGAGAGACACGAAATATTATATTTACCTTCAGCGCATAATTTATTTACAATTTATACGTACAGTAGGATTTCGACCGGAGGTTTTGAAAATTTGGGTAAATGCGGATTAATGCGAGTCTCGAGGGGGTAATGCGGGTCGCCCGAAAATTCCTAACTCAAGCATCGAAGATCACGCTTTCTATCGGGAGAACACAATATCGATATCTTTGAAAAATATGTTTGGCGATGAGAAGATATTAACAAAAATTGTTCGTTCTCTGTTCCAGCTATCGCAATGTCGAGAAAAGAGATCCGGGACGGTGGTACGAGTCCAACTTATCAGCCCAGGTGCGTGCCAAAAATCGAATCCACTCGTCTCTCTCGAGTAACCTTTTCTATCGTAAGAAATTTCGACTCGAGGTCGAGCGTGACTAAAGTCGAGTGAATTTTCGACCGTGTCCTCCCTTCACCCCCTATTAATTAATTACAAACGCAAAGCACTGTCCTCAAAGCCGAAACGACCTACTCAACCGTCGTACCTCGTGCCTTGCCCCACACTTTCGTCCCGACGCAACGGGCGCTTTTAATGCCGGTCTAGAACCCTCTCGGGCGCTTATGACCCCGAGCTTGCGGTTTATTAAATTCTCTTGATGAAATTATCCGAAGCGACTGGACCGGACGTCTAGTCGTTTAGTCCAGACCTTCGACTGCCGTCCCCTATTAGGCCGTGTGACTCTTCTTTTTATGTTTTCTTTCGACATTATCGTTATTTTAGGAAACATAAATAAATATAAGGGAAGAAAGATAATAATATTTAATAATAATTTTTTTAAATATATATATATTTTTTTATTATTTCTATACGACAATCGATCGAGAAAGCTCGAAGCTTCTTCCCCCCCGCGTTATACGTCCTTAAGAAGAATTTATCCGCGTGTAAAAGACCGGAAACGAGGGACGATGGCCGTCGGGGTTGTAAATTTCTGCGCGATTTATCGTACGAGATTTTCGTATAATAGCGGGGGCATTTGTTACAGACAGTGCAGAACTAACAGCGTCGGACTTCCGACTCGTGGATCTCTTCTACCGGAACCACCGCCCACCGGAAGTCGTCGTCATCCACCAATACCACGACGTCATTCCGTGACACCCACGGTACGTTAACGACATTACGAACGAGTTGGCGATAAAACCAAGATAAAATGTAACTCTTGATAATAATCATAGTAATTAATTTTAAGAAAAATATAGCTAATTAATTCTATTAAAATCGAGATATGACGAAAATTTTTAGCAGCTGAATCTTTCTAGGAATTTTCACAATTCGTAACGAGTTACACGGAAAATTATCAGCATCGACACACACACTCGCGTCAATCGCGCACAATCACACCGAATCGTCGGCGAACGAAGCGGAGAACACACCTACACGAACACGAAAACTAGGTACACGATTTACGAACCCAGATTTAAAAGCGATCGTACCAAGAAATCGAATTAATTGCGGTCGATTTAATCGTTTTATTTGATTACAAGAAGCCGAGGCAAATAATTTATTTCTTTTTTTCCATGAAAATTCAACAAAATACATTAAATTTACACAGATTATGGTTCCATGGTACACGTGCAAACACACTAGATTGATACGATAACGTATCGATATAGTCAATATCGAGGAACGGAGAGCAATACATTTTGCGGTCGTTCGTACGATTCGGGTCAAACACGCGTCTCTCTCTCTCTCTCTCCCTCTCTCTCTGTATCGCCGGTACGTGAATTCCGGTCTACTCTGTACGTTCGATACGCTCGAGTCGAAATTGAAACAGATGAGAGTCGTCGACGAGCGCAGCTACGATTGCCGACCGGAGATTATCATTTTACCTTTTTCGGTGTGGAATTGATGAAATCGTGTGCGACGAAGCGTTCGACGAAAATCGTTTAAAACGAGAAATCTCTCGAAGCTAACGCTCCCTCTCACTTTCTCTGTTTGTACTTTAAACCTAGTGCATCCGTATATACAAGAGATTTGTTGGTGAATTTGCCCGAAAAGTCTCGAATCGTGTCGAGGAGAGCTCTCGGTAGTTTCCGGATTCGATTGTCAAGCTTTGAAGTAGTTGACCCGTTCTTATCCAAGGTATCCTAACGCTTCGTCGAATTTCGTATTCGTCGATTCGATTATTTGACATTTCTCAAGATAAAAGAATGTAAATTAAATGAAATAAAATTTTGAAATAACGAAGAAAAAAAAATATAAATCAAGAGATCGGAATTTATGAATATTGTAATCAGGTAGCGCCGCCACCGATACCGCTGAGGCCACCGATCCCGGAGAGAAGGATAAACGAGAGGCCGGTATTTCTGATACGCAAAGGTAGCGCAGCGACGTCGACGAACGAGCAGGGAAATTCAAGCGCGAGAAGAAACAATGACGCGAGAAAAACCAACGAGACGATTCCGACGAAGAACAAGACGAGTAACGTCGAGACGAAGCGAGGCAGCGTCGACGCCGCGACCTATTGGACAGCGACCGGTAACGAATCGAACAACCCCGATAAATTGATCGATCTCGGTTCTTCGAGAAGCGACGATCGAGTCAACAAGGAAAACTCCGTTAAGTATTCGTCCTCGGGAATCATAAAAGCCCCCGTCGGCGGAAATGTCGCACCAACGGACACCGAAAGACGCATATTCGTGCCTGATTTTTCTGGGAATTTCGACGAGAGACCGGCCGAGCTTCAATTCAAATCGAGTTTCGAAGAGCTCAGAAAAGTTTCCCGCGATCTTGAGAAACGATTGCACGAGGGTATCGTCAGAAACGTCATTGTAGGTGGGAGCGAACAAAATGGCAGCGGGGATTTACAAAATGGACGAACAGGCGGGAAAGTTGTACACTGGGAGGTCAAAGTTCCGAGCACCAAAAACGGCAGGTTCGTCAATTATATTTCTCTCCCTTCTCGACAATTCTCATAATTCTCGAATGACTTTCGAAATTTAACTTACTTCGAGAAACAGCTATTCCTCTAATTAATCAGAATTTCTTCAGTTTTTCTTATAATCAATCAACATTGTTGTTGTTTTTTTAATTCAAAGTGAGATTAATGTCTGGATAGAATTTTCTTGAAAAATAATTCTCGCGACGCCAAGTGCAACATTCGGTGAGGAATGACTGTGGGTAGTAGTCGAGATTCCCGTGGGTGTTGATCGATCCCTCTCGTCTTGAGCGTATGCTCGGGGAGCAGGTGTCGGAAATGCGCGCTGGCGTCGCGAGAGCGACCACGAGAAATATAGTACCCCTTCCTTCCGCTCACACACATGCCGACACACATACACACATGCAGCTTCGTAGTCGCACACTCTGAAAGTCCGGGATTATTGGGCCGCAGGACCGAGATTAGTCGGAAGTTTGGACGACCGCCCAATGTATATCAGAATTTCCTGGTCTTGCTCTAGCTCGCTCCTGGAAAATCGGAATTGCTTCAATGCAGCGTGCGCTTCCGATTTTGTCCACAAGCCGCAAGGGTTATTCTCCCTATTCTCACCCGTCGCAATGAACATTCTCCTGTCACCTCGCTATTCGAAATTTCTGGTTTCGAAACTGTAAAAAAACCCTTTGCCTCGCTTTTGTCATTTAGACTTCAACGCGAGAGATCGAGTTTTCCAGTGGATAGCGAGGACGTTACGTTAGAGCCGAGAAAACGTCAGGACTCGATAATCGGTCGACCACCGCGCGCTCTGCCGTTCGAGGACGTCGCAGCGCCAAAGTTCGACGTTTTCTCGAGTCCAATAAGCATTCGTCGCGAGGCGGAGAAGAGATCAAAGTTCGAAGCACTTCAAGCAGCTTCGAGGAGCTTGGAGAATCGACTGTTGGTGAGCGGACGGGAGGACACGGGACACCAGAGGTTGCAGAAGATCGAGAAACGTTTTCAAGCTTGCGCGTCGAGCAAGCTCGAAGATCCGTCTCGCGAGCATCAGCAGTATCAGCAACAGCCGAGAGGAAAGTACGATGCGGATATGGAGAGAGCGAGGAACATGCTGCAAGCCAATCAGAAGAACGAGATAAAGAGCGCGTGCGAGAGATTGACCGTTGACAAGTTGCCAAAGGCTACGCAGACGAATCTTCCGCCGCCGTTGAACACGATGTGTCAGAGTCCGGTGCCGAAGCCCATAAGCGTCAGACAGGACAGCAACGTCTCGTCCGACAGCTTCAGTCAGACGAGTTCACCGAGTTACACGAGCAAAACGATGGAAGCGCCTCTCTTGCCTCACAAGCACATCAATGGAAAAGTACCGGGTGAGTCGTGAATTGTTCCCCTACTCAACCGTCTTTCCTTCTTTGTCTTTGATTAAGCGTTTTTTTCATTCCTGAAACGCTCAAACTCTTGAGGTTCTCAGCCTGCTTAAAGCGGTTTTCCATTTAACGTGGAATTTCATTCGCAGGCAGAGCACTAGCACCGGAAACGGACAATCCACCGGGCAGCCCGATTATAAAGTCGATGAGTATGCCGGCGAGTCTTCAGACAATCGCAAGGTTTCAGAGTGGCAGCAACATGTCGTTACATCACAGAGTGAGTTTTATCGAATATAGGATTTTACGGTCGCATTGTCGAAAGTGTCCATTGTCCATTGCGCCTGCAATTCTCCAAGGGTCATTTCACTAGAGGGCTTTAAACCTCCGGTATTATCCTATTAGGAATTCTAGTTTTCCATACAGTTTCCCTATTGCCTCTTGTACGTACCGTGCCCTCTGGCCTATCGTCCCTTTCGCCACTGTCAAACGGAAGCAGCCATTCAATAGCGTCGCGTCTTTAGACCCATTCAATTAACCGGGAAACCTTAGCCGTTCTCTCTCTCTCTCTCTCTCTCTCCTTGTCTCCCTCTGTTCTCTCTGCCTTTCTTCATTCCTCTCTCTCTCTCTCTCTCTCTCTGTCGTTGTGGCTAGTTTAACAAGTCGTGTACACTGTAAACGAGAATTGGCTCGCTCTCAACGTTTATTATTAGAACATTCACGAGTACCTACCTCTCGTTGCGATGCCCTCGAAGTCCCGTACGATTTCTAATGGCTCTCACGATTTCGCTCGACACACTACACTTCCTATCCGCCTCGTTCGACACTCGGGCAATCATTATTTACACCCACGTATAATATAATAAGTACGTTTCGCACTCTCGGACGCAGATAATCAGACGACCGAGCAGCCACTGCGTTACCCGTGGAAGGCTTCGATTTCGCTTCGCTCTGGTCCTCGTCAATGCGGTCGCGCTCCTCGTTTTCGCAGGCAGCCTTGCCGCCTACTTCAAATGTGAGTCGATAATACCACTTTGCGATATTGCTGTTTTTGTTTAATTTTTACAGTTTTTTTTAGGAACGAACGCTGGTACAAACGTAGATACTTTCTTTAACGTCTGAACACTTATCGTTGCATCGATAAAGTACACAGACTCCTTTTTTTTTATATTTTCGTCGACTTTTTTTTTCATTTCGTTTCGAAACTCATACAATTTGTTTTGCGCTATCTACGTATCTTATAGTCGAAAGGGGTTTTCCCCTTGTTCGATAGAAAGTAGCTGTCGGCTGATGTTTACCTTTTTCCTTCCCCTCGCTCGAAACTCCTGACAGGTTTTCTCAACGTCTCGAGTTTCCTCCGACGGGGCGGTGAAGGCTCGTCCTACCAGCAACTTGACGTCGGTTCCTTCCAACTGACGTGTTCCGTACTCGAAACACGTTGATGTAGTATTGAATGTGATTCGACGAAATAGGTCGAGATCGAATGGTTTTATTGCCTTCTATTTTTTGCAGACAGGTTGTTTAGCCCAGGATCGAGCAGCGACGGTTCTTCGAAGAGCAACGCTGATACAATATTTTATTTGATTCTCATCTCAATACTCTTGTTTCAAGATTAATTACATTTTTATTTTCAATCTCGCGCTACGACGCCAAAGTTCGTTTAGGCTCATCACTGTTTATGTATTTTTTATAAAATTCTTGTTTACAGCAAATCCACGGGAAGTGACTAAAATTGAGAACAAGACGGTTTACACGACCACCGTCGCTTCCGTTCTCGGGAACATGAGACCAATCGCCGAGCCCATGAATCCAGCGCCAGGAATTTGTCTACCCGTCATCGTCAACTTTTGCATCTACCACAAGGTAATAATTATCAACGATGAGTAAACAAAAGTGAAAGGAAGATAATACAACAGAAAAAAACAGAATATCCATTCGTGTTCTCGATCTTGAAGAGATAAGGCCGAGTTACGTTCGTTTTCACGTTCAACTTTCAGAAATAACCCGACATTTTCTTACTCTCGCTTCCGTCTAGTCCCTTTAACAGAAAGTTTTCCCTTGTTGTAAGAGAATTCCTGGTATTTTCGCAAAAGCGAGGATCTCGGACGGACTCGTCTGGCTCACGGCATTTTCCAGGAATCGGGTATGTTCTACGTGGAATTCTGTTTTATCCTCGGGTTATACGAGAGAGTATAACAGACACGTCCTCGAGCGAAGTAGACATTAGTTCCACGTGCGTCTTTCCCCGATGTGTCTTATGAGATATCTTCTATCGTTTTTCTTGCTCTCTCTCTTTTTCCATCACGGCACGTTTGCAACATCATGCTTTGGCCACATCAACGAAGACTCAAAATTCATGAGAATCGCTTGTAAACGAGTAACGTAGGTAGGCAGCACGCGCGTTGAAAAAGATTAGCCAATTTCCTCGTTTCGAGGAAATGGGAAAAAAGAAGGGAAACGAATCTGGGCCACGTTTAATTCGCATCCTCTGATAAGATAAATGATACTGGTGGCTGGGGTTCGTTAAGAGCTTAATTACGTGTCCTTTCACCAGTTCCCTTCATACCCCTTCGCCCTCGTTTGCTCGTTCGCTACTCCAGAGCGAAATGAGGAAATTACATTTTTTTTATTCATTCACTCGCTATATCGATATCTCACGGTGGAGAGCTCGGGGAAAATGTTTCATGGGTGATTACCCGTGTACACGATTATTTGACGTACGGCGGTAGTTTTCGAGAATTCGTGACGTTTTCATTATTTCACCATAACGAATGGCCAGACGCATATGTCATTTACAATTTGTTCGACGGTGAGGATTACGGCAGTCCCTACGAGGACACTGAACAATTTGATTCGTTCGCCGCGATGATCGTATCTATAGCTACAATCGATTTTGCAGCTGAGCCCAATACGTGGCAATCAAGCGATACGTGGCTTCGTAGCAAATTTGTGCATCGTTGTACAGTCAGTTCCAAATGTACGACGCAGTCGTTGCATAGTTTGCAGTTTATCCCTTCGTTCCGTACGTTTCGTGGCACGTAAACGCATAAAGCGAGGCAACTGTGGTAAATAGTCCGGCGAGTAAATACAAGTTGCACTCACGATAAATGCTCGAATTTCGCTAGGACGATGAAAACGACGATTCTCGTTTGTAAATAATCGCAACTAAAGTTTTTCAACGTTTTATATACGAATGTTCAATTGAACCTTTCGTTATGTTGGATTGGTAAAAAAGTTATTGGAAAAAAAAAAGAATATGGAAAAAAATCCATGAATGCCAATAGGAGGATTCGAACCCTGAACCCCTGGGTGGTAGTCCAGAGCATAACCTACGAGACCAATGCAGTGGTAGCTTGACATAAGAATGTTTATTGAAACATTCCCTAACTATAAATTCGCAGGTCCATCATGCTCCAAATTCACGATGGTCCTTTCTTGGGAAGATGCCTCTATTCTCTTCGCTCACAAACTTGTAAACAATGTCTTTCTCGTGCGATAGATCCCCTATTACTACACATTGTATAAATATATAGATAGTTATATATGCGTCCTCTCGTCGATCTTGCGGCTTTCTAGATCCCCTACAATTTCACCGTCTTCCCAAACTACGTTGGGAATTTTGGCCAGAGAGATGCCCAGCACGAGCTCGAGCTTTACGATGCCGTCGTCGACGTAAGATGTTACGAGCTTGCGGCTCTCTTTCTGTGCAGCGTTTTCGTGCCTAAGTGCGGCACCAGGGGTCAGGCCGTTCCAACCTGTCGAAGTCTGTGCTCGCGTAAGTCGCCTCTTGCTTTTTTCTCTCGAGAGAGATAATGGTTTTGCTGGAATAAGTCGTGGGGATTAAACGTGAAGATGTACTGGGTATCTTTTTTATTATTATTTTTTGAAGATTTTATTTCTCAACGTTTCAGAAACCATAAGACGCTGCGGATTTTTCCTCAGAGTCTTCGGACTCGGTTTACCGGATTACATGGAATGCGATCTCTTTCCCGAGAACGCTGACTCGGACGTGTGCGTTGGTTATCACGAGGTCGTCGAGGCAGCGAAACGCGCCGAAAAGCCGGGTGAGTCTGGAAGAATGAATTTTTCTTTTTTTGCTGGCTCATGCAATTCGTCACATTTTCTCTATTTTCCCTCGCTCTCTCTCTCTGTATTTGCTACACAACCCACGTAACTGTTCTAGCGTACCGGTCTTTTTTATATATATATTTATTTTTATCTTTTCACGAGAGGGTGAAAAATTCTGTCGCGAAGCGAGGGTCGTGCCGGGGAGCATGAGTGAAGAGCCGGGTAATTGAGGGATTAAAATAATCTCGGTACGACAGTTCAACGACGGGGTCGAGGGCGCGGGTGCGCAACGCTTCGAGAGATCTCGAGGGGGTGTTTATGTAACGCCGCAATTCTAGCTCATCGTTCATCCTCTCTCTCTCTCTCTCCCCCCTTTCTCTCATTCTCCTAACTATTATTTAAACTCGTGCAAAGTACTTCGAAATTTTAGCCGAGTTGACGAAACTTTCAAGGCGAGCGTTGAACGTGATTTTGCCAGTTGCAAAAAAATAGCTTAATTCTTGAAATAAATAAACTCCCGTTATCTTTTAAAAACCGATATTTCCATCTTAAAAATTCTAAAATTTATTTTACAATTGTCAAACGAGAATTTCAAATAATCGCAATTATGAAAAAAGCTCTCGTTCGAGAATCACTCGCGCTTTTTCATTTTTCACCCCTTGACACCCTCCTCGAGTACAGCAGTTTCGAAACGAGCGTGTCAGCCCATAAACTCTAGGAGTATACGAGCAAGGAGGAGGGGGGTTTGTGGCGCGGGCGTTAGTTTCCCGCTTTCCCGTGTCTGTCGCACGGCTCGATACCGTCATCATTGTTTGTTCGCGGAACAAAAGCTGAGCCGGGCTTTCGTGAGCGAACAGAGCCGAGTCTGGGCTCTACCGAGCCAGCGTAGAGAGCAAAGCTCGGGTTTCGCGACACCACGAATCCTGGGCTGGAAAGAAGCGCTATTTATGCGAGGAAAATCTAGACCGAGATCATTTTTCTCGCGGCACCTCTCAGTCCTTTGTGTTTTGTATTTTGCACTATGAAACGACAAAATTCACACCTTTAAGGCGAGTAGCCACCCTGGCCGCCCAGAATATAAGTATATTTTTAAAAAATTCATAAACGCAAAAGTATAAAACGAAATATTTTAATTTTTTAAGACAATATAGGAAATAGCTTTAAGAATGCCTCAAATAAATTTTAGTTTGTAATATTGAAAAATGCCCACGCTGCAGAAATTCCCGCGGAGTGCCTTCACACGATACGCCGTTATGTTTCACCACTGAAATCATCGACAAGTTGCATCTTAAAAAATATATATATATATTAGCTTATTCGTGGATAATGTCGTTACAATGTCACGTAGGATTTTTTTCTTTCGACTATTAGGAAAATTGTCGTGAGTCGAAGAAGAAAAAATATGTATTTTTCACCGTAATTTTACGAGAAATACGTCAATTAACAAAAAACCAATTAAGTTATCTCAAAAATCCTACGTTACATTTTAGATAATGTATCGATAAGTATTTTGTACAAATTTCACAGCAATCGCACCGATAGTTTATGAGATTTCGTTGGCTTCAGTTCGATAAATATAGTTTCGAGATAATCGCAAAAGAAGGGAAATGTGCGGTTATTCGGTTAACGGTGCGGTTTTTGTGACTTCCACCTCCAATAATCGATTCCTGGTCCATACATGTCCCCTTCGGCAGCTGATTGTGCATCCTGGACCTCTTTTTGAGAAGATCTACGTGCTTGGCGTGCTTCTTTCGTGCTTTTTTAAGTCGTATACACTGATCGAACCGCGTGGTCGACGACCCGCAGGCGGCTCGACCTTCCTACCGAAAAATACCTGTAACAATTTTGCGATTTGCAATACCAACTACAGCTTAAATTATTCGTAACATTTCAAAGTTTATTATGAAAAAAACAACCAAAAAAAATGGAAGACAAATATTTCAGGGTGCCTTAAACTGAAATATTCTTCGAGATTCGAATCCGCATCCTGGATGAAGAACTAACAAACTGTTTAATCCTTTTCGATGTTTAATCCTTTTCCTTGAATCGCAATTTATTCACAACGAAAATAAGAAAAATCGACAAAGTACCGGCAACGGGGTTAATTTTCAAGTTACCGTCCGTCTTGTCGGGCTCGCCATTGTTCAGTCCCGCCGGTGACCGTCGAGGGATGCGAACGTTCCATACGCCATTTGCCACTGCATTTTCTCTCTTTCCGGAGCTTCGCCATTGTTCAACGGCAACGTAGGCACTCCTTCCTGTTTTGTTCGTTTCTAACCGACGTATTTCTCCGCCTCGCACCTTTCTCCTCCGTTCACGTCGTATCATTATTGTTCTCCATTTCTCGGAAGCTTTCGCGCGTACGAGGAATCGTTGTGAAAAGGAAGTCAAGGGGAGGGCGTTGCGCTACCGCAAACATTATCGAGATATTCGATTTCTCATGATGTCGAGCTTTCGACGATAATGATAACGACGATAATTTAACGAGCTGGGGGGGATGAATCGTGCCCGGATGCACCGAAGCAATAATAGCCTCGCGATAACGATCGCCAAAACAGATGCGAACCTCGAGGAAAATCGAGGAAAATCGAGCACTCCTCTCGATTCTCACGGACCTCATTATACCCTCCCTGGAACTATAATAATATATCGCTCGACGGCAATTGCCACCTATATCGCGTTACAACGTACGCTTCTACGTAGATTCTAATTTATCGCTCCGTTTGGCCCCATTGCCGTGCAATTAAGGGTAAATTGTTGGCTAAATTCTGGAACCTCCCAGTGTCCGCCAGTAGGTCGAACGGGGGGACGTGACGTTAGACGAGATAGGAGCGAATATTTTCCATTGCGCTTAACTCTTCGCTGCTTGCAAAAGACTTTTCAACTTTTTAATGGAAAATGAATCGGAGCGAGTCTCCTTTTACCTTCTTGAAATTTCATCGAATTTTATTTTTCTATACGTCTTTGTCCCACTTCTCGATCATTCGAGAAGAGGGATGAAGACTTCATCCCCTGTTCATTCCCCCCGTCCTATGAAAGTCTCTCGTGTTAATGAAGATCGGCGAAGACGAAACGATCTGCAAAGCGGCAGTTTTCGGTTCGTTCCCGTCGCTTCTCCGTCCGTGAAGTAAGCCTCGCGAGGGCAAACTCCGAGTTTCACTTAAATTAGAAACCCCCTGCTGGAGGGTGAAACTTGCCGTATACTTACTATGAGAGGGTCGATTAAACACCCTCTGCACTTCTCTCTTTCTCCCTTTACCCAACGGGACTTGGTCCTCATCGAACGACTCTTTCTCGATTCGAATGATAAAACAAAAATCGCCGTGCTCTCTCGTTCGCTAAAGTTCGAACGATTCAATACGGATTTACCAACGAACGCAAAATGACTCTTCATCAGTCTTCGTACGACGATAGCTCTCGCGTTGAAAAACCTCTCTTATTTTGTATACATCTAGAGCTTCCGTTTGATTCGTTTCATATACCACGCACCGTTCGCCCTGTTGCTATATACAAACAGCCCTTGGAATTAAATTCGAACGTGAGAGCAGCGAACGCTGTAATTCCAATATTGTTCTTTTTTAGCGTTTTTCGCTTCGTTCACGTAATATCCACTACGATCCTACAAATCTCCTGCACCACTTTCCTCAATCCCTCCTCATTTTCCCAAATCACCGAGTAAACATCCTAGAGCTTTCTCTTAGCAACATATATACTAAGGAACTTTCCACGTATTCGAGAGGCGAATCTCGTAACGAGTTCAACGAGTCTAATCGAGCTCAAAGTCAATCCACTTTGGCGTTATATTTTCCACGGTAATATTTATATTATTTACGTTCGACGTAGAATATGTTTAACAACTTTAAGCTCCGCGAGGCAAAAGAGCGAAATTCAATTTCCTACGGTGGTTTAGACGCTTGGATGATTTTCACCCCGTTAATATACATCGAGAGTATTAACGTCAAGGACCTGAGATGCATGTCGAGAGGTTCTCCGGCAAGAGATAGATATTATATAGAAGCTGCGCCACTTTCTAGTCGATTCGACGAAACACGTAGAAGTCGATTTAAGACGAGTGGTATTAGAAAGGGAATTACAAACAAACAAACAAATGTGCAACTCTTCCAAGTATAAATACGATTATTCACGATCAATACAAGCTGGAAATATTCGTCTTTCCCGCCTACACGAAACTAATATCTGGAACATGGGGAGATTACTTCGAACACCAGAGACTTCATTGTCTCGTAACGTTCTACAACACACCCTCCGTTCGCTATATATTTATCTCTATCTCTCTCTCTCTCTCCATGCGTTTCTAGTATGCACCAGTGGTTTCCAATGCGACGGGACCAGATGCATTCCAGTCGATTGGAAATGCGACGGCCACGTCGATTGCGCCGATCAGAGTGACGAGATAGGGTGCGGCGAGTGTGGAATCAACGGTAACGGCAGTGCGATCCACGGTGGTGTTAACGCAACAGGGACGAGTCAAGCCTTCGTCGTCAACGGATCGAGAAAAATGAAAAAATTCAACGTCAAGAATTACGGCAGTCCTTATTCGAGGCCGAGCGTACACTGCGGCGAGAGAAGATGCATGTCGGCTGAACACGTCTGCGACGGTGTCATGGATTGTCCCTGGGGTCAGGACGAGAGAAATTGCTGTGAGTAGATGATTTTGAATTAACCTCTAGCGATATTTCAATCGTTTCTATTTACGAACGATTGTTGATCGAAATTAACGATTGCGTTCAGTGAGACTGAGCGAGAGAAACGGGGACGTTGGAAAAGGACGTCTTCAAGTTTATCACGCGGAGAACGGAAGTTTCATCCCAGCTTGCATCGCTCATTGGGAAGACACCTCGGCTCAATCAATCTGCAATCTTCTCGGATACAAGTGAGTAGGATATTTTACGGGTCGATTGTCCGTTTCCTCCCTCCTCGCTCGACCGATTTCTCTCGGTGGAACGGACAGGACGGAATAAAGAGAACTCACCCCTCCCCTAAGGGCACGCGTGTCAAGAGGCAGAATCCGGGAGAGACTATAGCGTCGTCGTTGTACAGCTTGTGTCTTGCGCGCGATTGGATACCCGTAGACCCTTTGCCACGATCCATCCGGCGGTATCGATATCGCTCTCGCCCGTTATCGCTCCCAACCCCCCAACCCTACCGACGCTTGATCTTCGGGGTTGGCAATACGAAAGTCCGAGTATCTCGTATCACCGAGGGTGTAAGAGCAATCTCACGGTGGTCGCGCACAACCCTGAAAACCTTTCAAGACTCGATCATCGCCAATTTCTTTCCTTCATCCATCTCTTTCTCTCTTCGTCCCTTTTTCCATCTCGGCAAAGTATAATGCAGGAAGTTTCGCGTATAAATCGTTACGCGCATCGTCGATTTTCTACGATTTTCCGCTGTTTATTTTCCCATCTTCTTCTCTGTTCTCCAGCGCCGTGGATTCTTCGATGCTGTCCATGAAAAACAATAACATTACGATGATGAAGCCGATTATCGATACATCGCAACGATGGAGACTCGCCCAGAAGGGACAGGGAAATCTGCTTAAAGAACTTCAGGAATGTACCGATCGCAACGATTATCAGACTGTCGAGTTGGCCTGTTCCGAATACGGTTGGATATTTGATATTATTCGTTTTACTGTCCTTATTGTCGTTTCACCCACGAAGGTCTCAGGCATGATTCTTCTTTATCGTCGTGCCTTTAGCTTGTGGACGTAGACGTCACGTTTACGGAAACGCCAGACCTCAGTCGAGAATCGTTGGAGGAACGGAAGCGGCTCCTGGCGATTGGCCCTTTTTAGCAGCCCTTCTCGGTGGACCCGAACAAGTTTTTTACTGCGCGGGAGTTCTCATAGCCGATCAGTGGGTTCTCACGGCTTCTCATTGCGTCGGAAAGTGAGTTCTCACGTCCATACAGACGTTGAAATTCTTCTGACGAATAAATTCTAATTATCGGTTTTTTGTCGTCCAACGAAGTAAATTCCATTTCCGGCATATCGATCGATCTAATTTCCGCTGATTGAATCCAAAATAGCTTCAGCCATTCCGACGTCTCCGACTGGACAATACAGCTGGGAATAACACGACGCCACGCTCACAGCTACCTCGGCGAAAAGCTCAAGGTCAAGAGGGTCGTGCCTCACCCGAATTACAATTTGGGCGTAGCGCACGACAATGACGTAGCCCTGTTTCAGCTTCAGGAACGAGTTCACTTTCATGATCATCTGAGACCGGTATGTCTGCCGAAACCCGAGACAGATTTGGCACCCGGGACGTTTTGCACCGTTATTGGCTGGGGTAAAAAAGAGGACACGGACGATTCCGAGTACGAGCCAGCGGTCAACGAGGTCATGGTACCGGTACTGGAGAGAGAATTGTGCAATTTGTGGCTCGAACACAAGGATCTCAATGTCACGGACGGAATGATCTGCGCCGGTTACCCGGAGGGCAAAAAGGACGCGTGCCAAGGTGACTCGGGTGGTCCGTTGCTGTGTCAGGACGAGCGCGACAAAGAGCGTTGGTTCGTCGGTGGGATTGTCAGTTGGGGCATCAAATGCGCACATCCAAAATTGCCCGGCGTTTATGCTTACGTGCCGAAGTACGTTCCCTGGATTCGCGAGGAAATGGCCAAATATTCGGAACGCGACAAAGGGTAACATAAGAAGAACGGCTCCAAGGAGCCCGGGAAGAAGAAATCCGTTGGCAAAGGATTCAGGAAGATGCTCGACGAGTGGATGCTCGAGGTACGCGGGAGAAGTTAGCACTGACGGGATCGAGATAAGGTCGAACGAAGAAGAATGGTCCTTTCCGGAATAGGATTATCGGGGGAAAAAGGAAGGTGAAACGGGGATGGTGAGAAAAAGGGTCGACGATCTTGTCGAGTTAATTTATTTCTGTAGTTCTGTCGTCAGAGCGGAGCGTAGTTCATGGTCCTAGCTAAAAAGAAAAAGAAAACAAAAAACTTCATTAAAGGGGAGAAAGAGGTGAATCGCTCGAGGTAACGAGAAACGAAAACTTTTTATATGACGATAGATGTACTGTATTTTTTTTAACATTGTTTTTCCTTATGCCAAACGCCAAATTAGATGTCTAGGTGATTTAGCTGCCGTTGTTAGGATCCAGATTGGCTATCTTGTTTGGGGTGTGCTCGGATGATAGATAACGATAAGGGCGGATTAAGAATTAACGCGAGGAGAGAAAGGGGAGATGTAATGTTAAGTAAGCCTAGTAAGGAGCAAAATGAGGAGTCGTGGTCGAGGACGGGTATTCGTTCTTACGGACTCCGCCCATGATAATGAAATACTCGGAAACATAGTAAGATATTTAATTTTATGAAGAAAAAAGTTTTAAAAAAAACACGAAAAAAAAATGAAGATGAAATCCGCGATCCGTGTCATAAGCGAATCGTGATGCAGGATGGTCAAAATGAAAAAAAAAGATCCTCGTCGCAAATATATGCACCTGTTGAATATTCAGCGCATACTAACCTATAGTAAAGTTCAGATAATATACGGGCGAGAGAGGAACGGCCGTGGTATATTATTTTCTATGGAATTGAATAATGAGGAGAATTCGTGGCGTACACTAATCAATAAACGAAGCGTGTCCATAATTTTGGTAACGAAACAGAACAAAACGAAACAAACAAAATTCTATGGATTTGCGAAGAAATGATAAACAAAAAGAAAATGAAAAAACAATAAAAAATAAATAAAAATCGCGCATATGATGCGACAAAAAACATTTTGTACGTCGTGGAGATAAATAAATGACGACGGGCCACCAAGTGGTCGAATAGACTTTTGGGTGTATGGTTGAAGCAGACGACAATAAAATATATACACATATATATTATAAAAATATACCTACGTTAGATTGTCATAAAAGAAAATTTCACCAGAGCTTGACGAATCAATGAATTCAACTTTTTTGAAAATCTTGTCGATTATTGCGAGTCACCGGACAAAAAATGGAAAAAACAAAAAATCACACGATACACGAGACAGATACATACACCTTCTGCTTGGGATCACGAGTTTCCGACTGTACACCCATCGATAGTCGATATTATTAATAATAACGCGCATGTGATGCGAAAATCTTAAATGAGTAATATAAATGTCTATCGTGTATTTAAGACATGTTAAGAGGAATAGTAAGAAACATAAATGACGAATAACGAGGACGGGAGGATTCCTCCAACGTAGCTTTAAGCATCAAACTGTGAGTATAGGCTTATCGATTATCCGTACGATATAATGATGGTTATGATGATATATATATATATACATATATGCTGTAAATACAGAGTTGATATACACCTGTAAGCTTTAACCGATCGAGTCGAGAACCACGATTGGAGAATTGTCCAGGCAATTGTCTCCGAACTGGTCCGTTCTCGATTCGAAGATACCGTTTAGGCAAGCGTGTAAATTTGTAGTCGACGGTAGAATAGGCTGTTGTATCATTACGGTATTATACAATTAAATCTTATAATCTTGCGTATATATATTAGACGAAAAAAAAGAAAGAAACCAAAAAAAATAATAATAATAATAACGTTGACTGAATTCTAGGGATAAACAACTGCACCAGCACTTTTTTGATTCGCACTTGAAAGATAATAGTTTTTAAACGCATATACTTTGTACGAAAAAAATTGTTTATAAAAAGAAAAGAAGCTAGAAGCCTTACCGACTCGAAATCGTTCGAGCGAATAAAATGACTAGTGGTATTGTTGGTAACAGCTGCAACGACGGATATGATTTTTCTTTTGCTCGTTTGAGAAAACCAAAATTAATTTCGCGCGATATTTTTGTGATCGGTCTTACAGAATTTGGAATATTTACAGTCCTTTTACAATTATTTGTTTCTCGAGAAGATCTCGATTTTATTATGCTTGTGAACAACAAAAATCAAGAGTATTTTTCCGGACAATAATTCAAGCGAAAAAAGAACTAAAACGGGACAATAAACGTCTTCCTTAGTATCCAGACAACTGATAGTTGTAAAGAAAAAAAATAAATTAAAGTAAATTATAAAAACAATATGAAACTTAATAATAACCGACAATACTGTGTGAGCAGACAATAAATGAATAATATTAGGCAATGTTCCAAAGATGGACAATAAAACAATAATGTTTAAGTCGTAATGTTTAAGAATTGATATTTATATGCGTAGGATATTAAAGTCGTTCGCGGTAAGGATAAAAAATGAATTTTAGTATAATTCGAAGCGAGATTAGGGGGAATGTGAAGCGAGAATCAATTTTCTCTCGGAGACGACGACGATCGATGGAAAAAACGAGTTTCACGCTGGTCGCAAAAAACAATCGCGATATTTTATTCCTTCGGTCAACGGACGCGAGGTCCTCGCGACGAATAATCGGAAATATTACAGACAATCAGATTAGGTGACAACTTTGTGAGGATTGTACGAATTTTCAAAAGGTACTAAAAACGTTTTGAGGATCGCGACGTTTTATCTCCGAGAGTCAACTGAATGACGGATGGGCGACGCAGGTGCTTCGTATAGAGAAGAAAAAATTATAAACATTAGGATAAGCGATTGTAAAATTTTAAGATACATAATTTATAGATTAAATATAATTGCGAGTGTGGAAAAATTTAACGATAAGTAATTAGCGTAACGAGACATATTTTTGAGGGATTGTGGCGAGTTTCAATGATTTTGTTCTCTACGGAGAAAAATTGTAGCGATTCGTTAGAAAAATTAAGAAACAAAAAACAAAAAAAAGAACGAATCGAGATCGGGTGAAATCGTTCCTCGGAGGATCTGCGTGAGCCGTTTGAGCGGGTGATAAGAGAAAGTAAAAATAGATTCAATTCATGCCGAAAAGCTCAAACAACTTTAATTCCCATGGACATGAATAATCAAACGAAAGGATTTGCGATTTCGCGAAAGAATTCAATTACGATAGAGAAAAATAAAGAAAAAGAAAAAAAAAACAAGAAAAAAGAAACCAATGCGCTATTCGATGCTAAACCAGTGACGTAGAGGGTCGAATGAACACTGTGACAATATGAAATTGTTGTGCTGTAACACACAGATGTACTGAATAATGAGAGTTATTTTACTAGAACGGCGATATGTACATCGGACACGGGATTCGTGAAAAACGAAAAAAAAAAAAAAAAATACGCGATCTCAATTTGTAAGCCTTTTTGGAGGAGATTTTTAACGGGGGAAATACGAGTCAATATCGAATTAGTGAATGTAGAACTGTAGATGCGTGTAAGATTCTCGAGTAGTGACAAACAAAAATAATAGTTTAAAAGAAACTCTCAAAGTAGTCGACGTCGTTATATACACGTACTATCCGCTTAAGTATAAAACGAAATACTGCGCACAAACTACACAATGTCTGTGAGATAGACACACTTTTCGTCGTAATACGAATGAAAAAGTTGCATAGCTACTCCTGTCAAGTCAATGTCGAAGATCAGTCAAAAATACTATAAATATATACATATATATTATTATACGGTAGATAATCAGGCAACAATAATATCTCGTCTCTGGGCTTTGTCCTCGTGTCGATAAAGAGACGTTTAAAATACACGTAACACACATAGTGCACATATACATGCATTACTCAGCAAGGACAAGTGAGATAGGATAGCGAGAGATTATTATTGGTAAATGTATATTATAGAATTTAGAAAACAAACATATATATATATATAGAAAATAACGTACGTGTTACGTTATAAGAATTATCGTGGAGAGTCGACTAGCCATTGGCCTCCATTACAATCGTTATTGAGCTTGCTACGAGTACGAGTTTCTATCCAAATTTGCTGAAGTGAAATATTTACAACATTCATAACTTTTTATTATTTTTCACGAGCCTTTCAACGAGCACAGATGTGCCACTGTAGACATTGAGAATGAGATTGTCCGATTTATTAGCCCAAGACACCAAAGGGTCTACTGTTGTAGAGCGCGATCGTTTATCGTGAGCAAAATTGGTACACTTTTAAAATTAGAGTCGATGTCGTCTTCCTTAGAAAATTCATTAGTGTCGTTAGTCTGGCCAAAATGTAATTGTATTTTTTCTTAATGGATTATCGTACACGAATATCCGTCAGAAACGCGATTACTTTTTGGCCAAGCCATAGCTGTCATCAACGCTCTTTTACTCTCGACCGTGGTCGTCCGTTTTAAATGCCATTTTTGTTTTTCATTATACTCGAAATATTCATCAAAACAGTACAATTTTCTTCTGATAAAAACAAAATTACACGGATGATTAATTTGTTTGATAAATTGTCGTAATGTTATGTGTATTACAACAAAATTGGAGGATGGTTTTAAACGTAATTGCTCGGAGATGCCATATTGCACAGATCCAAACCGTACAATCAATGCTCGATATTATCGACATACAAATGATTTTAGAGTTTGACTATCTTTTAGGGGAGAATATGAAATCCAGACATTTCGTTTCACGGTGACGAAGCTTTAGAGTTTGGAATAAAAAAGAAAAACACGTGTCGACATAATCCAATGATTTTGATCACTTAAGCGAACGTTAACCTACCGTAACATGAAAGGAGAAGACAAAAAAGACATAATTGGAAAATATATATATATATATCAAACGCTATGCGGAGTTACGTAATGTTTGTATGTTGGATATATTAAGTGTTGGACCTGTAGGTACGTGGAAAATTGGATGTGTTCGCTGTGATGAGTACGCTATTGGCTTGGAAACAAAGAAAAAAATATGTCCTATATCTAGATCGTAGCGAGACTAAATAAATAACGTAAGTGTGATAAAAAATGAAAAAAAAAAGAAAAAAAAAATAACAAACAGAAGACAGTAATTGCTGCCAATCGCTTAGATGTGCGTACGTGGCTTCTCTAATTGGTCGAAAAATCCATTCCAACGGATAAAGAAATTTCTTTGTTCGTAACTTCGTTAGAAAAAAATTTGGAACGAATTTGCGGACGAACGGTGAAAAATTTGAGACGAAGACGAATCAACAACGCGCTTTTCTATAGATGAAAATAAAAGAATCGCCTCCGGAAGGATTTAGTAGTGCGTCGACGCTTGCACTGCCTTTCCCTTCGTTAGTATAAACGTCAAGCGAAAGCTATACAATGCTGTTGCATAAATTGTGTTGTAAACTATAATTATATGAAATATGAAAAAAAAAAGAAAAGAAAAAGAAATCAACTATAATTGTAACGACGACGTTGTAACGTCGAGGGTCACCCACTCTTGCGGGCCGAGAGTTAGACGAGTTTACATACCGTGTAGTACGAGAAACTATAATAGCGTTAAATACACTGATACCCTGATGACGATTAAATGCGAAATCGAGACTCGCCGAGGAGGAAATTTAAAAAAACTGAAGAATTGGGGAAGTCGGGGATTCCGTTTTTGTATATTTTTGCAGATCGTTCAATTTCCGTGCAGCGTCTATAAAAGAGAGAGATAGAGAGATTAGTGATAAACGATATTTACAAGCATCGCACACATGTCGGAAATACAAAAAAAAAAGAAACAAGTAACTGAAAATAAAACAGCAATTTCTTGAAACAGAGATCCATTAACGAAAAAGTATCGAACCGCGCGAGGATTCTGCAAAAATATACGACGATTGTCCAATGGTGGTATCATAACGAAGAAAAAAAAACAAGATGTAGCAGTTTGTGAGGTGGTAGAAACGTCTCAGATTGGTACAAAGTCTTTATTAAGAGAACTATGAAGAACACTATATTACATAAATGGGGAAGATATGTGAAAACAAAAACAGACAACAAAAAATATTATAAATGCATACAAGAAAAGAAAAATATATATATAAGATGAATATTGATATATCATATATTTATGGAAAATGCGTGTTGGCAAATAAATTATGTATTCAGAACGTATCAAGGGCTATCAATCATTCGATCCTATTCTGCAAAATACAATAAATAATTAGAAAATAATAATAAGCTATCGCATATCTGACTTTGTACTTTGGTTTCTTATTGATTTGAAGGAATCTTTCATACCGATCAGTTGGAAAGAAAGAAAACAATCCACGTTGGTAACTTATCGATTGTCGGTAATTTTAAGGTTATCTTGTAATACCAACAGTTGATTACTCGAAGATTTTTACCATCTGCCAAAGTCCTAAAAAACTCTCCTTAACATAGTTTTCTACGGTCGACTTAATTCTATCGAAATCGAAGAAATTCAAAGAAACGATCCACGATATTACATCCTTTCGATGTTCCCCGCACAAAATATACCGATGGTAAAGTAACTTCCGAGGATTTACCAAATATAATAGAAACCCCGTGATCGCGTTACGAAAGCGCCAAAAGGAAAATAAGCAGAAGATAATAAATTCACCGACGATCCTTGGGTCCTTCGGATCATCCCTCTTGCGTGTAATCCTCGCATCAAGACCAAATTCTTTGTAATCTCGTATCACGCTGCTCGACGAAAAGTCGCACAGGCAACATACGGAGTATACGTCATCCCCTTAATCCTTCGGATGATTTTACACCATTTTGCGTCCTATCCGATGCGACGTTAAATAAAACGAGAGAACTAGTGCGACGGAGGGTGGACGTTTTTTTCCATCCAAAGGGTTTCCATTCACAAAAGGGATCGACGGGGGAAGGTTAAGAGGGGGTGTGTATAAACTCTCAGGGGGGATCGAGCACCAATGCACGCTAGATGGGATTTGCGGCGATTTGAAATCTATCCGCGTGAAATCTCTCCTCTTTGATCGTGTTTGTCCTAAACGCATATAATATATATATATCACCAGGACTCAACGATCCAGGAATTTTCGGATAAAACGTGATTTAAAAATAATAACGAGAGGATGGCACAAGGGTGCATCCTCGTTAATTTAGCTTCGATAAATAACCGTTTAAGCCAATACAGCCAGTCGTGTGAAAATTAATGCAGGTCTGAAAGACGAGTTTCGAAGCGAGGAAAATCCTTCGCCCTGCTGGAGGTCGCTTTACTCTCAACAGCGAGAAAAAACCCTTAAATGATAAAGCGACGTTCCTCGCGTATTAACGGCACACGCTGCGTGTTACCCCCTTATTATTACTAATTAAAACAAACACGATTACGAGTTTCAACTTGAATTTATAACGAAGGCTCGTTAAGGGTGAATCTCACCCCACCCCCCGGTCTCTTTTCTTCACCGTTCTTAAATTAAAACTTTCCAAAGATAAATCACGATACCCGTTTAATTTCTCACGATAATACCACGGGTTCGATCGTACGATTTTATTCATACGATTCCAAGATATTTTAAATCCTGTGACTTCGATCCCCGAACGATTATTTTAAATCCTGTGACACGGTGAGCGTAACCGATCTCTCTCTCTCTCTCTCTCTCTCTCGCTCTCTCCCTGCGTGGCATAATACCCTCTTAGCCCGTGTGTACCGTATAATACACGTGGGCACGACGAGGGAAGTCTACAATAATAATAATAACAACAACGTGGCTCAGTCGCATTATCGATCGGTAGCCGTCGACCGATCGATTCCTCGTCAGACCTCCCCGTCCGTACTTTTATAATATCGACGTTTAGTCACCCGCTGGGACCAAGGAGGATCTACTTATCCCCGCGTTCTCCACCTCGGGGATTATACAAACGCGTGGTTATGCATTAAGTATTTACACCCCGAGGAAAACTTATCCCCCCTCTGTCTTCCACCCCTTTCTCCGTACCCTCGAGATTGCATACAGCGCACGTGTCTACTTCGACTCGTTTCGTGAATCAACGAGAAGCGATCTTCCACTCCGACGTATTAATTTACAGTAAAGAAGTAAAAATACAAAAATCTTACTCGTCTGAGATCGTTAATTTACGCTTTTCGTTCTTTCGCAAATTTTTTTTCTTTAATCATCATCCGGTAGTCCTTCGGATTAAAAGAAAGAGAGAAACGAAGAAAGGGTGAAGAGAAGCTAGTGGGGGTTGGTTGGGAAAAAAATTTTTGTAATTAGTGTCCGCCAGGGGGCCGAGCGAGTTCGCGGAGTGTAATTAGCGCTCGACGAAAAGAGAAGCGAAAAGTTTCGGTATCACGGGTTGCGGAAACGCGGGCGTAGGCTGAGCAAGAGAGAGATAGAGATAGCACGAGGGGGGGAGGGGGAAGAGGCGTGTTTCTTTAATTACGAAGTTGTTATCACGCGAGGCGGTTTCTCTGTCGGCCGTGCCGGCGGGAATCCTCCCAGCGTTTCTATACGTATATAATATCGCTATGGTGCACAACGAAATTAACAAACGCGAAAGCGCGGTACTGCGCGGCAGTTCAGGAGGCCGGGGCACGGGTGTAACGCGGTGGTGAGCATGTTTTATTAATTTATCACCCGGAGTATATTACGAGCCGGTGCCTCGACGCTGTGCGCCCTCTGTGCGCGCTTCTCTCTCTCTCTCTCTTTGGCTCGCTCGAGAAATCACTGTGCGAGATAAAACCTTGTATAAATATGTATACGCGCGGGCGTTTTAAACGCGAGCCAAAAGAACCAGGAAGAGAGAGGGAGAGGGAGAAGGAGAGAGAGAGAGAGAGAAACGCGTAGAAAGAGAGACGAAGGGGTAAAGTGTAGCGAGGGAGTGGAGAAGCGCGAAGGGAGGAAGTAGCTCGAACGCTTGTTGCTCCTTGTAATTACTTCGTAATTAAAAACCTGGGAGAAAAGCTCCGACTCACGTTCAACCTTCTTACGGATTAAGAGTTTTCTGTTTCCTCGACCCCATTTTTGCCCCTTCTTTTTTTCTTACCAAGAACTATATATAAGTATATCTATATAGTTGGTATGTGTTTGTGTGTATATCGTAAGGGCTAGTATATTACACCCTGAGATCCTTCGAACCAGGAAACTTCATTTCGCATCAGAACCCTGGCTAATCGGGTTACGGGGGTGCGATAGAAAAATGGAAGGAGGTAAAAAAGAAAAGGGATGAAACTAGTAGGTTCGTCTCGCTTTTTCCCTGGGGCGAGATCTCTTCGGATTTTGACGTGAGAATGAGAGAGAGGTGGGGGTGGGGGAGGGGTTGAGTCTAAGCCGAATTAATGTGCCGAAGGTGCAAATAGCGAGGCGCACCTGCATCTCGGTCAGAAAAGCTTCAACGTCGTTAAATTCATACACACGTGTGTATATATATACAAAGCCACCCCTTAATTCGTATTCATCCCTCGTTGCCGCCCTCGGCTGCATAATATCGCTTCGACTCGGTTTCATGTACCGAATAAAGACGTTAGAATTTTTCGTACGATCTGACGCGTGATCAAAATCTTCAACCCCTTTAACAATCATCCCTCTTTTTTTCGACGAAGATATTATAAGACGATAATTAATTATATCGTTCGTATTACTGTTGTTTTTGGATCAACGAGGGGTTTCATTGAACGTTAAATTTTCGTGAGTCACACGAAACGAGGTAATCAACGACGAGGGTGAGGAAGGGTGGAAGAGAATAGACGAAAAATAAAACAAAATACGAGATAGCACTGAAATAATTACGGTCACTGCGGGGAATCCTTTCCGTCCGGCTCGAGTGTGTTCATCCCCATCGCGCCTACCGATAGCCACATCCACACACACACACACCCTCTAACTAATTGTTTTAACCATAATGGACGGGGAATATATGTAACGACTTTTCATTGGACGAAACGAATATCCGGGACATCGGGGGTCGATATAGATAAGCTCGTTATCCGGTATGATCGAGTTTGTGGCAAACGGGGGTGGTGATACCCACGTGTATAGACGACTCTCGTAGAGAGGGTTGATCGGTGTCGTCGTGACGGCGAGGGAGGCAGAGAGAGAGAGAGAGAGAGAGAGAAATACACTTGATTAACGCTCTATTGGTCAAACCACTCGAATTCATCTCGTCTCTTCCCTCTTTTTTTTTATTTTATCGACGAGCATCGCCCGAGGACAAATTCGAACTCGAAGACCTCGACGATCCTGAAGGATCTCCGTGGTACCCGCATGACCCGGCGAAATTCGTGTATTAATAAATAAATAAATAAGTATTTTGAAAACAAAATTATGATAAAAAATTGTCGATGATGCAGGTAATGAATAATTTAGATCGAGGGGTGAGACAAGGAGCGTCGCGTGTGCAACTTCACGAGTGAATCACGATGGAGGAATTTTCAAAATGATCGTTAAGGGAGGAAAACTGGATTTTACATTTTTATTTTCTTTGTTTTCTCGATACGAAATTCCAGGACGCAGTTTTTTCTGACTCGCGAGGGCCCGCGGGGATTCCGAAAACGATAAATCAGGCACAGATTGGGTTATTCGGGTGCAAGGGCCCTTCTCGTTCGTCTCTCACAGTCTCGTTCTTCTTTCTTTCTTTTTCCTCTACCTTTCCCCTTCCCTCGGGCGCGCACGGGTTGCCTAAAACAAACGTGTAATTTAACGGTGGCTAAAACGCGAAACCGAGCGATCCGACCACCGTAAACTCTCCTCTCCCTCCCTCTCTCTCTCTCGATCTCTCTCTCTCTGTCTCTATACATATATAGGGGCAGGGAGGTAATGGGTCGTGAGGGAACGGTTAGGGAACTCGAAGAGTCCGCCTGGCCGTCGAGGGAGCTTCTGGACGATTATGATGGGTTATATTTTAGTAGGCGGGAAGGACTCCCGTTTAAACGGCAATTAAGGGTCTCGCTCCGCCCACGATAACACTCATTCCTCCATCGTCTCTCCGCGAGTCTCCCAATTTCAAAAACGAATTCGGAATAATCGAAAAACAACGGAAACATCTGAAAATTCCCTCTAAAAAAAAAAAAGAATACAAAAAAATGTTCATTCAACTATTCGAAAAATATCGAAAAGACAGCTTTTAATTAAATTAGTTTCCGTAAATATCGATTTGCAACGAAAAGATACAAAAAAAGTGTAAACTTTAGTTTTATTAATTCTAACATTTTTTTAATCGATATCAAGATGTCTGTGGTGGGGGATTCACCCTCGAAGTGTCCTACCCGGCGTCATGAACATGGTCAAGATTCTCTTCAACCCCCGGACGTTCTTCGTTTACGCCAAGAGTTATTTTCCTCTTTTGATATACGCTCTTAGGCTCGCTCTACTTATTTTTTCGTTGCGATACAAGGGCAAAACTCGAGCGAGAGAGAAAGACAGAGACAGAGACGAAGAAAGAAAAAATACGTATACATATACATATAGAGATATAACGTAGTGGTGGTGGTAGTGGAAGTCTACGGGGCTTGGGAGAAGCGCACGTAATTCCCGGAGTGAGTTCGACCCCCTCCCGGCTCCCGGTGGGACGCCATCTTATTTATTGTTTTAATTATATCAGAATATATCGTTAGAAGAGGAGAGCTTGCGTCAGGCTGCGCTCGCGCCGCCGCCAAATACGCGAGATTTATGGTAGTGAAACAGAAACGTCTCGAGCGATATCCTCTCTCTCTACTTCTTCCACCGATCGTTCCCGTCTTTCAACCCCCTACCCCGTTTCTTGCACTATTTATTTTATATTTTATCGTCATTATTATTATTGTCTATCGTTATCTTCGTCTCATTTAGTTCGATGCGACGATCACGATCCATCCCCCCGCTCCTGCTCGCTTCTCTCCCTCTCTTTTTATCTCGTTCTCGCGTGTGTTGACGCCGCGTAATATGTTGCGACGAATCCTGAATGAATTATCAATTTATTAACGACGACTCGCGACTAGATCGACCGCGATTCTCACCCCTGTCCCTTCCTGTCCGCGTTTTATATATTCCTACGTTCTCCCTTCTTCTCTCTCTCCCTCTCTTTCTCTCTCTCACGTAGAGATGACCGGGCGACCCCCTGCCAGAGATCTCGATCGCTCGGGCACGCGATCCGAAAAGCGGTTTCTTTTCAAGAAACGAACGCTGCGTCAGTGATAAAACACATCTTTCCAGGAAGACAAAAAAAACAACTTTTATCCTTCATCCCTCTCACTGCTCTCGATGAACGAATATTTGGCAACGAGGATATTAGTTAGGGGATGAAATTTCATCATGGGACCTACTCGGTGCGACGATCACCTCGGTAGAAGCTTGAACGCTTTAGAAGGATCGACATAGAATGGACGAACGAGTGTACAGGGTTTGTGTGTGTGTATGTAGGGGATACTCGTAAATTTGCCTAACAAATTGGCAAGATTATCGCCAGTGGGTAGTCACATTGTCCTCGTGGAGTTCTCTCGATGCTCGAATTATCGACGACAGGAGAGAACAACCCCCTGAAAAGAACTCTTCGCAAATTGGCCGTTTCAACCTCACCAATCAACGCTACATCCTCGCTGTATCAATGACGTTGGAGATCAGAGAGGAAAGGGGGGTGAACAATTCTTATCTCTCCTTCTTTTTTCGTTCTCTATTATTTTTTCGACGCTCCAGCGACGCCGGTAGAAGGCATCGGCAGCAGAAACAGGCGGCGTCTGGGCGCGCGCCCGCTGGTATGTCTGGAATTTTTGGCTGGGGTACGCGACTCACAAACACACACACAGACACTCGACGAGGTCGAGAAATTATTGTCCGTCTCACTATGATATTTTCCAGTTCGATAAATCCAAGAAGAAAGAAATTGCACGTGGAAAATCTTGTGGAAGCAAAGTTTTTTCCTATTCGAGGTGGAAAAAAAATCTTTGAAAATTGAGCAATTTTTTTGAGGATGATTTTTTATTTTTTTTCCAACACGATTCGTTTGTTTGTTTTTTTCTTCGTTAGCATAATGCAGCGAGAGGCTGGACGCGGAGATATAACTGTGGGATTAGAATAGGACAAGACTTTGGCCGTGTTACACACGCGAGCAACGTTGATCCCTATCTGCGCTTGATAAATTACTGTCCCTACACACGAGAGCGCTTTCTCTCCTTCTTTCTCTCTCTTACTCGTATCACCTCTTGCTTCATCTCTCTTCCTCCCTCTCTCTCCTCTATCCCTTTTTCTTTCGACTCCATTCTCGTTCTATCGGCCTCTCCGTCTCCTCGTTCACCTCTTTTCCTCGGGGAACGGGTCGCATCCCTCTCTTCATCCCTCTTACACACACGCCCACACATCCCCTCCCCCCCCCCTTCTTTCCTCTCGTTCACTCTAGGGTCACTTTTGACCAACACGAACGAGACGAGGCAAACTCACACTGACTTATATTTCGTCTGACGCCCGCTAGGCGCCTGGTCAACCAAGCACGAACCACCGTCGCAATGCTGCTGCACCTTAATATTAATTTGATCCCACCATTGTCCATTTTTATTACTCACATATTTTACAGATTTTTATTTACGCTCGGTTTCTCTCTCTTTGTCTGTCTGTCTGTCTCTCTCTCTCTCTCTCTCTTTGCCTCCGTCATTTTGTTCCAGACCCATTCAAACTTTGTGTTATTACGGAAATATGTTCGTTTTTTAAATTTCTATGTAGAATTTTTTTGATCTTTATATTCATTTTTCCATATTTTTATTTATTTTTGTATTTACGCGAATGACAAGTTTTATTAATGATGGTAAAAACGTGGATGAATATATTTATATATCAGCAACTTTCACTGGCATTGTCGTGGTCAAAGTGCCGTGGACGACGCACACTTTTCTTTCGGAAAATGCAAAATTATAGGTTTGTCGTAAAAATCATTTTTGAAAAAGGAGGTAAAAGGCGGCATTGCCGAGGAGTTCATAAATCATCGTCGCTCGTAACAGAGTTATGGAAATGAGAAGAAGGAGACGAGAAGATCGAGAGAACGAAGAAGTTTCAACCCCTGTTGCAAAGGGGTAGTACCTGCTTCCTAAACTTTTCTCCCCCACCTCTCTCTCTCTCTCTCTCTCTCTCTTGCCACGAACAGTCAGGGATAATTAATTTTGCCAAAGCGAAAGAAATCCCAGGAGAGAAAGAGAGAACCGAGAAACGAATTAGGGGAATGATGGAATATAAATTTTTCCCCTACTCGACTTACAAGCGGAGAATTTCGTGACACACCTCTTTTTTTTCGCGCGAAGAAATTTACAATGAGAGAAGGATGGGAGCAAATGTATGTATCAACGATTATTTGTAGTACGACAATTTGTAAGTTTAGGGACAAAAGCTGTGGCGAGACTCGAGGGGTTTTGTCCCGAAGGTGCAATATCGTTAATGGACTTTCATTGCGCGAACAGATTTTTCGATTCTCCAGGGACAAGAAACGCCCTCACCCACTACGAATCGTTGAATTTTACGAATTTAGAGGAAGGGAGGGCAAGATGGAACATACCTATAACTTCGATCCACGTGACATGACAGAGAAACGAGCTGTCACCTTCAATGTACGGCTCGCGCGAACGAGAAAACAGTACGTAAGAGTTGTTTGTTTCGCGTCAAATTTTTACGAAAACTTTGTTTTTTCGAAATGATATTATTTGTACAAGGTAAATAATATTGCTATTTATTTTTTAACAGTAAATTCCTCCTGGGAATAGATTGTACGAATCAATAGGAAAACCAAAAAAAATATTAAAAGATTAGGTAGAAGCGTTGATATCATTACTGGCAACGAATGTGGGCAAGATGGAACATTGAATTTGAGGGCAAGATGGAACTCTGAATTTGTTCCTGAAACTGTTCCATCTTGGCTGCGCGTAAGTATTTTGATTCTTTTTTCAATTTCTCCTTTTTGTCGAAAATAAGTATGGGGTGAGAAAAAATCAAAGTTAGAAAATAAACATAACACGGAAAAACCGTACAAGAATAAAGAAAAGTGAAAAGAGAGAACAAAAAATAACGATACAATGTTGCAAGATCCTGAGAAGCCCTCACAAAATCATTGGGATTTTTTACGTCACGAAGTTAGCCGTTCCATCTTGCCCTCCCTTCCTCTACTCGAAAAAACTATAATTTCAAAGTATTTCTAGATTTTTCTTAAATTTATTCAATCTGAAAAATAAAAAAATTCACACATTCAATTAAAACATCATTTTTTAAAAATGAAAATCATCGAAGCGTTTTATCAAACGACGTTCGAATCGTTAATATTTCTTGAAATTTTTTTTTGATCAATTAATAATGTAAAAATCACGAGATGATGGAATTTCGAGTTTTACGAAAGCCTCGTAGGATACAGGGGGATGAAATTCAATGAGGAAGTTCGCGATATTCGCCGGGGGGCACGCGAATGCGAGAAATGTCTGGTGAAACGACGGTTGAGAGCTCAAACAGCAGTACACGTATATCGGTCTTTTGAGAGAAGCCGCGACAAAGCTAATACGGAGTTATTAGGCACGGTGGCCGAATGCTCGGTTTTGCACCCCGAGGCGTGTACGTCGGAGCACGATGTCCCATGGCGAGGAAGCGGTGTGTTCCCCGGAGGGGTTCGTGAAGAGAGAGAGATTCCCCCATGCATCCGGAAGACGAGAGAGAGAGAGGGATAGAGATAGAGAGAGAGGGAGAGAGAGAGAGGGAGAGAGAGAGAGAGAGAGAGAGAGAGAGAGAAATCCCGGGGATTATGCACCACGCCTTTTGACAAGTATATCGTCTCACCTCGAGCAAACTCAATACAACAACCCTCTTACAAACGGTTAGAAACGTCTTATCAGTCACGTCCAATCTCGCGAAAGATAACGATCTTTTTTTTTCAATATTTCTCACGAATATCGATTACTCATCGATAACCTGCGATCCTGTCTTATCATGGGACGATAAGAATTTTTCAAATGCTGATAATTCTTCGTATATCGTTCATTAATCGATTTATCGATTCGATCGGTTCATTAAGCGATTTATCGATTAATGAACGATAAACGATAAAATCATTAACCTTGGCGCAAAAAGTCGTTGTGTTTTTTATTTCCGTGCAAGTTCGATAAAACGAAAGATGGTAAAAATGGTCCTTCCATCTTGAACTTTTTGACGCGCGTGCTCGAGCGACTTTACGTCGAGAGTGGGAAAACAGTCGTTGAGACTCCCGAGGCGTAAAATCGTTGACTCCGCATGACGGTGCGCCTTGACAAAAGGACAATTCGAGAGAAAAGAGAACCGAGAAGAAGGGAGGAAAAAAAAAGAAGAGAATCGCGATATATAAAGTCCGCTTCGTACATCGTTTTTCTCTATACACACACATATATATATACCTCTGGCCAAAAAGTAATAGCGTTTATAGCACGCAGTAACGTACGTCGATGTAATAGAAAAAAAACGCAATGACTTTTTAGCCAACCCAACGTGTTCGCGTTTGACTCGACTTCATTGTTCCTCTTACGACGTTTAAGAGCGCGGGAACAAATAGGCACCTGTGACAATGCCGGGATCAGGTTACTTCAGCAGGGGTTTCCAGGTGGAGACTGGAGAAGAAACGGAAGTGAGCCGAAGAATCGAGAGAAAGAGAGAGAGAGAGAGAGAAAGAGAGAGAGAGAGAGAGAGAGAGAGAGAGAGAGAGAGAGAGAGAGAGAGAGAGAGAGAAGAAAATGGTCTGTATCGTAACGATTCGCTGGGGGGCCTTTCGCGGCACCCCTCGATGCAAAGAGGGGTCGGGGGAGGCGTTACCGCTGTCCGATCCGAGTGCATATAGCAAAAATCTCGCATTGTTATACGTCTCTCTCGTCGTCTTTTATTCGAGGAAGAACGGAAGTCGAAAATTACTGAGCTTCGTCAAAGAGAGATTTTTCTCACGATCGCAGGTTTCGTCGAGTCTTTCATATCAAAGTCATTCTATATATATATATATATATATATATATATATATATATTCTGTATATATGTATAGTCTCATTATACATAACTATATATAATGAGACTCGATTCTTTTGCTCGTTGCACACTTGCTCGGGCTCAAAATGGCTTTTGTGCACCTTTCCAGCACGTCGAGTAGACTTTATTAAACGACATAGAAAAAGAGAGAGAGAGAGATAGACCCCCGAGAGATTCGATATATTGTACGACGTATCATAATGCGCGCGCAATAATAATGGGACAAAGTTCGTTATGAACTCAGCGCGAGCATTCGGGCAAATTTTTTTTCGTCTCCTCCCGACTTCGAGCGACTCTCGTACGTACGAATTGAACGAGAAAAGAGATTGACGTGTAACGACGAGATCGCGAAGTCTCTATACGTATCACCCTCGTGCGTACACGAGAGCTTCGCATTACGTGATCGCGTTTTTGAACCATGAAAAGAAACTAACGTTATATACGCGAAGCTCACAAGGGAAAACGTCTCGTTAAGTCAAAATTGACAAGAGTCCGTTTTGCGCGAGAAAATTTGCATTTTTATTCGAGACACGCTCGCGCGAGTTATGCGCCGGATCGTACGCTTCGACTCCGAGAAATTCTTTAGACGCGCGAAGGAAGACGGGAGAGAGGGAGAAGTAGAAAAAAAACCATTGATATAAAATATTTATCGCCGGAGATCGTGTAGACAATGGCCCAGCGTCGATCTAAGATGGCGTTGGGACAAGAAAATTCCTGCCATACGGCTGTAATAACGATATACATACACACTATATATATATATATATATATATATATATATATATATGTGTATATAGAATAAAAAAGAAAAAAAAGAAACGAGACGAGACCGAAGCGCGGACAGCGTCTCAGTTTACACGAGAGTGAGAGAAAGATGAGCGCCCTCTGGCGATTGGTCGATGGCGAAACTGGGCGGGACCTGGACCGTCGAGTTTATCAGATCCGTTCGCGTTTCGAGTTGCTCTTTCACGAATCTCCGCGGCGTCTCCTCTCCACCTTGGGCGAAACGCGTACCGCGCGCACGTCGTCGCGTCTCTGGTCGAGTCAAGAAAAAGACGAGAGGAGCGCCGCGAGGAGGCTGGACGCGCACGCACGCGCGGATGTCCTCTCATCCCCTCCCCTGCCCCCGCGTCGTCGCGCGGCGACCGCCGTCGCGAGGGACCGAGCGCGCTGCTACGCGGCCTCTGGAATTTCATTCCGAGCCGAGCGCTCGGCTCGGACGCGAGCCATTCTCGCGATCGAGCTAGAGTCGCGACGCCATCCTTCGCTTCAACCACCCTCACCCTCCTTTCAATCTTTTCGACATTCTCGAACAATCTCGTCTTTTAATCATTTTACACACGACACGAGTTAATGAAAATAAACGACGTTAGAGCGATAATAACGACGATGATGATCGAGAAAAGCATAATGGAAAAACAAACAAAATTTTATTAATGAATTACTAATTAATTTCAGAACGTGATATTTCCCTCGTATCGAGGTTGTTTCCACGTGCGACGTGCGAATAACGCACGAAGGACGAAGTCGCGTTCGTTCTCGTCCTTGTGGGAGTTACGAGTTACCAAACGAGAAATTCAGGGAGAGATAACGCGAGATATGTTGTTGAGAGTGAGAGAGAGAGCGAGAGGGAGAGAGAGAGAGAGATGGAGAGGGTAAGAGAAGAGTTCTTTGGCCGGCGTTTGTATACACGTAAGTATGAATATGCGTGTGGTGTGAGAGGCACGCCCGCGAGGAGTGCAATGACAACGTTCGCCGCGGGCGGCGCGTGACTTAGCACCCGGTTTCATCCTCTCTCTCTCTCTCTCTCTCTCTCACTCTCTCTTCGTTGTCGCGTGAGACACACACGAAACTCGCCGACAGACGAGCGTTGGAACGAGGATGAAAGAAACGCGAAGGAGCGAGCACGCGGAGGTAGACGACACGCTTGTGAATTTGTGATGAACATCTAGCGTGCAAAGGAGCAAGGAGCAAGGAGACCAAGAGATCGAGATCGAGAGAGAGGGTTAGAGACGCTTCCGATGTATTACAAGAATCTTCGAGATCAAGTTCAAGATCATTTTGCGTTTTTGTTTTTTGTCTTCACTTTTTATAACGAGACTTCGATAAATCTTCGCTTCCACTCGAGTTAATGAAGAAAAACATAATTATATGCGATCAAAAAACGATTTTAATATATTAGATGATTATTACTCGTACGAGTTTGTAGAATTAAGCAAAAAAAGGAAAAGAAACGAGACGACTTCCGGTTTGTTCGAGATAAAATACTTTCGAGATCGGCAGATTCTTTTTATTTTTTTATTATTAGGCTTCTGTCGTTAATTCTAGTCAGTCAAACGGAAAGAACGCGTAACTACGGTTGACTATATACATATATATATATATATAGTGGCAGAGAATAATAGAGGCTTGTGCGAAAATAACGAAAGTTTAAAAAGGTGGAAACCTTTTACTCTCGCCCTTGAGTCTTGAACGTTTCTCGCACGCGCTTTATTTCACGGTGCGGCTCGCGCCCGAGAGCACTTTAGCGTACTCGAGTTCGCCACTCGACTCCCGCGAGTTCCTCTATCTACTTATATAAATATATACATATATATATATACATACACAGAAACACATATATATATATATATGAATGCAGGGTTCCCTTGATTTTTGCCGGTTCTCTCGCTCGCGCGTATCTCGGCCAGATGTTTGCCGGTCCTTCAGAGCGTCTTAGCACGCGTACGCGCTCTACTTGACATCACTTTTTTTACCCCCTCTCTCGACTCGACTCATTCTCAAGCTCTCGAAATTTTGTAACTGTCACTGGGTAATAATATACAAGATGGCGTTTATCGAAAGGTGCGTCGATCGACCGTCGTAAAATCATTTCGAAAAATTCGTTAATTCGATTATAAGCCGAAACACTCGAATCGAATTCGATCACGATCGATCATTTCGATCATCGAGATCGATCCATCGTCATGTTTTATTTTTGTTTTTCAACGGAGAAGGAAGAAAAAAAAAACAACAACATGAATTCGACCGATTTATAAGCGAGTCGATCGCAAGATGGTTCCGAATGAGCAGCGAAAAAATATTTAAGGGCCTACAAAGAGGTAACACATACATATATATATATATCTATGTATATAATAGTCTAGGCGAGCGAGCACAATGACGAAATAAAGCCGATGAGTCTCCGAGACGAGAAAGCGGCGAAACTCATCTGGTGCTTCTTCTCATCGAGATCAACACAATGCCTCGATACAATGATATACGCCCCCTTCTCTCTGTCTCTCTGTCTCTCTCTCTCTCTCGTGCGGCCAACTAAAAGCAACTCTTCTCTTCTCTTTCATATATATATATATATATATATAAATATATATATGTTATAGTTGAGCAGGCAAACATCATCGAAAACTGAGCGAAAGACGAGGACGGTGGTCTCTCAAAGTTTCACGTTGAAATCCTCATCGCGTCCATCAGCTCAGTGAAGCTGACCGTTCTCGTACGATCTCAGTCGTACGATTTATCAGCAGAAATTGTACTCTACACGCCGATCACTTTCATCACTCGATCCTCGAGGCTCCTGAGAAGATTTCATCGAGACGCGCTTCGTATCGTGAGCGCGTTTTGTGGCATATAATGAGACTCACAAACGCGCCGCCATACTCACTCGAGTAGAAAATAATCACAATGAAAAAAAAAGAATCCAAATCTTTAATTTCATCGTTTGAATGGACCACGCGGCTAAGCTCGATTACGATTCGTGAACGAGACAAAAATATAATGAAATAACTTTTGACTTTGTGAAATGATTTATAAATCGATGTTTTTTGTCCACGCGCGCAGGTTGATGCGTCGGACCGCAGGAGAAGGGGGAGGAGGTACGACGCGTCGAACGCGTGTGTGGCGCGCGCAGTCGAGCTGTCGCGGACGCGTCGTCAACTGACTCGGTGCGCGCGCATCGGGACGCGTTTCACCTTCGTGCCGTTATGAAGCCGCGAATAATAAAACACGCGCTTCGGGAGACCCTTCAGCGCGTTTTACTCGATGATTCGACGCTACGTGTATTTGATATACAGTCAAATTGCGCATATGCCGAAGAGTTAAAGGGAGAATCGCCGAGAATTTCGAGAGAAGCGAGAGAGGGAGAGAGAGGGAAAAAGTCTCGAAGCGAATTCGTCAGTGGGGCAAAAAGACCCCCCGCGAATCCTTCTACCGTGGGGGGGCTCGCGCATTGTCAACGTCGCGGCTTCCCGGGCTTTTTTTTCTTTATTTATTTCGTTTTTTTCTTTTTTGTACTTTCGCGAACTGAATGAAGCTCCGTGGGAGGGATCATCGCGCTATACGTCAGGACGCGTTTCGCTCCCGTACTCTGTAATTTTCGAACCCGCGATTTTAACCGAGGAGAAGAGAGAATGGGCGAGAGTTTTTGATGAGCGAAATGCCGTATGAGCAACTGCGCATGCGCGACGAGAGATCGCACACGCGCACCTGGTCATCGAGAGCACTGGGTGCTCTCTCGTTTACCTCGTTGGGTGCTCTCGAGCTCTCCTCTCGTCGGTCTCCGATCGAACGGAAAATTCGCGACTGCGATTGTCAGCTTGACGTCGTTTATAACGAGTCAAACGAGACGTACTCGAGCTGACGGGAAACCCCGTGACTCCTCGCCGGCATTTCGCTACGATCTAATCGGACGACGAACTGTTTTAAACGAAGCCGTCGTTTTTTTCCAATCAATCATAATATTATAATAATTTTTCTCGAATTATTTCGACAAATTTAAAAATAATTGACATATTTAATTAAAATAAATTTGAAAAATTTATATATTTCTTATATAAATACATTATTGATTGGCCGATAGTCGATGACGTCGCGACCTCGCGACGAAAATACGTGGAGAAACGCTTGCTCGTAGTCGAGAGTCTCTCGTTTAGCGATCATTACGCATTTGGCACTCGTGTTTCCGTCGACGCGAGCTGTTCGCCTCCCAGCGAGAGATCGCCGGAGGGATGAAAGCGTATACAACGAACGCGACGACGCATAGTGTGCGCATGCGCAAGAGAGAGAGAGAGAAAAGGCAGTTCAGAGAGTAAGAGAGTGAGCTTTTTCTCTCTCTCTCTCTCTCTCTCTCGTTCTCTTCGATACACCGTGAGACCCCCCATCTCGCTTTTATTCAGGGCCCGACACGGGGTTTTATACCACAGGGTTACTCACTTTTATATCGAACCGAATGCCCACTGTACGTAACTCTCGTATAGGTGGTAATGTGGGCCACCGTCTCTCCTCACTGTTCTCCGTATGTCGGACGTTTCGTACCCCCCACGTGGCAATACGACAGAGTTATACGTATATATACCCCCCGTATCGTCGCGTACAAACCGAGATAACCACGCGCATGCGCGTCAACGACTCGACCCTCGTTTTCTCTCCTCGTTCTATACTCGACTTACTCACGACGATTAAGAAAAAATAATGAAAAAAACAGAATAATACGAAGCGAGATGGGGCGAGAGCGACGGTGAACGAGGGAAGGAGCGAAACGAAAATACGCGAGTGATAGAAATTTTAAACTTTCGACGCGACGTTGATGAATATTTTTACAAAAATATAGAATAATCATATTTTATTGAAACGAATATATTGAAAAATTAAAAAAATCAATTAAAATATTTTTTAAAAATACGGAAATTTTTTTATAATTATGAGATTTTTGAGGAACTCGAGGGTTTGGTTTAATGTGAGAAGTGTTGGAATTTTTGAAATTTTGGCTAAATCTTGAATTTTCAATTTTAACGATTTTACGCCCTTGCCGCGCACTCTCGCAGCTTCTCGTTCTAATTGAGAGATTAACGAACGTTGAAAGAGTGGTGCGATAACAGCCATGGCGCTTCTCTCTCTCTCTCCCTCCATTCGAGCTTGATGCTCGGTAATCCTACGAAACACAAATTTGCGGATTACGAGGAGTCACAGCGGGAATTGTTTAATCTCGGGGTTGGTGTGCACGAGCGCTATTTACTTATGCATATGAACAAGCACTTTCTCGCTCGAGCGGTAGATGCACGGATTAAGCGGAACACGAGAGAGAGGGAGAGAGAGAAAAAGAGAGAGAGAGAGAGAGAGAGAGAGAGAGAGAGAAAGAGGGAGGTGACGATCGGTGTTTCACGCACAGGGGATGAAACGAGACGGAACGAGGGGTGAGAAATGTTCATCGGGGTTGAACAAATCGTTTTCCGAAAATATATTATCATCCTGTTAACGATAGATTTGTAGACAACACGAGGGTAAAGCCAATAACACAAAAATACAATTAATTTCTAGCTAACCAATTACGTAAACAAAAGAAGAAAAAAATATATCACGACAGATCGACAAATCGTGTGTACACAAGAATCTCGATAACGTTCGAAAAAGTCGTAACTACAAACAAAAAAAAAATCCCGACTCATACACAAGAGCCGAACAAACGAGGTTGGACACCGAGAGGACAAAAGATTCTCCGCGAAATAGGCGAATTATTTACGATGTTGGAAAAATGAAAAAAAGAAAAAAAATGCGCGAGAATCAAGATGTAAGCGTGGGCGACGGTAGGAGGAGAAAAAGAGTGAATTTCGCGTATATGCGAGTGTATAAACGAGGAACGAGGGAAGAAGAAGAAGAAGAAGAAGAAGAAGAAGAAGAGAAGGCGGGGGACTGTAGAGTCGGAGAGAAACGTCACGTACAAAAGTGGATATAATTCTCGTACGTTACGTACGATTAAGAATTCGCCCTCTGGCGCCATTCGTAAAAATAACGAGGGGAACGCCGGGACAATGTAAAGATTTTTGTCTCCGACGGTACGGCAGTTCATAATTTTCACGTCCCACGCAAAACTCTCGCACGTGTGACTATATCTACTTATCGTGGCTTTTACACACACACACACACACACGCACACAGCCTGTATACCTATCTCGCGAAATAATCGTGTGTTGCTCGACGACGCATAAATTATAAAACCTTCAAATATTATATATATATCGACTCGATCGTTCCCTCTCCACATTGGCTCAATGGCGAATTTTCTTTTTTATGTTTTTTATTACGATTTTTTAAGTATTCTCGCGCTATATAAAACGGGGAGTATACCTGTACCTGTATTTATATGGAGTTATAATGTATATCTATAAATATAAAAGGAGTGCACGGCGTTGGCAATAATGTCGGTACGGTATGTACGTAGTCGATGTCATAAACGTATAGCGATGCCAATAACTTGTTCGTGTATGTGTGTATGTGTTTTTGTGAGTGTGTATGCGCGCGCATATGGCGTTCGCGTACCTTTCCGACTGAGCACCTCGTCGACTGGTCGTCGCTCGATTTTTTTTCCCCCCCTCATATTCAACAGGGGGACCAAAACTCGACAGGCATCGCGGTCGATACGAACATTGATACGTTGGAAATAAAACAAGACGAAAGGTATATAAAAGGTTTCTCGTTTTCTCGCTGCGCTGAGACAGACGAGAAAAAAATGGGAATCCTCGAGGAAAATAATCTTTCTGGCTCCTCTTATTATGATCGTTCGTACGACGTGCGCGCGCGCGCGCCTAATTTTCATCGCGACGACGATACTTTTTTTCTTGTCTTTATTGTCTTTAGTGAGGGAACAAATTTTTTTTTAAATATATATATATATATATATATATGTATGAAACACGTTTCACCATTCGCGCTCGTCGCACACTTTACGACGACGACGTCGACTCGCACCGAGTCCTGTCAACGTATACCCAACGACGACGACGATCTTGGCAATGTCCTCTCGTTTCGCCTTGAACGAATTCCCTCGATTCTCTCTCCCACTTTCGCCGAATGGAGAATTTTCTCTCTTTTTTTTCTAATGTCCCATTCTCGACGAGAACGAACGAATTTTCAAGACATAAAAGAAAAACAACGTTTAAACCATTTTACACAAAAGTATTTTATATTTCGCTTATTGTTAGTGCGTGGGCAACTATTATTTCTTCTGACTCCCTAATGTCGGAAAGGAGATTCGAGGTCGATCGTCGCGTAATGACAAATGTCGCTACGCGATGAAGAAGTTTTCTTTATCAATGAACGAGTCTCTCTCTCTCTCTCTCTCTCAGGAGACATTTGATTCAAGTTTGCACGTATAGAACGAGCGAAAAAAGATGCACGGACTCGTAAGAGAGGAAGAGGGTGGGAGAGAGAAGTCGAAAAGGTCCCAGTTCGGGATCGGGCACGATCCTTCCCCTCCACCCTCGCCCCGCTGGCAGTCCTCGGTCTTAGGATCGTCCACCAAGAGCGCTGCACGTCTAGACGTTCTAAATTTGAATAATATTTTTATGAATGAGCGGACGTACCATAAATCCCGTGAGGAAGGGAGATGGAACGTACACTGCGGGACCGGGCGTAGGTGATGCTGCTCGCTTGTGTACGGACTCCATAGGAAAGAGACAGAGTCAGAGAGAGAAAGAAAGAGAGAGAGAGAGAGAGATAAATTATATATATGTAATACACAGAGTCTTTCCTTTCTTTCCTCCTTCTGTCTTTTTTCATCTCGTCCATATAGCCCCGGATGCACACAAGCGAGTTTCGGGGGCTCGTGCTCGCTCGTTCGCTGCTGCTGCTGCCTGCCTGCTTTTATAAGGACCACGTAGCCCCCGCGTGACCCTGTGACTAATAGGCTTATTATTTTATATCGCCACGCATTTGTTATCGCTTCTCTATGTATACGTTTATATGTAGCTAGAGAGAGAGAGAGAGAGGGGGGTGGGGTAGAAACATAGGCAACGCGGAGAAAGAGAGGTAAAAGATGGACGGGACGAGGGTGGAAGAGTTTTCTACTTTTTCTATTTGTTCGCGTCTCTCTCGTTGGACTAATGTCGTGTTTACTCAATGCCTGGGCGCGCTCGCGCGTGGAGAACGGGATTGTCGGGGGTTTGAGGGATGCCGCGACTTTTCATTTGCATCGCTAGACGTAGGTATATTTATATAGAAAGAGTGGGAGAGAGAGAGAGAGAGAGGGAAAAAGAGAATATTTATTTCGGTGTACGCTTAATACGCTACGGATTTTCCGACTCGAATGTCTCGAGCAACGAGCGATTCGTCATTGTCGCTATTACGACGCTACCGATTTCACGTATTTTGTTCGTACGACGGAGAATTATTTATAAAGAAAGGCACGTTGGCTCGCACGAGGAACCAGGGATGGAAAGATTCGTCTTCGATATCGAGGGTGGACCATTGGAGGAGCGTGGTAAATCGAGGCGAGAATCTCGGATCGTCGCTACCGAATACATTAATTGTGTATAATATCTTCGAACGAAATTCCACGAGACGAAGAACGTAGCTTGAATTATTACTCGAAGCTGGCTTTTCTTCGATTCGTCACACCCTCGAGTCCTTTTTTTTCATTCGAGGGTACGATTCATAAATTCGTTCGAAAATGATATCGTCGAGGAAATTAGAGAATGAATTCCATCTGGCACGCGTGTTTTCATCGACTGACATCGACGTGTTTGAATATATATCATTTTGGCTCGGACACCCTCCTGGTGAGCTCGCGAAGGTGGCCAATTTTCGTCATCGGAGAGCGTGAAATAATGCGGGCTTTTCTTGATGAAAAAAAATTGGACAACGTGAAAAGAGAAAGAGAGGGAGAGAGAGAGACGCGTAACGAAAAGCGTAGAGGGCACCCCTGAGGGCGAAGAGGACAAGGGGTGAACCTAGATATATATAGCGCACGAAGGGGATGAAGAAAAAGTGGTATAGGGTAAAAAAAAGAAAAAAGAGAGTAGAAATGCGTAGAGAGAAAAATGCATCGAGGAAACACATGTCGTTCGTCGCGTATCCCGCTGAGGATTTTGATCCGTGGCATTCGTAATATATAACGCATACTGTGATTATTATTAGGGCATGCAACAACGTGGCCCTTGAACCAGGACGAGAAATAAAGAACAGCAATCGAAAAAGTATCGACCAATACGTTACGTTGTACTAAAAAATGCAAATGTTATAAAAATAACGTAAAAAACGTTCGAAATAAAAATGGCTTTCGTTTCGACGTTTTCGTGTTATGTTTAATTTTAAACGTCGTCATTTTTATCGTTCGCGGTTGAACCCGAGGGCGTGAACCAAACGACCAAAAAAACGATCGATTATAGTTTCGAAAAAGAAACATCGCACGGTGAAAAGCGATTCTTCCAAAAAGAAAATCGATTCCAATCTTTCTCTTAACGATCCGACGATGACGTGCAAAATATCGATTCTTTATTCCTCTCTCTCTGTCGTCTTATTTCATCCCTCGAAGAAATGCTGAGGAATAAGGGAGGTGGCTCGTAGTTCACGAAAGATTCTAGCGATCATTTACAATAGGATTCTAATCGAGGGAAGATGAAGTAAGATAGAATAACGAAAAGGGGGAGGGCGAGAAGTTTAACCAAGAGGAAGAAGGCAAGGGATGAAAAATGGAAAGTCGATAAAATTTTCCAAGAAAAAAATTACTCCGATGTTTTTCACCTCGACGACAAAAAGTCTCGTAAATTCTTCGCAACTCTGTGTCCTTCGTGCAACGTAAATCGGATAAAAAATTGCGTACAAAAAGAATAAGCAAACAAAAAAAAGGATTCGTGAGAAAGTCGATTTTCTCTTTTTCCTCATTTTCTCTCCTCTCTCTCTCTCTCTCTCTCTTTGCGAATATGAGGGCACTTAACGCGGGGGACATCGTAAATCAAACCTCCTTAATAAGCTCGTATATCACGTGTTCCGGTTTGGCTGGTAACTCTCTCTCTCTCTCTCTCTCTCTCTCTCTCTCTCTCTCTCTATGACGTTCGAAACATGCGAGGTACTTTGGCAAAAGAGACGCAGGAGGACGTGACCGGACATTCGAACAATGCAGGAGTCGACCGATATTGTTGAAACACTGATCGGCAAGAGGGCTGCTGGATGCAAAAACTCTCTCTATACACACACACACACATATATATATATATATCTTTAGGTATATATAGATATATAATAAATGTGATTTTTCGGTCGAGGCTGAGTTTCACTTCCGTCAAGATTTATGCGACTATGGTACCAAGCTCGAAGGGGTCGAAGAGGAGGGGGAGGATGAACATTCGTACGCCATGCGCTCAAATACACACATATATATATATATATATATATATATTCACAAAATACCAGAGAATTCTCGTACCGATGCGACCTTTAAGGGCCAAAACACCGTAAAACTTTACAGCTCTCCCCGGTGGTGTGGTTTGCTGCGATTTCCCTTTTGGCCCTTCGATGATTTACGATCTCGCGCGCGGACGCGCCGGTGTATAGTTCTTCGAGCGAAGAAAACCGTCTAGAGTGACTGGCGAGCTAAATGAACTCACGAATTTTTCTTCCCTCGATTATGCGTGGAATGCAACGGCTATTTTATTTTTCCACCCCGAGAAACGAATTTGATAAATCAATTTTCATTCGAACGAAAGGCGTATGGAAAATTTAACAATGATTTTTTCAAGCTCGTATTTAAGGGGGTTAACTTGCGCGACCGCCTGGAAAAATATGATTTTTGGGAATTTTTTTAAAGAAAATTATTGCATGGAAATTTTTTGACCAAAATGTTGAAAATTTAGTGAGTTATTCGTAATCTTCCAAGAGTAAACAAAAAAGTTCCCCCACTACTGCAGTGATAGCGACCTTCACAGTGCCTTGAATAAAAACAAAAATAAAAAGTTTATTAAACTAGAAGATATTTCCCGTACCATGGACCTCGGACGAACCAAAAAAATTGAATTTAACAAAATGGTGGAGTTTTAAAAAAAGGTTCAAATTTCGCGCGAAAATTTGATGATTTTTGGCCTGCCAAAATTACGATTTTTATTCGATGGGAAAACTGAAGGTTCGTGGTACGTAGAAAAATATATACAAGAAGCTGCAACAAGAATCAAATCGATCGGATGATTTGTCTTAGAGTTGTAAATCCCACAAATTTGGAAAATGTGGTTTCGAGAAAAACGCGTTTAAAATTGAGCGATCGTCGAAAGTTCCAATAAGCGGCTGCTCTTCAGATAACTGTAAAACTATTTGAAATTTGAGTATGTTATTTTTAAAGGTATATGCAAATCAAAATATCCAAAAAACAAAAAATCGATTTTTTTCAAAATTTCACACTAGTAAACTCCCTCAACCGTTATATAGATCGATTATTTAACGATCGATCTGCGAGTCTCCTCGGTGGTCTGCGAAAATAGAGAGATTTTTCTTCTCTTCGAGGAAGGAACAATCATGGGAAAGTTTTTCCGGGATGAAAGCCGGAAACCACCGAAATTTCACAACCACGCCCTTATTTTGGTCCCCGTTGAAGGTCGCACAATCGTGCGCCCTTCTTTTCTCCTCCGTTCTTCGTCAAACGCGCATCAACCCCCTAAATATCTCTTTTTACCAACCAACCAACCCCCCAGAAAAAGGTGTTTTCCTTCGTACAAAAATCGAAACATCCAAACATAGACGTGCGTGTCACTCGAGAAGAAAAAAAATCGATGGGGCGTGGGAGGGTTGAGGAAAATAACGCGCGAGTTTCCTTTCGATCGTTTACAAACTATTCTACACTGTGGTCATAAAAGTGCAAGAATCCGGAATGACCACGCGCGTATATAAACGTGTTTCCCTGCGGGGAGAATAATGACGTCGCGAAGAAGAGCGCGAAGAAAAACATCCCTTCGCCCGCACGAACGTATTATATATAAAAAAAATGGCAATAAATATAAAGTTATACGCGAAACGGACGAGTATTCGGTACGTTAACGACTTCCTCGAGTCCACCAGCGAGAAATCACTGGTTCTTTCTATTTCCTAGGAAGGTTGAAATAAAAAAAAAATAAAAAAAATGTCTTTTTTCTTCTTCTTCTTCTTCTTTTTTCGTTAAATCATTGTTGACCAGCATCCCTCGAGCGTCCTGGGTGGCTATTTCTCGTTTTCCCTACCCCTCGTTTCGAGAAGACCACAATGATCTTCGACTTCGTTGAATCGTCCCTAGTTCTCCCAAAAACGAAGATTTCACTTACAATGGCCAAAGCTATATAGATATATATGTGCGAGGGTGTAACGATGTGAGAAGGTCGAAGAAACGACTCAGGAGGGGGGGTCGCAGTGCGTGCGACTCGTTCGGACATTTTCGAGCCCACCGAGAAAAGCCATTATTGGACCGTTCGAATCGTGAGCAGGTGAGCGAAATACACAGGGTTGAAAGACCCGAAAAATGAATATAGTTCGTCGATTCTCGAAGAAGTCCCCGTGAGTCAAAGAGTACAACAGGAAAACGCGAGTCAGAAACGAGAATGGACGAGAGAGAGAGAGAGAGAGAGAGAGAGAGAGAGAGAGAGAGAGAGAGAGAGAGAACGAGCGGACCCACCCATACACTCGATAGGATCGTTTTTGTGGGGTTTGCGCGTGTTTGCGCCCCACTAGGGGGTTGGTTGGTTTCACCGAGAGATCATGGAAACCCAGCGAGAAGTTTCACGCGCATCGGTCGAGCTCCAATTTTGTTTTCTATCCTTCTAACAGCCGTATAATAGCGCAAAAGCCCAACGTTTAAGGCCCAAATAGTCCAGAAATTCGAAAATCGTCCATTTCGAAGACGAGACGAGATGTTGCATTGTCCAGGGCTGCAGTTTACGTTCATGAAAATATCGCTGCTGTGGTAGGTCTTACAAAATCGATCGAACGATCGACGCTCGTAATTCAAACGTCTTTTCAAAGAAAACAAAAAAGAAAGAAAAATATAATCGAACTTTTCTTTTTGTTATCGTTGTTGACAGTTGGTCGATATTACATTCGAGTCAGAAACTTGGTAATGTTCGTTTCCGGGGTTGGAATTTTACCTATGTAGAGAGTTGTATTAATGTAGGGCGATGAGAGGGCGAACGGTCGAGCATCAAAAGCCCTCGCAATGGGTGGCTTGATTATAATAGAGGTATCATTCTCCTCTTGTATATATGTATATTTATACACACACACGTATACTTGCAATTATCCTCGTGCTATACACACATACATACACTTATATATATATTCATAATATACAAATATACGTATGTGTGTATAAATATATTTCGTTCTCGAGCACGAGGATAATTGCGAGTCGAGGGTAGGGGGTGAGAGAGCTTCCCTTTGTACGTTATAGATATAACTATACCTCGTAAAGCCACGATGCCGATCAAAGCCGGCGTAGCCGGGACGAATAAATAAAAGATAATTATCTAATTATTTTCCATTGAGAAAGAGAGAGAAAGAGACAGACGGAGGGAGCAAGATAGAGAGAGAGAGAGAGAGTGATATCGACGACGCGGATGCTCTGATGAGGTAGCGAGGACCTCGCGAGTTTCGCAGTCATCGTTGGATATGCGCTTGCTCTCTTCGTGCCTCTCTTGATGCTCCGTCACGACGTTTGTTCCACGCGAATGCCAAGCTGCGAATCGCCACTCGTACACAATAATAAGATTCGACGAGTGGTTCTTTCATCTCGGCAATCACTTGTTCAAAGCTATATATATATATGTATAGATATAAATATATGTATATGTATATATGTATATATATATATATATAAATAAATATATAAATATATGTATATATGTGTATGTATGAATTTTTTCTCTCACTTTATCGTCCTTTTGTGAATACTCGGTCGGCAATCGTAGAAACGCGACCGACGCGATTCGCTCTCGCGTTTATTACGACCTCCGCGACAATACACTCGTACACGAGCTGTAATATTGCAAGGTGTAAATCGTTTTTCGAAGAGACAAAGAAAAATAAAAAGGTAAGAAGTGAAAATAAATATGAAAATATGGCAACACGTGAAACGATCGTACACTGTAAAATATGCAATAATAATAATAATGATGATGATAATAATGATGATAATAATAATAACGCGCGAAGCGAATTTCTCGCTCGACGGTGGCACAATAATTTCGCTCACCGATAATTTATAACCACCCTTTATCATCGTACACACGGTACGTAGAGGACACGTAGGTAAGATCCCTCCCTCCTCCTCCTCCCTCCTTCTCGCTCTTTTACCCATTCGTTCTCGTGATTCTTGCGGTAGCATCGTGGATAGTTAAAATGAAACAGCGGGTAACCGCGCAACGCGCGGGTTAAGTGTGTGACGGGAAAACGACGAGAGTGAGAGAACAGTAATGGGCGATATATACGAGCTTTTTTTCTTTTTTCTTTTTTCGTACGTGTGAATTACGGAGTGAAAGATCGAGAGGAAAATATGTGGAACGATAGATAATAAAATCGAAATGTGCGAAACGATGAAGAATAAAATCGGATGATTCGATGCTTTTCGTTCTTGAAATGCAACTTTGAATGAAAAATAATTCGACAAGCTTAAGGTGGTTTGGGTCGCATGTTCGTTCGAGCCGAGGACGTGTAATCTGTCGAGAAAAATCTCGAGTTCGATTTTTTTCGTCTCACCTGGCGCGCGCGTCAGGTACCCGGAAAGAAAAGAACGAGAGGAGAATCTCCGAGAATCCGGAAGGTGTAACCGAGCGAACGAGACAAGAACGAAGGTAATAGGAGGGATGACTATCTCTCTCTCTGTGTGTGTGTGTCTCTCTCTCTTTCTTTCTGTCTCCGAGAGTCGTGTACTCGAGTCGAGAGACAGCGTGTCTCTGGGGGCGAGATGTGAAATCCCATCCAGATAAGAATCTGTCACCTCTCTCTCTCTCTCTCTCTTTCTATGCGTCACTGACTCTTTCCGCTCCTGTTGCCCCCACGGGTGACACTCGAGATTCCACTCGTCTCTTTAATGCACCGCGACAAGATACTTGCCACCAGATTAAATGCCAGGAGCAAAGTTTCACGAGTCACTCGTCACGAGCGAGCGCGATATCGACCGTACAACATTGTCACCGAATTATTAATTTTTTTAAATTCTTTTTTATTGTTTTAATTACAAGGAAAAACAATTGATTATAAATATTTTGCACACACGTGTGATTTCTTGCCTGTACTCGAAAACGTTGAAATCAAATCGTGAGAAAAATTGATAAATAAATTGACGATTTTGAAATTTCGCGCGAATGTGGAAAAAAATTAAACGTTTTTTGAGGAAGAGCGCGAGAATTCTCGAATAAAATAATGGAAATCGACGTTATAGGTTGCAAACGGCAAATGGGTGAGTGGGTGACTGACTTCGGTCGGGTTGTGTCGTTCCGCTCGCTGGCATTGTCGTTTCTCAATGATATACGACAGTTCGTTCCCAGAAACAGTTTATAAGAGTTCCCAAAACGGGGATGAGAGAAAACGAGAGTGAGAGAGGAGAGCTATATCGTCAAAGATCGTCATTATACACCTTTACCTGGGTGAATTTGTGGCGCGAGCGTCAAGATCCTCGTTCGAGAAAGACATTCGCGATTCGATAATCACTTTCAATTTTCAGAAAAATAACAAAAATAAAAATTCACATATATTCGATATATTCTCTAATATACAAACATAAAAGAGTGATCTTTGACTTCTCGTCCGTCTGAGATCTTTTTTTTTATTCGTGATTCTCCGTTGCCTCTCTGTGTTTCGTACTGTTACACAAATACACAGAATGTGTATATAGACGTATTCCTGGCTATACCGGGGAAGAATATACGTGTATATATATATATATCGAGCTGAGGAATGGTGAACAGGCCCCGAGTTCTTTGAGGCCCTCTGGGTCATAAATAATGCCGAATGTTGGGCCCCATAAGTCAGGTAGAGTCGTTGGTGCCTCGACGCGAGTGAGATAGCGAGAAGGAGGGGGTGAGAGAGAAAGAGAAAGAGAATAAGAGGGGAGGGGGAGTCGTAGGGAGGCTGCGAGGCACAATATAGGTATTACGACTGTACTAGTCTATTCTAGTGTACATATATATATATATACTAGGACAGTCGTATATATATGTATATATAGGACAATATATTGGGTACAATTCTAGGCTGTTTGGACGCTGGTGGTTTTCAGAGTCACGCCCTGAACTCTCGCCGGTCATCTCTCTCTTTCCCGAGGGTGATATTCTCCTCATCGTTTTCGTAGTTATGCTGTTCGACTGTCAGGAGGAAGAAGGATAGAAATATAAAAAATAAAAGTATAAAGAGAGAGAGAGAGAGAGAGAGAGAGAAAGAGCGAGACAAGGGAGGGTGCATGGGAAAATGAGATGGGCCGGGGAGGGGATTGCGGGCGCTTCAACTTACAGGTGTAATATATTTATATTCCCGGGACATCTTTATAATCTGTTAACCTCGATGGGAAATAACGAATCGATTCTCGGATTCTAACCCTCTTTTTTTTTCGTTTTTTACTTTCTCACTACACGAACAAAATTCATCCTGTGCACCCCCCTCGGGAACATCGTCGATTATTAAGTATTTTTATAAATCGCGAGAGACAGAGAGAGACAAAGGAAGTTCTCGTTTACAAGAGAGATACAAAGAAAAATTATTTCTTTCGTAAATTTTTCGAAAAAAATGAGAAATTTCATCGACTCTTTGTTCTTTTTTTATTTTGACAAAACTCTTTTTTTTCATCGAGGTATAACGACGATTACATCTCGATACGAAGAACAATATCTTGAAAGAGTTTCCGTGTAACGCTCACCGGGATATTTCGCTCACTTTTCCGCATGTAGCTACACCCTCCAGCCCCCTTTCGGCCCTGTTTACTTTATCGCATACACGCGGTCGATAGAATCTCGCGATCACGAAACTTGAAGGGAAAATGATTTTCTATAGTATGTACTAAGCGCGTCTCGATAAGATCGTTCTTAATGCCATTCACTTGTTTGCCACTCTTGCAAAAGGCGAGAGGGTCGCTACCCCTCGAGATAAGAATCTTTATGGGGTTGTTATTATTAAGTGCATCGATATCCCTCCGATATTCATACAAGGCGGTGAATATCGTCGTTTAGCAACGAGGAAAACAACAAAAACAAAAACATCGTTACCGATCAAAATCGATGATCGATCGTCGATCGATAATTTGATTTTTTTTTCGTTGTTTCTTTTAAATATCGTGCGTCAGTAATTCGTGTTTATCGGCGAATTGCATAATCGAATTTCGCGATACGGAAGACGAGGTCGCGTGTTGTACGAGATGATCGAGGGTAGGTGGGGTGGGGGGATGGGGGTGAGGGTAAGAGGTTCTCGCACGTTCCACGAATTCATCGAATACTCGCTGAATTATGTTTGCCGCAAAACTGGCCGAAACGATCGTGCGGTGGACTTCGAGGAGGTGAACCGCGCGCCTAAGGCTTGTAGTACGTCGTTGTCCCTGAATTATAACCGGGACGAGAGAGGAAGAACGCGAGAGAGAGAGAGAGAGACAGAGAGTGAGAGAGAGGGAATAAGAGACGTCCGGGCAATGGGGGCTCTCGCGCGCGTGGCACGAAAAAACTGAACGGACGAATACGCGTGTGCTGGACCTCTTTCATCTCATCTCTCTCTCTCTCTCTCTCTCTCTCTCTCTCTCTCTCTCTCTCTCTTCCGTGCTCGCTGCTCTCTCACGAGATGTATATAATTCACGGGACCTCTTCTCTATTTATGGTCTCGACGATAATTAACTCCCTCTCTCCGATATCTCCGGGGAATTCTTCGCTCTTCGATAATTCATTACAGATTAATGTTACGCGGACAATCGGATTACTGTTTTTTTCTTCTTTTTTCTCTTTTCGCTGAACAATAACAATAAAAAAGTCAACAAGTATTTATCAAATTTATCAACGATTTTTGTTTTTTGAATCTTGATTAAAACGAATTTTATTTTATAGAATATAATAGGATAATTGTTATTTGCGATGAAAATGAAAATGGTCGTCGAACGTATCGATCAATCGCAAATTTTGATCGATTAAGTAAATAATAAAATTATGAAGAAAAATGGTCGGTCTGTTTTCATTAAAATTGTACTTTTATATATATATACGATGATAACCTACAGGTTATCATCGACTGACAAATGTGAGGCACGTAGAGCACGCGAACGAATGAGAAACAAGTCGAATTCACGACTCTGGTAATTCAAGATAAAAAAAAAAGAACAAAATTGTGCAAGCTCGTTCCGTCTCGTTATGATTGCTTCGTTAAGGATCATTCACAGCCAAAGAAGGGATGACGAGACAGGATAGCTCGTTCGCCATACGTAGTTACCAAAACAGAAAGAGAATACGAGAGGATCGTTACGAGAGAGCAATTGCCCGTTGCACATCCACCAATTTATCGACCAAATTTTACGTTTACGAAATTCCCCTCGTGTGCAATATACGACAACGATAATATATAAAAATATATATAAACATACCCTCGAGTCGATCAAATCAAAAATAATTTTTGTATCCACCCTATTATTTTTTTTTCACGTTCACAAATTCGCAAAATTCTCGTGAGAAAAATCACAAATACAAAATCTCGTCCACACGTCTACCAAAAATCGGTGAATCCGCCAAAGGTCTGAGTCGTTTGAAAATTTCGGTCGCGTAATCGAGTAAAAACATGGTGAGGAGGTTCGCTGGGAAAGGACTTGGACGGTGTCGAGCCGAAAAAGCCCGAGGATCGAGGAGAAAAATCGCCATACGCGAAGAGCGCACACGATCCTTCATCGTCTCGTGCGACGCTTGACGTCTCAACTTTGCGGGCCAGTCGTTGTTCCGACTTTATTTTCGTACGGGGGAGAAGACAGCCCGAGGTTCGTTCTTTCCATGGCCACGGGGTGCGCATAGAACGGCAAGACGACAAGAAGGTGAAGGGGAGGGCGATGAAGAGGAAGAAAAAGACCGGAACCCACGTCGCCATTTGTTTGACGTTTAACGGCCATTTGGAGCGGAAAATGTACGGCGCACGCGCACCTCTTACTCTCTTGCGGTGCTTCCAACTGTGCGAGGTGAATTTTCCCTTAAGGATCCGCGGGATTTTATTTTCACAGTATTTTGCTTGAATTTTGCAGTCTCATTGTCGAAAAGGGGAGGGAGAGGGGGGCGCGCGCGTCGAAGACAAAAAAAAGGCAAAAGGTGATTTTAGGGGAAAACGTACTTTCGAATTTTGAAGGCTGGTCCATTCGCGGTACAAGGACCAATGGAAAAAGGATCAGAGTCATGGACTACGAGGACGCCGGTGGACGGCAGAAAATTTTTGTCGAGGACGAAACGTGGAAGCCGTCCGTCGCGTTGGACGACTTATGGTCGATGAATCGGGAGGAAGAGACGATCCTTTCGACTTTTCGTTACTGGAGGAAAATCTATGGAGAAAGACCCCCCGGGCAATATTCTCGACGAGAAATTCGTTCGGGTCGACAGAAATTCGCTACGCTACTTTCGACACGGCATTCAATTCCCTTCGCGGACTGGTACGTGCGCGCGTCTATACTCCTTCGTTCATGTCGCGTCATTTTACGTGAGGAAGAGCAAGCGAGGTACCGGGGTCGAACGGAATTCGGTCGAATTTTGGGAGTAAGGTCGTTTTTTTTTTTTGACGTGGTTTCTGGGATTTTTTAAGATTTTTGAAATTTGCGCGACCCTTGATTCGACAAATTGCTGGGTCACTGTGGGTCGGACGATTTTGTTGAACAATTGTTGGTACATTTTAGATTTACGAAAATTTTGTTATTTTATTAAGTGTAATTTTTATTTGTTCGAAATAAAATTTATCGTTTTAGCAAGGACTCTGGGACGTTCAACTATTTTGAGGCCTCGAATGACTGTAGGTCCGCTGATTTGATTGATTAATAATCGAATTTGTTTCATAATATTTTTGTCGAGGATTCTGGAATATTGGATGATTTTTGAGATTTGTGTGACCTTTGAATTGATAAATTGCCGGGGTCGAACGGAATTCGGTCGAACTTTGGGAGTAAGGTCGATTTTGTTCTGTTTTTTTGACGTGGTTTTTGGGATTTTTTACGATTTTTGAAATTTGCGCGACCCTTGAATCGACAAATCGCTGGGACTGTGGGTTAGACGATTTTCTTGAACGATTGTTGGTAAATTTTAGATTTACGAAAATTTTGTTATTTTATTAAGTGCAATTTGTATTTGTTCGAAATAAAATTTATCGTTTTAGCAAGGACTCTGGGACGTTCAACTATTTTGAGGCCTCGAATGACTGTAGGTCCGCTGATTTGATTGATTAATAATCGAATTTGTTTCATAATATTTTTGTCGAGGATTCTAGAATATTGGATGATTTTTGAGATTTGTGTGACCCTCGAATTGATAAATTGCTGGGCTGTGGGTTTAGATTGACAAACAAAAATCTATTTAATTAACCCTTTGAAACATGGTGGTAACTCACTTTCCCGCCTCGATTTTTTCGAATTTTTCCAATTTATTTATTTTTTAACGTATTCAGATCCGGTTTTTTGCACTTTTTAGTTACTTTGGTCATAAAAGAACATAAAAATACATTCTAATTTGCATAATTTCTTATAATATAAGATTTATAAATAAACAAACTTTAAAAAATGACGTTTTTTTCGGGAAAATTAATTTTCGTTAAATCTAATCAAGGAAATAACTTGAAATTTGGTGACAGTGGGTTTTTAGGGTCACTTATTACGAATCCGATGTTAGATTTTTTAAACTCAAGATGGCGGATCCAAGTTACGCTACCTTGAATTTCGCAAACCTAATATCGGATTCGTAATCAGTGATCCCAAAAACCTCCGAGTGAGAATTTTCACGATCATACGAACATTTGAAAAATGTATGCCTCGAAGGGTCAACTAAAATTTGGGAATTGTGGGTCGGACGATTTGATTGATCGATCGTTGATACATTTTAAATTGACAAAAAAAATTCTATTTGATTAATTAAAATTGTTATTTGTTTGAAATAAAATTTGTCATTTTAGCAAGGACTCTGGGACGTTAAACTATCTTTAGACCTCGAATGACCGCAAATCCGCCGATTCGATTAATTAATAATCGGAATTGTAATAAAATTGATAATTTTTGCATTTTTATCGCATAAACGTTCATAATATTATATAAAATCCCTTTTGAAATTGTTCAAATGAATGTTTCTCTGTGTAAACCCTATCGTTACTTTATGACAAAGCTCCCCATGATCCAATCCTTGAAACTATTCTGGACAAACACATTTTTCCGTATGCCTCGAGGGTTCATTCGACGATCCTGACCGGAAATTAAATTCACCACGGGAATTCTCACCATCTGCCGTACTCGTGGAGAAGAATTTATTTATCGAGAGGGTTGCTTCGATGAAATAAAATTTGTTTATACGTCGCTAATAAAACCCTAACAGAAAATCATTTGAAAATTGTTAATTTGCGCCCGAGTCGTTGTCATTTTACGCCTTCGCTCGTTTCCACTACCCTTTCATTTCTTTTTTGCGGTTATTTCACTTGGTGAGACAACCCTCTCGAATTTTTATCAAAACCGAGTAATTTAAAGCTTTTTAATATTAAAATCGCCGTCATCGAGCTATTTTCAGTTCTCGTGAAAAATTGCATTTCCGTTACGTATTTTTTCTTTGTTTGTTTTTTTTTTGAGTTAAAGTACTTTCCTCTTCCACATATTCTTCCGTCGAGAAGTCGCGTGTGCTGCGCACATGGGCGGAAACGGAAAAATACAATGAAAAACTGTTCTCTCTCTTTCTCACTAAATTTAAGAGTATTTTCCGACCACCCTCGACGTGTGCCGCTGTTTCTCTTTCCTTTAATATACGAACCTCCTTAAATACCGCAAGAACCAAAACCGAAACGTACGTTAAAACTTCTGTTGGCGACATGACCGAGCTTAAGAAAAATACGAGGGCGAAAGCTTCGGTTCTGTAACTTTTCCAAAATCTCGCTTCTTTCGACAATCCATATAGCTAGCTCGCAACGCAGCGTGTGCTGAAACATTTGTGGGCACTTTGAGCAGAGACAGAGAGACAGAGAGAAAACGAGCCGAGAAAAAAAATACAAGAAGCGAAAAAGGATCGTCCGGGAGCTTCGAGGGGAAGCTCGTTTTATTGCTCCTCCGGCCACCCTATATCTCCGCTTTGTGTCACTTCCGAAAATTTCGACTTTTCGACAATGCCGGACGCAATTTCCGTCGTAAATAATTTTCCTCTCAAATGAAAAAAAAATATATACATATTGCGCGTATAACTACTTGGATAATTTACGGCGCATTAGAACGAGCGATCGTACGAAAAGTGCAACCAGCAAAAGATCAATGGCTGACCTTTTTGTGTATAGATTGATATTTATATAGGTATATTCAATTATTTTTGGTCAAGGCAATAGATATATTTATAGGAATGAGAATGCACACTCGATCCGCGAGAGTGCGAGAATTCCTCCTCCTCTCGTGTAAGCAGAAGTTGGTACATCGTGTACGTATAGGATATCCCGGGGATATAATACAAGAAGGTTTGCTATACTCGAAGAGATCGTGTGAGCGGGTATGTTAGACACACCCACGCCACTCCCACTCGACATATCGAGAGAGAGAGAGAGAGAGAGAGACGAGAAAGAGAAAGATAGAAAGAGAGAGAATCCGATCTTTCGCTTCTCGAGAGATGCTGCGAGTCTCGACTGGACTCGGCAAAATATTAATCCCCCTCTTCCTAACAAAACCTGACCACAATCTTCCTGATAAAGAATTCAGTTTCTCAAGATTAAAATAAGAAAATAAAATTAAAAATTCTTATCTCGCGTTCATTTTTGTACGACCTTCGACCTCGACGGGGAAACGCGCGTGGTTTTAAGATATCTTTACGAACGTCGGGTACGATGGATACGAGTTTACGACGTATTTTTCTAAAGTCGAAAGTGACCTTTTATCCATCGAGGGGCAAAAATTGCGAACGATCGAGGGAGGAAGCTAGAGAAGCGTAGATTTATAATATTTCGGCCGAGGACAAGTCGAGAATATATTTTAGGTACGTGGGGAAAAGTAATGGGAGAGTACCAGTGGCTGTTTAGGGCAAAATTGAAAATGGACAGAGAGAGAAGAGAGAGAGAGAGAGAGAGAGAGAGAGAGAGAGGTTACATGGGAACTCAGCCACTGAATTTACGATTAAACAAAAAGCATCGTGCAATAAAGGTGACAAAATATTTCCATCGAAAAATTATTTACGACTTGGGTCATGTCGGTGCTGTTGAAATTTCTGGTCAGTTTCTCTCTCTTTCTCACGGCTACTCAGCCTCCAAGCTCGGCAAGTACGAGCCCTTACCGGGTCAACATTTACACACCGAGTTGCGCAAAAAAACTTTTTTCTTCTTCTTTTCCTCCCGCCAATAATAATAAAATCGTTGATATAACGAACTTTCCGACTCGTACATTACAAGTTGAGAAATCTTCGATGACGTCACGCGCGGTAACCGCGTTATAATGTTTCCGTAGCTGATGCAATAATTTTGTAAATAAAAGCAAGCGGAGCTCGTACTCCTCGAGGAAGTTGGAGCAAAACTCGATTTTGACTTTCGATCGAGAACAAAAAAAAACCCTCGTATATATATACCTACCTATATATGTATATACCATAGGACAGGAAAGAATATCCTTGAATATCCTCGGCAGCGGACTTTCTGGGTGATTATCAATGCTGGATTATGGAGATGTCTAGGATGTTACGATCTCGAAGAACCGTAAAAGTATTACTTTACGGACGTGCGGTTGAATACGAGAGAGAAGAATTTTCGAATATAGGAAAATTCTCTATAGTCTCTCTCTCTCTTTCTCTTTATATATATATAGATATAGTAAGAGATAAGAGTACCTTGAAAAATATATATATATGTATATATATGTAGCTTGTGGTTCTCAAATGTCTCAAGATCGTTGCGGGTAGACATCGAGTCCTGTCCGCGGGTTTGGTTAATTCTTTAATCGTTCGAGCTAATTGGACCCGAGTGGCGCCAGCGATACGAAATCGTGAACGCTCGACGACGGACATTATCATCGAGTGAAAAATCTTCCGAGACGTCCCTCGATACGGAAAATAACCGGCGGACGCACGACGCGCGCGATAGAGAACCAGCCGGTTAATTTATTTAAGTACACGCCCGTACGGTACATTTATTCGTAAAAATCATATTACGTTGGTGCCTCATGCTTCGAATATATTTCCCACGGTTAAATATCTACAATGTTCCGATACATAGACAATCAAATATATAATGAACACCCGTTGAGACGATCCTAGAGAGAGAGAGAGAGAGAGCACGAGAGAGAGAGAGAGAGAGAGATAGAAGCAGACTTATTTCAATTAATTTATAATATTAATGATCGTCGAACGAAAATTGAATTAATTCAATGGACACGGGGGTAGAGAGCGAGATCGTTTAGTCTCTCTCTCGTACCGATATATATCTCGGGCGAAGATCGCGTTCGAAGATATAAAGTGGATCGTGGATCAACGTACCGATCTTCCTCGGTGATCTTTCTCCATCTTCGTGCGCCAGAGAGAGAGAGAGAGAAAGAGAGAAAGAGAGAGAGAGAGAGAGGAAGACTAGGGGGGATGTTAGATACATATAGGTCGATACAACAGAGACAAGGCATTCTCTCGAAGATCGAAGTATCACTACGATAAATTAGCTTAGAAAATTAAATGATTATCTATGGGACTTTCACAGAGCGAGCTACGAGAGAGATAAAAAAAAAGTTACGTAACGAAATAAAATGACTTTTCGAGTGCCTAAGATTTTTGCCTTGCGCAACAAAATCATTTTTTTATTTTGTCCGAGACGACGCAGACGGAGAGAGTGACAGAGAGAGAGAGAGAGAGATGAGAAAAAAGTGCACACGGGTACAAAATAACCGAGGCAAATGCATTTATAAATGCTGATCTCGATGGTCATCGAAGGGTTTCGAGATGGATGGTCCCGGTCTTGAAATCTATTAGTCATCACCCACACGCGTCGAAAAATCTTCTCGTTCTTCTTTCGAGATATGCTTTTGACGGACTGTATATATATATATATATATAGGTATAGGAATAAAGACGAAGAAACAGTTCATTACAAAGCGTCGAATTTTACGAAAAAAAAAAACAATTAATTTCGAAAAATTACAAAATTTATATCTTTAAATCGTAGATGTTTGTCGACTTTCGCGATATTAAAGAATACATATAATCTACATAGGTATAAGAATAGGTACGAAGAAGCAATTGATTTTAAAACGTCGAATTTTCGAAGAAAAAATTTCATTTCAGAAAAGAATTTTTTTTTTTTTAATCGTAGATGTTGGTCGACTGTCCCGATATTAAAGAGTATACATGTATCTATATTAGTGTATATATATATATATATGTCCGTGTAGGAGGGAATAGAGGGGTTTGATGGCGACGCGAAAGTTGCTCACTTCCCGCTTGCGCGAACGTCGGCAGCTCGTCGTCGCTCGCCACTCCACACACTCTCGTACCCATTCATTCAATTCATTTTCATCTACGATTCACCGTTCGCCCTCCTCTGTTCTCTCATTAGCGACGTTTCCGGTCCGTCTATACGTGTGCCATTTACGTTATCCGTTATACGCCGACCTACGTCTCTCGCTCTTCCTGAGAATAGAATTAGGAACACTTCCGCTCGCGAATATACGTCGTCCTCGCCCGGTGTACGAGGCGAACGAAGAATGGCTCTTACGTTTGATTAATTAATTGAGAGCAATCCCATGGGCTAAGTTTCCCGCATATGCCATTTAACATAATTACGTTGATTATATATTGATTCAAAGCCATCAATCTCCGAATTAATCGACGATGCCGAATCGTTAATAAATAATTATTTTTCGTAAATGTAATTTCAGCGTTTTAAATCATTTCTAAATTATCTATTTAGAATCTTATTTTAAAAACGATCTTGAAAATGGCATTGATCTATTTATTTGAAAAATAAGGAATCGTCGAGACGATCGATCGATCGTTTTCGTTGGAATTTCATCGTTGGCGACGCCGAGAGAAAGAGGGAGGGCAAAAAACCGAGCGATCACGTGGGATAAATTGATATCTCGTTAGAGCAAAGGCAAAATCTCCGCTCGAGTCGCTGGTTCGTGGTGGAATTTTGAAGATCGCGCTCGAGTTGGGAGAAGGACAGGGGCGTGTGCGGTCCTCTCGATCTTATTTATACGTGACCAACGCTGTCCAGGGAGATTTTGAGCGGAACGCGCGCGCTCGCGAGAGCACGGAGTGAAGAACGATCTTGTCTCGTGGACCAAAACGATCGTCGATCCGTGGGCGTGTCGAGGACTCGATGAGTTACGATCCGCGCTATTGTCTTTCTTCTTTTCTTTCTTCCTTTTTTGTTGTTTTTTTTTCTACGGAGGAGGACACACACCGGATCGTCTCTTGACCGTGGTGCACAAGGGGTAATTACGAGAAGAGATGCGAGAAAATCTCGAGATTTCGTTTTAGCCCGGGATGACGCAAAAACCGTGAAAATCAGAAGGAAAAAAAATTTTGAAGAAGGAAAAATGAGAGAAAAATAAACGAGGAGAGAAGACAGTCCGGGACAACCCCCGACCCGCCTCTTCTACTCACTGGCGCTTCGGCGGAGACGTTTTTTTTTCTTCTTTTTCATTAAGTATCGATGATTAACGCTCGACGTTGCTCTCTTCATCGACCCACAAATTTCACTCGTGTTTATTCGAAAAAACGAAGATCCTCGTTAGTATTCTCGATAATTTGAAGAAATGTCCACCCGGAGGACGAGGAGAGGTCGTATCGAAGACGAAGAAAACGAGGAAAAAAACAACCCCCGCTGTTAAGACGCGCGTCGAACGTTCGAATCAAATAAATTCATGGTTGAAAAATCTTGAGAAATACAGAAAAAAAAGTCTTTCGAGAAATGAAAATTCCGACGGAAATCTTGGTTTCTCGAGTAAACGAAAATAACGAGGTGGTTAAAAAAATAATATTACGATTAATAAAATAAACAGGAAAAATGGCCATTCTTTTAATATTTTTTTTGTATTATTTTGTCTCCATGCGGGATTTATCTGAATTGTTGGATCGCGCGATATATATCTCTCTCGAGAAAGAGAAGGAGAGAGAGAGAGAGAGGGGTCGAAGATTGAGATGAAGGTACGTAGGGGTGAAAACCACCGTGTGTACACCCTTACAACGATATCCACTCATCGTGAACGGAACGCGAGCACGTGCTAGAAGTTTGGTCGAAGTATGATGGTGGCGGGCACAGGAAAGTTGCATCTGCTACGCGACGGGGGGGTGGTCCGATCATTTTTTTAAGGGTAGGTCCAGTGTGCGTTGTATTTTTCCTCTCTGCCAACATACAAAAAAAATCTATTTTTTTTCCTCTTTATTTCGTGAGAGACTTCGTCTAACGAACCATTTTGTTGGCTGTCGAGAGAGGGAAGCATAATTTTCCGTCCATAATTTTTATTTACGAATGAAACTGTCGAAATTACAAAATGATATAAAATAAAACTAAAAATTTGCGTATTTTTATCGTTATTCGACGGATTCGATAATTAAATATCGACAAAGATTTGTCCGAAGGGAGTCTCGTCTTTATTCGCGATTTATTTATTTGCGACCGAGGGTATAATAACAATAATAATAATGAGACGATAATAATAATGCATCGTTAAAAAAAACTTGAACAGTGACAAAACCCTCGAGAACCATAGAGAGAGAGAGAGAGAGAGAGAGAGAAAGAGAGAGTGAGTCCCGAGAGTTGTAAATTCGCCCGTAAAAATTTCCGAGCCACGGGCAAAGCGAATATAGAGAGAGAGAAAAGGAGTGACGACGATTCGAGCGTGAGAGCGAGAGAGATCGAGCCGTATGTGCGCGAAACGATAAATATTAATGGGTCCAACAATGGTCATCTTTTTCTTATTCCCACATTCTCTATCCCTCTATCTCTCTCTCTCTCTCCCTATCTCTCCCCTTCGTGTGTGCGGTATCGTTGTTTTTTCTTCAAATTTTTTGGCTCTACGAAGCGTCATAAATCACCGTGGCTAGAAGGTGGTCGTCAGCGAAAAAATAAGGCGGGTAAAGACCGGTGAGGGAGGTTGAAGGAGGTTTGTTTTACACCAGCGAGAGAGAGAGAGAGAGAGAGAGAGAGAGCAGAAGCATCACGGATTCTGCGCAACCTCTTTACCTTGTTTTTTTAACCCTCTTTCTCTCTCTCTCTCTCTCTCTCTCTCCACGTGTGTTATTCACGAATGAAATTCCAATTAGAGAAAAGTTCGGAGTCCTCGTGAGCAAAGAGCGAACGTTGGACAAGAAATAACGCTCGATTTTATTATATCGCTTCATAATTATTATATCGAAGACAAGCGATCCGTTGTATACATATATATATATATATATTGCGATGTATACACGCCGGTTCGAAGATTTCGCGTGACCGCGCAGTGTAGATTTTGTGCAACCGACTATTTTATTGCTCGACAAAATTATTGGTTTCGCATAACATGCGATAAGAGACCTTTCGTGACTGATAAAAAAGAAGAAGAAAACTAACAAAAATCGTCGCATAAATCAACGAAATACTTTTGTTTTTTTTTGCCACCGATCGCGTTATTTCAGTTTCAACGAGTTCTCGTAAAAAAACAAAAAGAAAAAAAATGAACAGAAAGAAAGAAATTTTGAAACCTGCTTGAACATAGATATTTTTTTTCCCTTCTTTTCATTATTATCATATTCCCGGTATTTATCAATTCTCCGTAACATCCCCCGCTCGTGGCAACCCTCGTGCCATATTCGTCCCTCTCTCGACGAAATTCACGTAAAGATGCGCTTTCCTGCTGGTTTTGAAAATTTTTTTGTCGGCCGCCGCCTTAGTAGATACGAATCACCGGTCCACGCTAACCTCTTGCAGCTACTACGATATAACATATTATATATATATATATTTACTATTCGACTATATATACGAGTCTTGTATCTTTTTTAGGATCGCTCGTACCAATTCTTATCTCCAAAGTCGATTGGAACCGCCCAGCTATCCGTCATCCCCTCTCTGCCTTGGAAAACGCGTGTCCGTTTTCTTTCTTTCCTCTCCTTATTTATCCTCGTTCAACCCTTCGATTCACGTTTTCTCAGAATTTTATCATCAATAAGCCAACAGTCACCTGTCGTTTATATTTATACGTGTGTCTGCCTGACCAAAAAGTAATCGCGTTTTTTTCCCCTATACGGCCATATACGTCCATGTATTAAAAACGCAGTTACTTCTTGGCCAGGTCGATATATTTATTTTCCACTTTTTTTTCGTTTTGCCATTTTATAATCGACGTTGCGAGTAATTTTTTTCGGACGAGCCGCAACGAGGACTATAAAGTCGCGAGATTTGTTCACGGGGAGAAATAAGTTCAGGTTGAAAATGAACGACGACCCCCTGCGTCTTGGTCGACACCGCGATTGTCGTTTCTCTAATGACGTCGAGACAAGATCTCCCCAAATGGGCTTCCCTGAGTCCGGCAACATATATATATATATATATATATATATATATATATACGTGTGTATATATATACACATATATAACGTGTGTTTCTTTCGAATGTCGTCCTGGAGGAAAAAAAGACAGGGTCCAAGATGCGTTTTTCGAAGGAGAGGCGAGGAAGACACACACCGAAAATCTCGTCGAAGAATCTACAAAGTTTCGCGTGTATCGAGGAGAGAGTCGGCGGTTCCTTTTGCATTTCTTCCTTCGCAAATGCTCGAGGGAAGATACGTATCGGGCTTTTGCGACGTAACCGAGAAGCTAATCGTTGACTTCGACACCGCAAACCGTTATTTTTCTTTTGCTTTTCACTCACCCCCTCGTTCCCCTGATTAGCGGTCGAGTGACGAGGGACAGGGGTATTTAGTAGATGTCGACTGATAATTTTTGGTGGCTTGTTACAAAATCTTTGACATTTTCGTAATGATTATAACTAAAATAACGTATCGTGAGATCATTGTTAGAAAATGCAAATAATTTGTTTATATTCTTTTTAATATTCACGTTTTTTAAATATTTTAACGAGAAATTTCTACTTAAAAAATAAAAATTCATCGATCTATATTGTTTATTAGTTTTATATGAAAAATTGTCAAATTTAACTTCGTCTACCAGCAAAATCCAGAGGAAATAATCGTACCCGATATCTTTTCGTTCGGTTTCCTAGGGCATCCTCGCAAAAATATCATCTGAAAACTCTGCGTCAGGTCGTTAGGTGGAGCGTCGATACGAACGAGGTAACGAGCCTCGGGAATATTTTTCTCCCGTAATAATTTTATCGGTAAGTATAACGCGGGAAGCACCGCGGGTGAGAGAGCGAGTCTCGGCAACTCGCGAGGCTGTGTACTTCGGGAGAAACGAAACGAAAGAAAAAAAAGAAAGAAAACAAAAACAAAAAAAAGACAAGAAGAATAATAACGCGTATTACGAGATGAAGAACGAAGAAACTTCTCGGTAGTGAGAAGAGGCAACGAAGAACCGCAAGAAACGTCCGCAGAAATGCATCAGGCAATCGCTCACCCGATAAATGCATCTCGGCGTAGCGCGTGACGTATTTCTATACGAGTATATAGAAACGCATATGTATACGTCGTGTACAAATTAAAAGCGCTTGCGATGAGTAATGTCAAAAGGGATACGAGCTTTAAACAACAACAACAAAAAAACTGCCATTTTCCTCGACCTGAGCATCAAGTATATTTTATTCCTCTCTCTCTCTCTCTCTCTCTCTCTCTCTCTCTCGTGGTTAACATTAACCGAGAGCGATGAATCGCGATAGAGCTCTTCACCCTAATGATTAATTAAATATAATGACCGAGTGGCTCTCGAGAGACCAGCATGCTCCTCTCTCCTGTGATATGAGCGATGAAACGCTCTGGCTCACCGAGACAATGACCATCTCCTCTCTCGACGAGTTTATATATATTATATATATAAAGTCTTTGAAAATAGTACATGGATATATATATTCGTATATAGAAATATCCATGTATTATTTTTAAAGACTGTACGATTAGTATGTACGAAAATCGTCGTGGGTACAAAATATTCCAAAATTGAATAATAAACACGAAAGTTTCTCGCGTTTTTTTTTCTCCCTCGGCATGAATTTTTCTATCGGCTGATTTTGTATTTCACGTTTCACTAACGACATAAGGTGAACGGCGTTCGAACGCTAGCGAACGTACAGTAATGCAGAAAATAACCGTTAGTTAAACTCAAGTTTCTTGCTCCTTCGTGCGGTATCAACGCTATTGACAGGCTCGAGAGAGTCGAGCACGGTGAAACTGACCGGTTTACCGGCCGGCGGGAAGATTAGACGGAAGAAATTGCAGTAAATTGGCCGGTTCGCCATAAAATGGACACGGACACCATCGTTGATATATCGTCGGACTGTCGACGTTTGATTCGCAATGCGGGTCGTCGTTATTGACATATTTCGAGAAAATTGCGCCGAGAGAAACTGCGCGCGATATATTTCGTGATGGATCGCCGATCGGCACGACAGGAGAGAAGGAAATTGGAAAAAATTGATGTTTAGGTTGCGATAATTATCGCGGAAGTCCTCGGGGCATATCTATTATTGTGACAATTATAATGAACGATTTGTGCGAAGGAAAGTTTATTCGACGCATGATCGAGCGAGATTGTAGAAACAAGTTGAAGTTTTGTGTCGTCTACGAGGCGTTCGAACAGGTAGAAGACTTTGTGGAATTATACTCGTGAAAACTCGTCGAGTCCTTTTTCGGTCTCAGTTTCGTTGGTCGAGACACCTAAGGACACTGCGAGAAGCGTGTCATACCCTACAGGTGTCAGAAACGAGGGTGGGTGAAAATTCCGCAGAATCTCGCGACTTATCCGGATCTTTCAAGCAGGATTATCCCGATAATATCGAAGCCTCTCGAGAGAACACCGGCTTTACTACATAATATCCTTAGAGATACACAACATTTAGCAAAATTTAAACGAAAACCTTTCATTTAACGAATTAAGGAGGAAATCAACGAAAGTTGATTTTTACGATGAAATTATAACTTAATAACGCGTTTTTTTGCTTTTTCAAATGTCTAAAGTATAAAATCGTCTAGGATCGATGAATTTTTAATCGCATAATTTATTTTTATCCAAGTGAAGATTAAAAAATAAAATTTGGATACCTGGTGTGTCGCCAGATATAAAGTCATTGTTTCGGCAGAGCGTCACATATTGTAATTCCAACGATTTGCATTAGTATGCGCTTTATTGTATCGGTAGTGATCGATGATACCGAGAGGACTTGGGGAAAAACCAGACCGAAATTATTTCGGAAGGAAAAAGGATTTTCGCTAATTTTACGACAATGAGAAGGTCGAGAGTTTCGAACAATGGGTCACCGTTATACTCGAGGTCTGGCTGACGGTCTCGTTTATTGACCGACAATGAGGGCTCTGCGGCAAGGTGTTGGGATTAGGCCCATTAATTCCTGTTATTCGCAAAACCGAGCAATATACGGTGTATCCAGTTCACCGAGGTGAACAAGTGGACATAAAATTGTACCGCACTTGGTAACATTGTTGTCGAGGGACGTTACAATACCTGTCGTTTATCTCGTGCGTTAAACAAGTGACCGAAACTAAATTACGCTTGTCTGCCATGGGTTACAATGATCTATAGATCATTGTAATTAAATACGAAGATTAGTGAAATCCATGAGATTAATACGACTCTTTAACTCTAGCCTAGCATGCTTCATCGCGTCTCTAAATATTTTTCTCAAGGATCAACATCCTCGTATAATATTTGAACTCGTTATAGTGTCGCGCCTCGAGAGGCGTTGATCCACAATACCGAAACCAAGCGGCGCTTCGAACGATCTTTGTCGTTCGAGAGGTCGTCCTTCGCGAGTTTTTGCTCCTTAAGCTGTTCAAGAAATACATTCATTCTTTTGCTCAATCACATCGCACTGGACGAAAGGTTGGTGTCCTTGCAAATCCGGGATTTTCTTCGACGAGTAAACCCAAAAACCCTCGACCTCTCCGCCTGTAATCCGTCTTTGCGAAGGCTCTTCGATAACTGGACGAATATGCGAATTTTCGTGGAGGAAATTGGTACGTGTGCGCTCCAACTGACGTTGGAAAACTCGTCGAGGTCTCCTCTGGCGAACAACAGTCGAGGGCGAGGGCGAGCAGCGAGACAAACGCAAAAAAAAGCTTGACTTAGTCGACGCCCAGAATAACGAATCCGTGAAAGATGGGCGTGTCCAAGTGGGCGGAGTCCGATCATGCGCTTTCTCTTGAGTTTCCGAGGCCAGCTTAACGCTCGACGAATCAAGAGAGTTTCTCGTCAAACGTGGGCTCTCATTGGCGCTGGGCGAGCCAACGACCGACTGGTAACGCGCGAGGCGGCGCACGATTGGCCGACTCTCTCACCGCGAGGGTCGCCAGAGCACCGGTAGGCGTGGCAGTCGCGCGAGGAGTAGGGATTTCCGAGCAACGGGTCAACTTCAACTGTACCCTTACCCGAAAAATCGAGTCGAGTCGAGTCGCCCCGCGGCGAGTGCCCAAGACCCTACACCTCAGTCCCGCTGTGAACGCAGCAAGGAACACAGCAGCAGCGACGGATTTTTGCGCTACCTGTCGTTGTCGTTATCTTTGCCGGGTTATACGTATTTCGTCAAAAACTAGCCGAGATAAAGTGGTTTATCGGGTTAAAGTTCGCGAAAACCGCCAACGCTGTTTAATAACATTTATCGATGCGAGAATACAGTTAGATGTAGATAAAAAAGATCATTGTTGTTCGGTACAGCGTGCGCGAAGTTCTTCGGTCGAAGGAGAGCGGAGAAGAGAGAGTGAGAAAACAACTCAAAATTAACTCGTGCGATCGGAGTGATTAAAGTCGACCGGAACTGTGAAGAAGTTTCTTATAGCTCCCAAAGAAAATCATAGATATTAGACGGGAAGCTTGTGTTGACATAACGCGAAAGCTGCCTCATAATGATACTTTGGATATGAGAGATCGATCGTCCAGTGCGCGAGGATTATCGTCGACGAGCGAATAAGTGTGGTGAAAATCTCAAGTCAGGATAATAAATAAACATCGAAACAGGAGGGAAAGATTCGCCGATCGGTAATGTCCGCGCCTCGGTGTTGCTCCTCGAAGCGAGTGTCAGCGAGAGTAACGTTCACCGACGCTCTCTAAAAAATCTCAACCGATTCGATACTTCGAAGATCCAACCGTCAAAAAACAAACAGTAAAACACTATTCGTATTACACAACCTTTGGATTACTCACAAGTAGTAATCCAATTCATTCATGATGATGAACACTTTCTTGGACGGGGCCCACCCACACCATCTCGCGAGTCTCGGGATAAAGTTATCACCGGGTGGTTCCTCGGGAACTCCGGAATCGGTTGGTCCAAACGGTGGTGGGAACGTTGGTATACAAGGGGCTGCTGCCCCTGGTGAAGCACCTTCCCAGCAGCATCATCACTTTCATCCATCCCAGGCGGGTTATCCACCCCATCATCCCCATCCTGGCAGTCACATGGCGCCTCACATGGGTCACCACATGAGTCATCATCCGGGTTACGCGGCCAGAGACTTCCTTCTGCGACGGGAGCACGAGTTCAACGCGACCGCGAATCCGACCACTCCCGAGAGCGGTCTGGGTCTGTTTACGCCACTACACCACGACGGAACTACCGCGGGTATGCAACAATTTACCCATCACCCGAGTCAACATCACCTGGCAGCCGCGGCGAGTCATTATCCAGGACACTATGGCCAGGACACACGGTTACCACCCCATCATCAGTATCTCGGTCCTCCCCACCTGACACCCGCTTCCATTCACCATCAGCAACATCCGGCCGTGACACATCCGAGTCATCATCCCCACGGTGCTTTTCTCAGGTACATGAGAACTGGTGGTAGCTCACAGAGACAGGAGATGTCTTGTATGTGGGTCGATCAGGATATTCCTGGGCCAGCGGGACGCAAATTGTGCGGCAAACTGTTCAATTCGTTGCACGACATCGTGACGCATCTTACCGTGGAACACGTGGGTGGACCGGAATGCACGACGCACGCGTGCTTCTGGCAGGGTTGTTCCCGAAACGGAAGAGCCTTCAAGGCCAAGTACAAACTCGTCAATCACATAAGGGTTCACACCGGTGAGAAACCGTTTCCCTGTCCGTTTCCCGGATGCGGCAAGGTTTTCGCGAGATCGGAAAACTTGAAGATTCACAAGAGGACACATACTGGTGAGTCGTTGTCGATAAGCTATCGTTCGTCAATCAAATTTCACGAATATCGTAACAAAACTGGCTGGTACCTGAACGAAAAAAATGTCCACACGGTGTAAGAGCGAGACGTTTTTGATGTCATCACCGAGGTATTCGAACAACCTCTGGGAATAATAAAAAAACGGTCCGTACGAGAGCCTCGTCGCGGGGAGGATCGTCCGTTCTTCGAATTGAAATCTTTCGCTGCCCCGACGTACGGCACCTTCGATACATTCCACCGTGGGCGTGGTGTGGTTTAGATTCAACGTGGTCCACCGGAAGGATAAACACGAGAATGAGACGAAGAGAGAGAAAGAGAGAGATAGATAACTTACAAAAGAGAGACAGTGATAGGAAAAAAAGAACTCCTGGAGCGTATGGCGCACACACACGCCCCCTATCTTCTTACTTTTGGACGAGCCCTCAACCGCTCTGTGATCCCTCTCGAGTATCATTGTTCGGACACTTTATACTCCGATCTTTCGCCCTCTACGTCGTCGGCTCGAACCTGGCGTACACTCGATACCCTTGTGTAATCGAGATTACCAATCTCCGTATCACTCTCTCCTTCTCTCTCTCTCTCAAAGCCGGTTATGATCCACTTACGTGTGCCAATCTTCGCGCACAATGCTACGTGATACGGATCCTCGAAAATTCTTCCCCACCTTATGTATCACTCGCAAATATTTCTCCATCCTCTATCAACGATTAGAATGATCGATTCTCCGGACAATCGACTTCGAAGATCTCTCGACACGCTCTTCTCGAGAATAATCTCGACGTAGGAAGGGAGAAAGTGAAAACGCTGGAATTTTGAGAACGGTTTTCTGTAATTTCTTTTTATTTCCGTCCTGATTTGGACCAAGGAGGGAGGGGTGAGGGAGAAGGGGCGGTCTCCCCACCGTCCAGTATCTTGGTGTACGAGGAGGCGGTGGCGCCTCGAGGCTCTTTCTCCGTCGTTTCAATATAATCAAGCGCCTCTTTACGATGACAAGAATTTTTGGGGGGGCGCAATTAAGAAATTACCGGACCATATATCGTGCCTCTTTATGTTTATCGTTCCGTCTCCCTGCTGGCTTCTCGGGACATTGTATTTACATAAGTTTATACAACGCGCGTATAGAAAAGGAATATACAGCTTGAGGATTTCTCGAAGTTCGTCGTTGCCCCGCTAGAACGGTATAACGTCGCCTCCAGGAGTAGAAACCAACCGTTTCAGGGTTTTGGAACGCGATCGTGGCCGTCCGACGGCCGGGGGTCAGGGCAGAGACGCCTGGCGTCTCATCATCTCGCGCGCCTCGATTCAACGGTCGCGCCACAACCTCAACGGCCGATGACCAACTCTAATTCTAGCTGTTTGTGTTAGACATATAAATTTGTGTGTGTGTAGAGTTGGACGACGATCGGCCCAGGCAAACGTACCGGAATTCTCCTCGAATTCCACACGTTCCCCAATCTTATTAATTTATCTCACGAGGATTCTTATTTATTTCCGCGGCTCGTTCCCTCGAGTAATAAGCCACACGAGTCTCGGCCAACGTGATCCCTCATAGAGCATAGACAAATCAGCAACGGGGAATGAGAAATATATGGAGATGCTCTTGGAAATATGAAACATAGTGGGAAAAAAAGACGAAAAAAACATTTTACGTTTTTATGAAGATTTTTTTAGTTTTCGATACGAAATAAATGGAATGCGTATAGCCAACTAGGGTCGTCGAAAGCCGGAAATGACTGAGATGAAAATTTTGACACAAGGAAAAATATCGAGTAATAATCAAATATTCAAGAAAAATATTTGTCCAAATTGAAAAATTTTTCGATTAAAAAATCTTGTATCCCTCAGAGTTGTGTCTTGTCTTCGCTGATCACGAATTCACCTACAATTATCCAGGAAATGTGAACAATTTTCGTAAAAAACGCACGTAAACGCTAAATAAAAAATAATCGCTTTTTTCGAAACTACGGGTGGTATTGCGCGCGTTTCATTCTAGTGCCGTAGATAGTACGTATAGTAGGCCATTGTAGTCATCAACTCGTTCGCGTATATATCTTCGCTTAACGACTCGCGATAATTAAGTTGCCGGTATATCTCGCACGCGTTTGCTAGAGAAACTCTCGCACGCATATAAATATGGCCACGAATGTGTGTCTGTCCACATATATATATATATATATAGAAATAACACATGTACTACATAGTCGCAGCGGCGCCCCGTAATAATCACTGTAGAACGCGCGACACTCTCGCGCACGTGCCCCACACCCCGAGAAAGAGAGAGAGAGAGAGAGAGAGAGAAGAAGAAGAGCTTCCTCAACCGAACGATATTTCTCGCATAACGGGGGTTGGACGCATATAGCGGACCGAGCGTGCGACTGTGTGTCACGAGGGAGGGAAAACTCGGAAATTGTAGATCGTACGTATATAACAACATTATTTCTCGAGAGACGCGAAGCCACGTAGCTCGTTTATATGGCGCGAGCAATATATCGCGTCGCGATTTAATTTTCGAGAGGCCGCGGCAATTGTGCATCGTGGGTGGTTCCCGGATAGCAAAATTCACCGTAGGGTGACGATTCGTGAATTTCACACCCTTGTGGACTCACGAAGAGAAAGAGAGTACCACGTGGAAATAAATAAATATTCCACCAGCGGTGATGAAAATATAAAGCGTTCACCCTCCTACCCCCGCCCGTCGAACTCTTTCGAGCTCGTTCTCTCTCTCTCTCTCTCGAATGCACCGAGGAGTTTATTTTCAAACCCCCTTTGTTTTGTCCACGCGGAGAACCGTTTGAAGTCCCTCGTGTTTTTCTCTTTTAGGGCTGTGCTCTCACTTTTTCTCTCTCTCTCTCTCGCCCGCATGAAGCTCGATTCGTTGCTCTCTCACGCGCGCGTTCGTACGAACCGGTCATGAGCATTGTATTATACGAATATGTCGTTCGTACATTGAAAATCAAATGCCAAGTGCCACTGAGGCGAGGCTTAAAACAAAATTCATCGTACGATCAATATTGACTCATATACGATTTTCAATATTTATAAACACATTTATTCTCGTCGAGAAATTCGTTGCTCAACTTTTTTCACACGAAATTTCGAAAAATTCGAATTACTGATTTTACTTTTATGTTAAGAAAAATTCCCAAGTTTTTTTTATTCTATAATAAAGAGTACAAAAAAAAAAGTTCGTGGCAGGAAGTGAAAGAAAAAAATGCACGCAACGAACATAAAGCGGGAGAGAAGATTGGGAGAAAGGATCGCGAGACGAGAGAAGAGAAGGAGGAGGAGGGTGAAACGAGCACGAAGTTTGTCCGATTGGTCCATTCGACAATGGGATTCACCCCTCGTCGGTGTCTGCGATTGGCCTTCGGACGACCCGGCATCACCTCTCTTCTCTCGTCTTATTTTCAGCGTGGCTCGTGTACGCTGCAACACGTTGACGCTACTATATATATATATATATTTACGCTGGGGGCTACAGGATATGCGAGGGGTTCGTACAGAGAATAGGGGGATGATAGGGGATGAGTCCTCGTCGCTAGGGGTGTCGGAATAAGCGTTAAGTAGGGCCGAGGCTTGTCGGTTTTTCGCTATGGGGCGAGAGAGAATCCTCTGCACACGCTTCGTCTCTTCTTCTTCTTCTTTTTTTTCTCCCTCTCTCTCCCTCCATTTTTACCAACCCCCTCGCGAACAAAAAAAAAGAGTATAAATGGCTACTCGCCGGATACGACGCGCTCTTACGAGCCTTCGTCGAAACATTGCCAAAGAGCATGAATATAAAAAATAATATTTATTTTCTCAAAATATTCTGTTTATCGAAATATAAAATTGTCTTTTTTTTTTAAAAATGTATCTATTTTATCAATTTTTGGACTCGAATACGAAGCCCGTCGCAGATTAATATTGAATCGGTTCGGAGAAGTAATTTGAGAATTAACGAGAAATTTCTTTTCGTCGAGCGTTCATTTTTCTTCGACCTTCTTTCTCGCTTCGGTATTATAAATTGGAGCAAAAGCTACCAGACAATGTTAATACGCGAATACGAGACGAGAGAACGAAACGAGTGAGGAATCGATAAAAAAAAACAGTTTTTATTTTCTCAAAATATTCCGTTTATCGAAAATAAAAATTATCTTGTTGGAAAAAATGTATCTATTTTATTAATTTTTGAACTCGAATGCGAGACCCGTCGCAGATTAATATTGAATCCGTTCGGAGAAGCAATTTGAGAATTAACGAGAAATTTCTTTTCGTCGAGCGTTCATTTTTCTTCGACCTTTCTCGCTTCGGTATTATAAATTGGAGCAAAAGCTACCAGACAATGTTAATACGCGAATACGAGACGAGAGAGCGAAACGAGTGAGGAATCGATAAAAAAAACAGTTTTTATTTTCTCAAAATATTCCGTTTATCGAAAATGAAAATTATCCTTTTTGGACAAAGTTTATCTATTTTATTAATTTTTGAACTCGAATACGAGACCCGTCGCAGATTAATATTGAATCGGTTCGGAGAAGCAATTTGAGAATTAACGAGAAATGTCTTTTCGTCGAGCGTTCATTTTTCTTCGACCTTTCTCGCTTCGGTATTATAAATTGGAGCAAAAGCTACCAGACAATGTTAATACGCGAATACGAGACGAGAGAACGAAACGAGTGAGAAATCGAGCTCTCCTCGTGCCTCGATATACTTCCGAATAAGAAGTACGCGGATTGGTGGGGATGCAGATAAAACGTGTGCGTGTACCGTGTACGCGTCGCGGGGCGTCGTCGTCGACGACGAGAGGCGCGATCGGCGAAAGCTTCGCAAGAAATATATACGTTTATGGTCGAGAGTCGAACGCATCGAGAGAGAGAGAGAGAGAGAGAGAGTCTCGATCTCTTTCGAAGAGTAAAATAATAACAAATGCGAAAATATCTTGGGCAGGACGAGACTCGACGATTCTCATGGATGGCGAGAAAATATTTTGTCGGTTGAAGAAAGGAGCGATCGATCTACGTTAACGGATAAATTTTTGTGCCCCGAGTGATTTACCGCCTACGGACTGGCAACTAATTTTTTGTTCGTTCAGGAAAAACATCGTTTAATTCAAATCTTTAAAATTCGATTAACCTTTATAAGCAAATTATTATTTTTTCTTAAATGTCGAATAAAATGTAAAAATTATATCGTAATTTAATTTTGATCGTCGAAAAAAACTAGTAATTTGCTTATAAAGTTTAATGAAACGTTCAATATTTGAATAAAACGATATTTATTCAGCGTGAAATTTGATCTAGAATTAATATTGGAATCCTTTGATTTCCGGATCTTCGATTTCGATTCGATTTCAATTGAAATCATCCGATTTACATTTTTATTTTACATCGTTCGATGTAAATTACATTTCGAAATAATTTTTTACATTTTATTTTACGTTACGAAGGAATGATCGATCGGTACGAAAACGTTGATTCGATCGCTACAATATATAGAATGTTCGATTTCGAACGAGCTTAGGCCCTCGATCAACATATTTTCATACCGTCGCGCTTCGTTAAAAAATCATTGAAAATTTCCTTTCTAAATAACGTTTGCCTCTCTCTCTCTCGTTCCATTTCGATCGTAACCTCGTAAATTTTCTCCTACATTTATAAATACTCAACCTGCGTTTGATCGCATGCAGCGTCGAGATAATCTTAGAAAACGAAGGATCGATCGCGAAACGCGAGGAAGAAGGTCCTTCGCGAATATTTCCATCCTCGCTTACGTCAAAGCAACCCTTAAACGAAAACCCTCGCAACAAGCTATTTATAATCCGTTCTAAAACTGGAGAAGGCGAAAGGTGGAACAGAATGAGAGAAAGATTTCATCGATCGACTCGAAAACGGAACGTCCTTTGAACAAAGCTCGTGTTTCGTGACATCAAGATGTCCGAGAAAGGATCGAAGATTATCCAAATTATTCTGACGTTTATTGGAGCATAAAAATCGCTCCATATTAAAAAAAAAAAAGAAAAAAGATAAACAGTTATTCCGGGGTTATGCGCGTCGGTCGAGGGTCTTAAAGTGCGGAAGGAAGTTTCACGAGCTCCGCGAAAGGCTTGGGCGTCGTGTGTGTTTGCGTGGTGGTGCGCGTCTGCGAAGGACGCGTAGGGACTCAATCCGCGCAGGGGAACCGCCTCCGTTGGAACACCCCGAGGGCTCGAAACACACTTATCTCACTTGAAACTGATTTAGACAGAAAGATTTGTTGCGAACCTCCTCCCACGTGAATTCTACGAGGCACTCTCGGCGAGACCTCTGAAGCCCTCGGGGCGTTCGAAAATGGTCGTACGAGTTCCGATCCCTTCGCGCACCTTCGATTCCTTTCTCAGGACGAAATCATTTTTTTCGACTTCGATAAAGATGCGACGTAATCGTCGGACGTACAAAAAAATTTCGACGGGTTTAGGGCGTTTTTTAGACAATAAAGTTTTTTGGCTCGAATTGTAACGATTCGAAAAAAAATTAATTCTTCAAAAATCGAACCCACGATGATAATCAAATAGCCAAATTATTCGGGTCAAAATATAAATTGAACTACACAAACGAATCGAATATTTAAATTTTAACCAAACAATGGAATTCAAAAAATCATTAATTAAAAATTATTCGATTATTTTTGATAATTAGATTTTTTTTTAAATTTAATAAGAATAAATGGATCTGTAATAATGAACGTAAAATTAATCGCACCTCACTCTCTCTCTCTCTCTCTCTTATTTCTCGTCGACTCGGTAAGAAAAAGAAAACATCGTGAGATGTGCCAGGAGGCCATTTTGAACGAGACGAAAGACATTATATTGGCTTCGCTGTGAAAACATCAACTCTCGGCTAATTGTTTTGTCGTATCCTATTTCACGTCTCGTCTCTTGTGAACTCGATTGGGTTTCGCTCGCGCGCGCATCAGCTGAAAAAATAATCGTCCGCATTCCCAATGTGTCTGTGTGTCTGTATGTCAGTGTGGACTACGCCGTGTCTAACCGCGCGAAGCAGACACACTCGATTAACATCTTTCGAGATCCCGAAAAGAACTTTCGTTCGTATCGCGTAGCTTTCTTGGATTCTCTCACTCGGTGCTTCTTTCGTTTCCGCGCGGACGTTAACCAGAAGCCCCTCTCTTTGATTATACAGACAAACTCGCGCTCTCAAACTTACCGCAAGCTTGTTCTATTTTCATTTTATTCCCTTTCGTGCATTTCTGTGTCCACTCACAACACTTTCCTCAATTTAAAAAATACGTAGCAATATTTTATTGGCAATCACGATTACAAAATTAATTACAAATTCTGTCAATAAAATCGAATTTTTCGAACCAACTATCTCGTGAAAAATTCTCCTTTTTTTTTATTAACAAAATTTTCGTTTTATTCTCTTTCGTGCATTTCTGTGTCCACTCACAACACTTTCCTCAATTTCCCAAATACGTAGCAATATTTTATTGATAATCGCGATTACAAAATTAATTACAAATTTTGTCAATAAAATCGAATTTTTCGAACCAAATATCTCGTGAACAATTTTCCTTTTTTTTTTTATTAACAAAATTAATTGTAATAATTTCTAATTATCAATTCTATTTTCGTGCATTTCTGTGTACAATGACAACACCTTCTTCAAATTCAGACAATAAAATCGAATTTTTCGAGTCGATTATTTCGTCAAAATATTTACTTTTGTTTTAAGAATAAAAGTAATTATACAAATTCTCAATTATCGTGAAATTCTGTAAAAAAAAATTGATTTTTCTTAATAAACTGATATCTTATCTCTCAGATCATATGTTCGTGTACAATTAAAGGTTAAAAATGTTACCCGTACGTGTTCAATGCACTGTTTCTCTCTCTCTCTCTCTCTCTCTCTCTCTCTCTCTCTCTGGAAATGGGAACGGGGTAACCGAAGACGGGGTAAATCATTGGTAGTGGAGCTTCCACTACCGTGCGTAGTGTACGGTAGCGAGTGAACGAGCGAGCGAGAATATCCCGTTGGGCACAATGACGATCATCGTGGAAAAAAAAATATCGAGTGTCCCTTCCCTCCCTGTGGGTAACACTATACCTTTCTTGGTTTTTAAATGCCTCTGGTTTACGCCTCGCCCTAGCCTCGTACGACGAGTCTATATAATACACGATATATATATATATATATATATATATATATATATATATAAATATATATATATAAATAGACATATCCGTTTCTATGCTTTCTGAACGGTCGAACATATTTCATTCTCATTTCGCTTGTATATTTGTGTGTATTTTACACCGTGATGATTCTCGCACACGCGTGAAAAAATAAATAAATACGCGTTACATATATAAATATATAAATACGAGATGAGACAATTATCCGAAATTTTCAAATATTTTTTTATTATATCGTCTCATGTTCTTCGCGATTATCGATAGTCATCGTTCGATACGAATAGAAACGCGGAAATACTGAAAGAGATGCCGATTCATTCCCTCGTCGTTACGACAATAATTTCTCACGAGGCGATAATTCTCAATTTTACGATAGACAGAAATCCTCCGATCGATCTTCCAGGGAGATAATAATCGCGATAATTCATTCCATTGAAATAAAAAGATCGTTATAATAAGATCTGTCAAGAGGGTCGTGGCTGAACGCGACGAAGAAACAGAGAGAGAAAGAGAGAGAGCGTCGATCCAAGAATTTTCCCACAGTTTCGAAACGTAACGAGAAAAAGGCGAGGAGATGAAAAATAAGAACGAAATCTCGTTGTCTCCGCGTGGACACGCTGGGCATAAGGAGGGATAGAACGAGATGCGCTGGAGTGCGAAAAAAAGAAAACGCGTATATATATATATACGTGATAAAAAAAAAGATTGCAAGAAGAGAGAACGAAGCGAAGGGCAGTTGGAGCGAGAGAGTCGGATAAAATAAATAAATAAATGAATTAAAAGAAATAAAAGGAGGAATGAGAAAAAGAGAGAGAGAGAGAGAGAGAGAGAGAGAAAGGAGAAAACAAAACAGAATTGCGGCCTAGCGGTGGATGATTTAGGGAGCGAGGGTCGGGGGTCGCGGGTCGAGAGACCCGACTCTGGAATGCTCGAACCTCTCTCTCCCTCCCTCTCGCTCCCTCTGCTGATGTCTTTCATCTTTCTCCCTCTCTCTCTCATGCACTCTTCCAAGGCGGGGGCGCGGCGCTGGACCTTCCAGAGAGCGAGAGAGAGATAGAAAGAGAGAGAGAGAGAGAGGCGAAATATCGTGAAAGAGGATAAAATGATAAGGGACAAGGATAACGGATAGAACATTTACATAGGTCTCGTTAGTATATATGGTCAGAGATGTTACTGTATATACGTACAGTATGTTACATTGTGTCTATATAGATATATTAACGTACAATGAAGTAGAGAAAGGGCAAGTTGTACCCACGTTTCTCCAGGGGCGCATGTCCAACTTCAATTCTCTCTTCTTATTGCTCTTTATTATTTTGTGTCGCTGGTCGACTCGCAAAACGAATCGTACGATTATTTTCCATGTGTATGAATATATAGACGATGAATATAGGTATATATATATATATATATATATATATGTAGGAGGTAAGTTCTTGTCTCTGCGTCGTTCGTAAAGGTACAGCGAGATTAAAATCCGTCTTGCGAACGAAAATTGTACCTAAAGAAAATTAATTATAAATCATATTTATCAATATCAATTTTATCCGAAAAATCTTCACAAAATTACAAATCTGTGAATAAAATTATCTAGTTTTTCAATCGTGAATCAATATCGAATTTCCAATTGTTCGAGAATGATAATTTTCACGAAGCAAGAAATAAACAAACGTAAGGGATATTAGATGGAAAAGAAAAGTTGTCTCTGCGTCGTTCGTAATTTATCAATATCAATTTTATCCGAAAAATCTTCACAAAATTACAAATCTGTGAATAAAATTACCTATTTTTTCAATCATGAATCAATATCGAATTTCCAATTGTTCGAGAATGATAATTTTCACGAACCAAGAAATAAACAAACCAAAGTAGGATTAGACGAAAAAAGAAAGAGAAGAAAATATTTCAATTTTTTTAAAATTCGAATCAGAGAGAGGACCGAGCGACGAATTTTTTCGTCTCTGTCTCGCCGTTGACCGGTCCGAAAAGTCACGGAGGCATATAATCCGAGCGCGCGAGTTAAGAATACGACGAGGAGGAGCAGCGCGTTCTCCCCTGGGACCGGGAAGAGAGCCGACGACGAGACCGAGGGAGGGAGGAGGCCGTTGGCAACATTATTTGTACGACGCGAGACCGCACTCTCGTTTGGTTCTTGACGTGGCGACGGTTATGCACAGTCCCCCACGAGCCTTTCGTTATTGTAATTTTCAATTTGACGCTAGTAACTCGATATCTCGTCCCTCTCCCCCCCCCCTCCTCCTACTCCAGTTATATCATTATGGGATAATAATTTCCCCCACCATCGCGACCCTCAAACCCCTTTTCCGTTGTAAATTCGTTACGAATAATAATCCGATAAGTAACATTAAAAACAAAACAAAAAAACAACCAAAAAAACACATGAAAAATAGCTCGCGATAATTGAATATAGGAATCGTGTAGAAAATCGTGGCCGAGTAATAATGGGAGAAGGATCGAATATTAATTAACCCACCGGTGCTATTATTGTTCTTGTTTACGAGGCTCGTGGCTCGCGAATCCAGTTCTCCTTCGACTATTCTCCTATACATACACACGCACACATACATGTATATATATATATATAATATATAAGAACATACGCGGTGATATTTACGTGATCATATGATCCGGTAATTGCTCGCATTAGCCTTCTCTCCTCACTACCGGTACACCATCTCTGTGTCATACCTACATATATATATATATATATATGTATATATATACACATTGTTATGCCCCATACGTTATATAGTAACCGCGATAGAGCTCGAGGGTTACTCTCTCTCTCTCTCTCTCTCTCTCTCTCTCTCGATCGCACCGAGCGCTCTACGGTCGCTTTATACACACGGGCCGAGAGCCAGCGGTTAACTGTAAAATCCATGATCCGTGGAGCGCGCAGCGCTGGTGCCCACGGGACTATTATGATACAAGAATGTATATAAAGGTGGCCAAAGTACACGAGTAGCGTGTGTCTTTCGAGTTTCACGAAGTACGTATATAGCGTACGCGTTTTACGGGTCTTGCGCGCGATACACGCGCGTTACCGGACAAAACTTATGCGTCGTTCGGTTATAAATATAGAAACGAGAGATATGTTGTTTTTTGTTTGCGATGAAAAAGGAAAAATAAAAAATGATGTTTGAGCTAAAAATAGAAATGAAAATGGGGGTAAAAAGAGAAAAAGAGAAGAAAAAAAACGAAAAAAGAATTCGCGGTTTAATAGAACCGGGTGATAATAAAGAATCTCGGTGATTTCCACCTCGCACTGGCGAACTCATCGAAAAGGCTTCAACCGCGTTCATCGAGAAGACGACCGAGAGGAAAAAACTCGAAAATATATATAAAAGTGCAACGATAATCGGAATTTTCACAAAGTTCACCGGGAGATAATTAGCGTGCGATTAAAATGAAAAATGAACCGGGCGCCCTCGATCTTTGCCTCTTCTGGGACTCTCTCTCTCTCTTTCTACGTGTGTGTGTGTATTGCAGCGAGAAAAGGTGGACGAGAGAGGGCGCAGACCCTCGAGCATATTAGCTCGACTCTGAGAAGTCTTCTCTCCCATACACACACACACACACACACACACACACACACACACACACACACACACACCCACACACACACACACACACACACACACACACACACACACACACACACACACACACATATAGATGAGTTTCGCCGTGCGCTCAAAGTCGTCGAGGAGAGCGCACGAGAGTCGTTTCGCGAAATCTCAATAAATAAAATTGTGGCGTGAAACGGTGCCTAAGCACGCCAACGGCGTATCAACGATAAAACAAAAAAAAACAAAAAAGAAGAAGAAATACGAAGAAAAAAGAAAAAGAAAAAAAAATAGTCAGGGCGAGTGAGCGCGTGGGGTTGATCGGGCGGTTCGTTCGCGCGATCCTTCTCTTTTTCTCCACCGAAAGGCCCTCGCGTACCAACGCGAGAGAGTGAGAGAGATAAATAAAGAGATATATGTAGCGAAAAAGAACGATCGTGGAGTTTTGAAAAAAATGAGACAAAACGATCGAGAAGAGAAACAACAAAAAAAAATGCAACAAAGAGGAATATTAAAGCACGGGGACTCACCCTGTGGGAACGAACGAGCGCGAAATAAAATCAGGGCCCTACTACGAATATTTATTTAATTTCTTTCTTCATTGTCTTATCCGAAATATTTGTTAATTTTTACCAACGTCGTAAACAAAAAACAAACCGAAATAAAAATCGAAGAATAATAATATTTTTGAAATTAAAAAATTGCGAGTAATACGAGGACATTTTGAGAAGAAAATTGTGATCGAATCGCGAATTCGCGACCAACCGGTCGCTATCGAACGAAAATACACGTGATACAGTTGATAATGCGAGTGGTGCACATGTTTATAAGAAGAAATACTATGTTGCCATATGTGCATACACCTATATCTATATACATATATATAGAGAGAGAGAGAGATACAGAGTTATATATATAGGTATATAGGTGTGGGAAACCCGGGCGTGAATTATGTCTCGTGCGAGATGTCAAATTGCTCGCCATATCATAAAATATACAACTCTCCTCGCTCTCGCTGTGGGAAACATTATGTTCAACCGCCCCCTCCCCTCCCTCGTTCTCGTTCACCCTTCGCTTCTCCTTCTCCTCTCGACCACCTCCACCTTTCTCACTGGCTCGTTCTCTGTCTCTCATTCTCATTTCGTTCGTCTTTTTTTCTCACTTTCACCCCCACCTCGCTGCCTCTCGTGGTAACCGCCGATTTATGGATAAAAACAAAACTACCCTTCTCTCTCTCTCTCTCTCTCTCTGTCTTTCTCACTCATTCGTTCTCTCGTTTTGCACTCTTGCATATTAACTATTTTTTTCAATGCTTTGTCCAGTTTCCTTTTTTTCTTTGGTATTTTTTTTGTTTTCGTTTTCTTATCTGCTTTTTGTTCACCTGAACGAACGAGCAATCGGCAGGAGAGATTAATTTTCGTAACGTTGGCGCGTTGGAAGGATTGATCGTATCGAAAATGGAGAAGGGTCGTAGAAGGGTTCGACCTCTCTCTCTCTCGTCAGAACTGTTCGACGTTTCGGATCATCGTCGATGCCTCGGGCGACTCAACACATCCATACTATACGCCGAGTTTCGAGGTTCTTGTTTTTCTTTCTCTCGTGTAAGAAACGTTCGAGACACCGAGAGAGAGAGAGAGAGAGGGTGGGTGAAAAAGGGTTCTCTGATTTAGCAATCTTCTCGCCACGCCCTGTGTCCAGTCATTAGATGACCCCCAGCCGGTTCATTAATAAGTCGAAAAACTGGCCACACGCGAGACAGTTCAAGTTGGAATATTCTTATAACTATCCCTGCAATGCACGAAAGAAAGAAAGAAAAAAAACAAGAAAAAAAAATTAAGAAAATAACAAAATCTCTCCTGGGAAGAATTCGAGGTGGAAATAACGTCGAGTCTCGAGCTATAACGAAACGTTCCTCGTGAGCCAACCCGAGAATGAGCGAGCAAACGTAAACGCATCGATGTCTTCGACCCAACTTGGACACGATTTCGTGAGACGCAGGAAAAAAAAAAGAAATCGTCGAATCATCGAACGTTAATAAATATAAAAGTGATCGAGATCTTCTCTCAGACATTTCTCTCTCTCTTTCTCTTTCTCTCTGTCGTTCTCTCTCGTTCGTTCGTTCATTAACGACTAAACGCCCGCTAACGAAATTAACCGTGACTAAAGTCCATTTAACGACGGGCTTTGATTATCCTTCGAAATTAGCTCGCCTCTCGTATTTCCGATTTAATTTTTTTCATCGAATAATTCCGCCCCAAATTTGTAGATTTAGGAAATTAGCGAAATTCGCTCGTCTCTCCTAATTCCAATTTAATTCTCCCATTCAATAATTCAGCACTAAATTAGTAAAATTAACGAAATTAGCTCGTCTCTCGTATTTCCAATTTAATTCTCCCATTCAATAATTCCGGCCCAAATTTGCAAATTTGGAAAATTAACGAAATTAGCTCGTCTCTCGTATTTCCTATTTCATTTTTCATCGAATAATTCAGCCCCTATTTTGTAGATTTTTTTATAAAAAAAAAAAAAGCCGAACTTCAGATTTGAATGGGAGAACAAGGGATGAAAATTCCAAGTCGAGTTTACCGAAAAGCTATCGATACATTTCGATACTTTTTCCTCGTCCTTGAGAACACTCGAGACACAATTCGTTCCGGATCTCGTCGAAGGGACACGAGAAGTGCTAATCCCGGTTTTCCACCCCCGGCACGCCCAACAACCTCATTCTCCATTCGGCTTTTCCTCTCCTGAGTAACGAGTCTCAAAAGAAAAATGCCTCGTTTCTCGACCAAAGATCTCACGCACCACGCTCGGTGCGAAACGCACTCACAACGTAGAGAGGGAGAGAGAGAGAGAGAGAGAGACGAAGAAAAATCGACAATACAACCCCTAACAAGCAGGGTTGGAAGGATCTCGCGCGCGAAAGGTTCCTCAGGATTTTTCACCGGCGTTTAGCAACACCGGACGACAATACACCGTGTTGAATTCTCTCCGGGCACGTTCTCGGTCGCCAAGTGGCACATTTTTCCTTCCATTTCCCATCTCGTCTCGATTTCTCTCACACACAGTCTCTAGCTCACTCCTCCCTGATTCCTCTTTCTATTCGTAGAAAACCAAACGACGAAATACTTTGAGCCCCCTTCTCAACTTTTCACGCCGAAAAAGTTTCGAGTCCGTACGATGAAACTGACCACCTTAAGCTTGTTTGTCGCCTACGTCGGGTCAGCTTCATCGTACGGCTAACATTCGACAAATATCGAGAGGGGATGTGTTTTGGTATTTCTCTCATTGCCCACTTTCCCTCCTTCAGGCCTGATTTTCGTCGCTTCGTCGTCATCCCCTTGGTAGAAAACGCGAAGACGAGTGCCATGAGTTTATATACGAGAGAATTTACTTCCTTTTTGCTTCTTCTTGGTGGGGTAAGGGTGAGTTCGTCGGTTCGCCAACAAAGTTCAAGGGTCGCACACCACTTCGCAAACCTCTCTTTTCTCTACCTTTTAAACGCGCGCGCTCTCTCTCTCTCTCGAGAAGAGCCCTCGAAACTTTTTCCACGTTAAAATCTCTTTCTAGCCCCTCTCCTGTCCTCTTCTCTCTTTTTTCTTTTCTTTACGGTCCTTACTTATATACGAGGTGTATATAAGGTACACGGGGGATTCGGCACACGCGCTATATACGACGATCACCGCGTGTCATGAGAATTCCACGGTATTCATGAATTCAATGGCTATTTACGCCACGTCACCGCGGCTCGTTTACCTTTCGCACTCTCAAAGTAGAAGCGCGAGCAATTTACGAATGTAAAAAATATATATAGGTGGATATATATATATATATACGCGCATTGTGTCGAGTTTCCGGGATTGGGGTGGCGACCGAAGATAAGGGGGATGGTACGAGAATCGAATGATTATTTTTTATTTTATTTTTTATTAATTTCGTTATTTTGTTGAATTTTGAATTATGGTAAGATCGGGGTAATAATAAAACAATTCTAAACTTCTTTTAGTGTATAATCAAACTTTAAACATCTGTTTTTAAGATAATTAAGAAAAATATAGCAAATTAATGCGAGATCAGCCTTAAAACTACATTTAAACAAAAATTGCGCTCGATATGAGTAAAAAAGAGATGGCCACACTTTAATTCTATCTTTGGCTTCCTCTTTTGGTCCATGCGGTCGTTTGCAATACCCTTTTCTTCGTCCGACCGCATTTAGAACACATATAATCAAATTCAGAACAATTTTCGTGTACCCAGAGTTGACATACGATACATTGAAACCAGTTTTCGATGAGACTGTTCACGTAATAATTTTCTCCACCACCAACGCAGATATCTTCTTTGGTCACATCCTCGGCTGATAAATCACACAATACAGGTTCTCCGTCTTCGCTACTCAAGATGGCCATCTCTCCTAATCTTTCCGGTAAAATGGCCACACGTAAAAACAAACAAATAAATACAGAGCATGTAAAGTTTTGAGGTTATAAAAAAGCCGTGTCGTGCACTGTTGAAAAATGCAAAAATAGGATGTTTTTTTCTTCAAAATTGTATCACAACGACAGAATATCGGCTCTCAAAAAAATATTAGCGGTAGGCAAAACAATTAGTTAATATTTTACTTACTTTTCCATTTGTTTTCGGTGGAGTTTTCGACGTCCACTTGCACCTACACACAGCGCAAAAACAAGCCATATTTATTGAGTATTCTCTGAAATATTGTAATTGTCCATTTTACCATATTACAAAAAATCCCGCGAAAGCATGAAAAAAGAAAGAATATATCGAGTCGTTCCCCCAATGGTAAGAAACGACAACTATAAGATTGATCGAAAATCTAAATTAACGATTTTTACAAATTTCTAAATGGATCTAAAAAAAAAAAATTCTAAATTTTATAAATCCAATTTTCTACTTACCGAGCATATTTTCTTCTCTCCCTCGTATTTTTGCTTCTGGTCCCGATGAGAGATATTCAATTACGGCTAGATCGGTGAGAAGATTAAACATGGAGTATGCTCGCCCCGGGTATGCAAGTCGGTCTTTGCGGTCTCTCTCACTCACTCCACCCTCTTGTCGTCGTCCTCCTCCTCCTCCTCCTTCTCCTCCTTGTGACAACTGTATAACTACAAACCGGCAAGGAGACAAGGAGAGTCGTGGATCGAGGGGAGGGGGTAGTGAGAGAAGGCGCGCGGGTCAGTGTCCAAAAAAAGAGATACCACCTTCCACGAATAAATATGTGTATATGCGAGTTAAGGGAGATGAAGGAGGGGGAATGATACGAGGATCGTGTGTTTTGCATGCATATCTGCGAATGGCGACGATAGGACGTTGGTAACTCTAGACGCGAGAGGCGCGCGCGTATCCGACTCTTCAGATCGCTACTACCACTCTCTCTCTCTCTCTCTCTCTCTCTCCTTCTCTCTCTCTCTCTCGCTCTCTCTCACTGACTCGTTTCTGGCGCCCCTTATATCTTTTATACGTCCGAGCAACCAGCAGCACAGATTCGGGGGTGAGACGAGGAGACAAAAATCTCTCGTCTCGATCTGTTGTTGTCCGACCCAGAACACCGGCTAACACGCTTCCAGGGCCTATCGTGATTTTTACGTTAAAAAAAAATGTCTACTCGTACAACACACACAGACACAAAACACAGCGTTCATAGGGACCAGACGTGAGATCTCGTCGGACAGACCACGGGAGAGAGATAGACATTTCAGTGTTTTTCACGCAACGGTAGCCCAAACGAAAACCGAGAGGATTCTCTCGTATAACCGAAAGCGCACGGTGAACACGACTCTAAACTGCTTCTACGTGCAACTGACAAACTCGCTACCGAATTCTTTCCTCGCTTTCTCCCCTTGTTCTCGAAATTCTACATATTTCAGAATTAATTCGTTATTTATTTTTAAACAATTTTTTTAACAATTTGTTTCAATTCATTAAGAAAAACATTTCAATATTTGATGAAAAATTTATTAAAATTCGCAAGCTTGTGTGATTCGAGGGGCGCGCGAATTTTAAATTGACATTGTATACGAGAAGGGCATAAGGGAGTTATGAGAATGTCGAGAAGTATGCGACGATGGTCAGACGGTGACAAACAGTCGAATATTGTCTGCAAGTTTGTAAACGACCAAAGTGCGACAGCGAAGAGAGAAGGGGGAGGGGGAAGAGAGGAGTAACATCTGCCGGTAGTTCGCTCGCTCTCTGCCACGCTGCACGGCCTCTCTCTCTCTCTCTCTCTCTCTCTCTCTCTCTCTTTCGTGTATTCTCCTTCTCCCTTTTGGTGGCCAACATGGCGGAATGATCGGCGCATCAACCGGTAGTTAGGCTTACCCGCACGGATTTGCGGTTCTTTTTCACGTTCACGATTATCTTCTCTCTCTCTCTTTCTCTCTTTTACCATTCGCCCGTCCCCTTTATCGATGATTCTCTCGTTTACGATTTTGCAGCCTACCCCTCGTCTTTCCGGAACGTCGGAACAAGACTCGAGGCACTTTTTTTTCCTTTTTTTGGCGGAGTGCGGAAAGCTCCCCGAACCGCGATTTTTTCCGTTCCTTTCATCGGCCCCGAAGGCTCACGGGGTGGAGAGTTTCAAGTTTGTTTGGAAGTTATCCGTGTAAACACGACTCTCGAGTGGAGTGGGATAAGACGGAAAAAAAAGAAAAGATGGAAGAAAACGCCGCTCCGTGCTCGAGAGAGCGAAACGAAAATTCGACGAGGCGTGCGAGTGTTTTGATCCTCGAAGCCAAGTATTAACGCCGCCGTGGTCCATTGTATTCTTCTCTCATCTCGATGACTACGGATGTGTATTTATTTTGAAATATACAAAATGGTGGAAAAATAAAGAAATATTTCGTGAATTTGGACGGAAATTTCGTTCGTAAGAAAATTGATCTCCCACACTTTTTCTCGAAATTGTCCGAATTCAAGGACAACGAGTTTCACAACGATTGTACGACGTTATTACAGAGAACTCAATCTTCGTCAAGATAAAATCTGAAGAAGAACGAGTCCGTAATGTGTGAAAGAGACGAAGAGAGAGAGAGAAAGTCTAAACTCGAGTCGGACTCGAAAAAAGAAAACGAAAAAAAAAAAAATCGACCTCAGTCGTCTGTCTTAACGCCAAGTATTAACCGACGAAACAAGATTTTCTTTTATCCGGGCGTTGTATCAGTGACAGAAGATTACAAAATATACAAAGCCTTAAGATACGAATGGTCGACGAGAAGATTGAAGGGCGGCGAGATTAAGATCGTATTTATTATAACGCGCTGGTCCACTCTCGTTAAAACCGTGGCAAAGTTACAAATGGTCCCGATCGATATCCGACCGTTCGCCAATTTCAAATCTAAATTCAATATCTCACAGGATCAGGACGAAGAGAGAGAGAGAAAGAAAAAGAAGAAGAGAGAGAGAGAGAAAAAGAGGAAGAGCAGAGAGGGAGAAAGAATGATAAATCCGAGGTGCGTCGTCGCTGTCGATCCTGCGATCAGGATGAGCGAAAGAGAGAGAGAGAGAGAGAAGGAAATAAAGAAAGAGAGCGAGAGAGAAAGATCGATAATCGATCTTCCCGATCTCTCTCCTTGCTTCCCACCCCGAAAGTCTTTTGGCCGACGACTTTGGGTTATCCCGGGTACCGATCTCTGACTCCACGAGTCTCTCTCTCCCTCTCTCTGTTCACGAGTCATAGAAGGAGGGTAGAAGACTCGAGAGTGAGAGAGAGAGAGAGAGAAAAAAAACATAAACGGAAAAGAATAGAAAAAGAAAAAAAAACAATTGAGTTTGAGAGTGTCAATCGTCAGGGACGGCTCGATCCTGGTTCGATAAATCGAAATAAGCAAAGGGCGTTCCTCACGGCCTTATTTCAACACCGCACCACTGTCAGCCTCGGTTTAACACACGTGTTTCCGTGCGTATCTGTGTATGGCTCGTTTTCTTCTCGCTTCGGTCCGAAAACCACGCTCTTTCTTTCTAATGTCGAACGTATAACAAGAAAATTATCCACTCGAGAACCCGTCGAGAATGGACACGGTATAGTGATGGCGGTGGGCTCGTAGGGACCCATTTTTCTCCCTCTACCTATCTCTCTCTGTCTCTCTCTCTCTCTTTCTCTCCCGTCCCGAACAATTCTTCTTTTTCGAAGTGGGGAAAGAGCGCGTGAGAAGATGAACGAGGATGCGCCCAGGATTTCTCATTTGGTGTCTTTGTCCCTCTTACAGCTTGGATACGTCGAAAATTACTGCGGAAGAAGAATACTCGCGGCTTCTGCCGATTGTCCTGCTCTCTGGTGGCGAGAATCGACAGCTCGATCGTAGAAGAGTGGGGGAAGGCGCGGAGTAGGGGAGCTGCGCGAAGCGATACAATAGACGCGAAAAATCATCCATTATCCCAGCTCGTGAGGCGACGCTGGCAGCGCGCCTGCGCAATAGAAGAGAGAAGGAGAGGGAGAACGTACGGACAATGCTCCCTCTCACAGTCTTTTCTTGAAGCGATGCGCGCCCATATATCACTCGTTGCTTGGATTTTCCGAAAAACTGTTCGCGCGAACACTCTTTCAATGAGTTTTTCTCGTCGTTTGCCCGAGATTCTACGGAAAGTCGACGAGAGAACGACCGAGAGAGAGTGAGAGAGACAAGAGGATACCGGTGGTCCTCACATTTGGGCCTGACCCTCGAGGCCCTAAACCATTCTCGAACTAGAATCTCATTTTCCGAAGCAGTAACAAAAAGTCTCGGAACACATTCTCTCTCTCTCTCTCTCGTTTATAGCACACGCGATATACGTGAAACTGAAAAATTACGGTCTTTGACTTTTCTCTCATTTTTCCCTGAAGGATCCTCCTCGGTAACGCTCTTTTCTCTTTTATTCTTTCTTTTCACATCTTTTACTTCGAGCTCTCTCGTACTTCTTCTTATTTCGCCTTCACTCCGGCGTTTGCCACTTTTTTGCACTCCATCCGGTGAGTATACGGCGAAGAACCAAAAAAAAAAGACGGGAAAAAGGTCGAAGAATTTACTGTGACGTGGCGGAAGTCGAGCCAACGTCGTCCTCGACCCGTTTCAAGGAAAAATAAATGTACGAAAAGGTACTGTCGATTCTTTGCTACGTTTTTTCATATTCCACGCTCGCTTTTCTCTCGTTTTCCTGATTTCTTTTTTTTCGAATGAAAAAAGAGAGACGAGCTTGAAACGATAGCGATCTAGACTTTTCTAATCCCGTCATTTGTGTCCTATCGTCTCACGTCCTGCGGCAATAAATATATCTATAGTGTATTAGATTTATATGTATAATCAGGGATGGGTCGGGTTATATCGTCGTCCTGGCCAATCCAATTCTCCCACTCTCTCTCTCTCGACCCCTGTCGACGAAAAGAGACACAGAGAGAGAGAGAGAGAGAACCGAAACGATTATAATAACTATTTTATCCCGTCTCGGGATCTGGACCATTGTCGGGCCTCCCCATTCTGAAAGTCATAACACGAATACACCGACTCGAAAATATGCTATATCGTCGTCGGGGATTTTCTCTCTCTCTCTCTCTCTTTCTCTCTATATATCGCCTGCCCTACCGGATCATCCCGAGACGCGTTCCTCCCAGTGAATTTCGACTTTGGTTTCTCGCACACGTTGCAGAGAGAGAGACGAGCCAGGAGCGACGCCTCCGTTGTTTTTTTTTTTCGAATGTGTGTATTGCGCGTTGGCTCACGGGAGTTTTCGAGCTTGCGCATAGGAGCGAGAGACTGTGAGTCGGAGTGGGGATATCGCGTATACACACACACAGAGGCGTATAGAACGGAGAATAGGAGAGAGCGCATGTCGCAGGGGCAATATTTCATAGCATATTGTTGCCATCTGCACACTCAACCCTGCACGCACGAGGACAGAATAGCTTCGATATGAGAAAGTAAGAGAAAGAGAGATAGAGAGAGATTGTAATATTTTATTTATCAGCTATTTATTTGCGAGCAGCTACCGTCTGTATGTGTGTATGTGCGATGAGAGAAAGCAAGACAGAGAGAGAACTTCGCAACCCTGCCGGGGACAGATTCGAAAAAATTATTAATCGTCTCGTTTGGGAAGGAACTTTTTTTTTATCTCCTTGCGACCCCCTCCTCGAATCGAATTTCTCGTCGTGAATATAATACCGGAATGGATCGAGAGAAAGAGAGAGAGAGAGAGAGAGGATATAATAAAATTCGTTCATTGTACTTGTCACCATACACATAATTCATCACCCTCCTTAATCCCACAATTAATTTGCGTCGTCAATGAGTCAATTTTGAAAACGTAGAACAAAAAATTGTATACCCATCGAAAACGGGAATAAAACGACTCGTATTAAAAAATAAAAATTTGAAATTCATAAATAAAATAAATTAATTAAATTTAAAAAAAGGCAAAATTAGAAATAAAATAAAAACAAGTAAATAAAAATTTACAAATTTTGTATTTTTTCGTCAACGAATAATCGAGAAAATCATTTTTTATTTTGGTCAACGTGTGAAAGATAAATTTAAAAAAACACACAGACAGAGAGAAGGACATGTGCGAGAGGACGTAATTTCGGAATCAGCAAGGAACCATCGGCCCTTCCGACTTCATAAATATTTAAAATAACGAAGCGCGTTTACGACTGTCTTCGAGCCGCGAGTTGTCTTCGACACTCTCTCGACGTATCTTTATATATAAATACGCGTACGTGTTTCCTACGTTATTTTACGAAGTGCGCACGCGTGCGTGCGGATATACACGAAAACATTTGAATATAATCCTTGTCACGAGGAAGCTCGCGGTCGCGTATCGCTCGACGTAACGCGCGTATAAAATAAAGAGCGACGGGCTTGTCGCGCGATAATCGCGCGCATGCGCTCGCGCGCGTCGCGCATCGTAAACGATATTCTCGGCCGTCGCATCAGTCGCTGGGGCGCAGGCGCTTCGCCGCGGGCTACCGCGCCGGCGCATGCGTAAAATTAATTAGTCGATAAACGAGCCGTGTCACTAGCGTCGACAGTCGCATTTGAATATTAGCGACAACTTATCGTCACGACTGAGAGAAAATCGAGCAAAAAAATGTTCATACGTTCGATTTATTCGCAACGACTTGATTTTTTTTTTAATTATATTTATTTTTGTACTTTGAAAGAACAGAAAATAAAATAGAACAAAGTTCATCTCGATTCTTTTTCTAGATGAAATGAAAAATCTTGAACATTTTCCCTCGTCCACGAGATCTTTGAGCGGAAGGCAGGCGCCATTTTTCCCATAAAAAAAAATCCGCCAACTTTGCGTTTCCGTTTCGCGCCTTAGCCGAGCTCTCTCGAGCGAGCTAGGGAAAAGCCTCTGGGAGAGAAAGAAGGAGAGAAAGGCTTTTGCTTTCTCTCTCTCTCTCTCTCTCTCGAACTCACTCTCGGTTCAACTGCGATGAGAGAGAGAGAGAGAGAGGGAGAGAGCTCTCGTCGTTTGAGAAAAGGGAGTGGTGCACCGGTGAAATATATTCCAGTCAACTTCCGCTTGATATAAATAAAGTCACGCCACCGGTCTCACAGCAGCCAGGACGTCGCGTCGTCGTTTCAACCCCCCTCCCTCACCCCTTACTACACGTCTCCTCCTCACTACGGCTATTCGTGTGCACGAGACCTTATCTCTCGATATCTTTCCAACCCCCGACAGTGAGAACGCAAGACACACACACTCTCTCTCTCTCTCTCTCTTTCTATCTTGCCCTCTTTTTCTTTACACTCGTCGCCTCGCATGGGGAAACAAAAAAAAAAGAACCAAGGAAAAGCATTCGCGAAGACGTCGCCAGCCACTTTCTGTTCCGCTCGAGCATTTGAAAGGGGGGCATGAGAGAAACGTTAAAAAAATCTTATTTATTTAATAGTCGAAAATCAAATGTTGAAATAAATGTTTTTTTTTTAAATTAAAATTGAGCTAAATTGATTTCCTTGACATCCGATTTCCTTGATTCTTGCACCGTTGGATCCCCAATTTATCCTGCTCGAAACGCCTTCAGAAAAAATATTCGCTTCAGGTCTGGTTTAGAAGTTATTATCATAAATGTGATAGAGTGCAGAGCTGCTCAAACTGCCCCATAGGTGGGGTAAGTTGAGCAAGGTAAGAATTCCATCAAAAAATTAACCGCCACGAACTTTGAAATGTCTTTTTCTTAAATAAACAAAAATCTAGTTAACGTTACAATGAAACACTGGGTTTGCCTTTTCTAACATAATTTAGACTGTATATAATAGTGGATATCTGAATATCAATTGTTATACGATCAAAAATAAACAAAACAAAATAGTTGAGCTAGCCCCATTAAAAACTGCTCGACCCCGCTCAGATTTTTCAATAAATCTTTGTTTAAAATGAAATCCGTACCACGTGCATTAAAATAACTATTACAGATCGATAGCCACTTAAATTTACTAATTACCAGTACTCATCCACTTGCTCTCCTAGTTTTTCACCCAATGCTAGAAGAAAAATACTCAATCACGTATTTTTTACTTTTGTGTGCAATAATAATAAAACGTCTCGTCTCATCTCGTTTCGTGCGCCGCGTGGTTACCGGCAATGGCTTGATGTATTCCCTTCCTCCATACCTCTCTTTCGTCCATTTGATGCGCCAGTGTGCCATGCTTAGTTTTCGAGATATTACGATTGCCCAACTTACCCGCTGGCTCGACTATCTCCACCCTATAAAAAAAAATGTTGTTATATCTCGATTAATGATTTTTTTTCCTTTTTTTCTTATCGTTACAGGCGAGAAACCGTTCAAATGCGAGTACTCGGGCTGCGAGAGGAGATTCGCGAACAGCAGCGATCGAAAGAAGCACAGTCACGTACATACGTCCGACAAGCCGTACAACTGTCGAGTATCCGGCTGCGACAAGTCCTACACGCATCCAAGCTCGTTGCGCAAACACATGAAGGTACGTCCTAGCTGAAAAAGAAAACAATGTTTATTACTAAATTTTTATTATCGTCGAGCGAATAACGTTTTAAAAATCGATAAAAAAAAAGCTCGATTCGTAATTTTAGCCGAAGCCTCTCGAGTGCCGATTCGCGGTATCGAGGAGAAGAAAATCGTGTTTCGGCCACTGAGAAACTCGAATACCGAGAAAGAAATAAGAGTTTAACGCACGACCGAGCGTGGAATATTAATAGAAAATTACGTTTGGGTTTCTCGCGGTGAACGGCTCTAAAAAAAAAAGAGAGAGAGAGCGAGATAGGAGGGTAGAAAAGAGCGAGGCTCGCGCTTCTTCGCGACTCCCGTAGATACGTGAACGATAAGATTGGTCACGCTAGAGCGAGAAGAAGGAGTTGAAGAGAAAAAAAAAAAGAAAACAAGGAAGAAAAAAAACAACAAAATATTCGAGATCCTTCGTAGTCCTTATTCTCGTACATTTCGTCCTGGAAACCTCTTCGTCCTCCTTTTTATCCTCCTTCACCTACGAGCCAACTTCGCTATTCCTATCTCTCCTCCCGCGATTCGCGGAAGCCAGTCGGCGAGATTCGCTCGCTGAATTATGAAGGAAGAACGCGCGTGTGGATCTCGGACTACGCACGCGAGATCCTTTTTGTTTTTCATTTTTCGCAAGAGGCTCCGTCTAAATTCACTGAATACGAGAGTCCTGTGAGAAAAGGGAGGATCTCGTTAGATCGCGATTCGCCTCGGTCATTGTCGCGCGAATCCTCGAGTTACGATACATTTCAGCCCCTTTTCCCCCAGGAAATAACATTTTTTTACGTCCCTCGAGCTTGACAAAAATCGTTTCGAAGAAAAGTCGTCGGTAGATTTCTATTTATATTAATTTTTATTAATTAATCTTCACAATTAAAACGAAATCCTGTCTCGATGCATTATTATCGTCGAGTTATCCTCGATCCTCGGTCGAAACATCCCAGATTACAAAAAAAAGTGATCTACGACCTTGAAATGACCTTGAAGAAGAAAAAAAAAACTCTTTTGTCAATAATATTATCAATTTTTCATCAAATACGTCGATGATATCGTAATAATCGACGAGTTTATTGTGACGATTAATTAATCACGAGTATAATCAATGTTTAACCTCGATCAGTCGGATTAATCGGTTTCATGGAAATTGTCGTTTCAGGTGCACGGTATGACTCTCGGCGAGGGCAAATTGGGCGGAGGTTACGAGAGCGAGGGCGAGGAGAGTAGCAGTAGCGGGGGTAGTTTGTCGGTAACGGGACACAACGAGTCGCCCCAGCCACCACCCGTCGTCACCGCTACCCCCTCGGTAACGGTCAATCCAACGACGAACAACAATAACAACGCCAACCAGAACAACAACAACAACAATAACAATCATCATCTTCATCATCATCATCATATAACGAGCTCGAGGGGTCCCGAATTGACCGAATGGTACGTGTGCCAACCACCGACGGTAGGACCGCAGCACAGTCCGTTGCCCGGCCCACCACCGCCACATCACCTTGGACACCACTTCAACCCTCTGATGCATCATCAGGCGACCGCCTATTGAGCAGCTCGTTGAGGAAAACTTCTCGAGCTACGCTATCTTACTTTCGAATTTGAAATATTTATATACAATCGTATATATATATATATATGTCGTTATGGTAAAAAAACAAAAAAGTAATCGCGTTTCTAATACATACGAAAACGTAATTACTTTTTGGATCAGCTTAAATATACATGTATATCGGGTGAAAAAACAAATTTTTGACAAAGAAACATGGTCGAGAAAAATAATTGCGCTTTTCTCACGTAGATATACGCACGCGTGCGTGTATTAGAAACGTAATTACTTTTTGGCCAGGGCGAGATGGGTGCAGTGGTGGAAAAAAGGCATGAGATGAAAAACAAAAAAAATCTAGGGAAAATGGTGAACGAAGATGAACGAATGGTGCAGCGTTTGGATGAAGACTTTTTTTTTCTTTTTCTTGATTAACGAAGAGCACGGAACGAGGGCGAATTTTTAACTTAAAACAAAAACATTTATTATTCGTATAATTTCGTGTCGGAATTTTTGTTCGCGATCCAACGGGCGACGATGGGAAGTCGACGACAACTTTCTTTGTTCACCCTTTGGTCGAAGAACGAGCATATATATATATACTTTCCGCAAGCATGGATAATCGAGAACGTTCGTTAACGAATTCGTATTAAACGTGTCGTAGAGTGAAATTGCAATCGACAAACGAACGAACGAACGATTAAACGTAGAAAAGAAAAGAAAAATCGTCGACGTTCGTACAATTACAGTCACGTTCGTGCCTCAAATTTGCTTCCCAAAAAAAAAAGAAGAGAATGAACAAAAAAAAATATATATATATATATGTAATAACGAAGAGAAAAAAGAGAAAAAAGAAAACGCCGATTAACGTAGCCCGCGATATCGATATTTAAAAACTCGTCCGCTTTTTGCCTGTTGTATTTGTTCGGAGTCGCGAGAGTCATAGAAATTGCATTCTCGATGCGTATACGAGAATTATATAGTAAATGTGAATGAAAGTGAGAAAGAGAAGACGGAGAGAGGGGAAGGGGGTAGGGGAGTTAAGAGGGGCGAATTAATTTTCGCGCGAAAGTATATAACACGACACGTGACCGAACGAATATAATATTTTTGCAAATATGTCGAAACGGAGAGAGAGAGACAGAGAGAGAGCGAGAGAGAGAGAGAGAGAGAGTGAGAGAGAGAAAAAAAGAGAGCTGTAAATATATATAACGATTTATCGTGAACGAAAATAAGAAGATAAATGAAATATAAATAAAAATAAGAGTGAAGTCGATGACGAGAGTGAACAAAAAAGATAAAATTGGTAAGTTATGTCGCGAAATGTGTGAATGCCCGAGTGTAGAACTAATTGTAAAATACGAAATTCGAACAGTGTTTTTTTTTCTTTTTTTTTTGTAATCGTGTGATATCCTGTAAATACAGAGAATCTACCATTGATTAAGTAATATTATTATTATTATTATTATTATTATTATTATTATTATATTATTGTAATTATTATTGTATTGATAGTGATTATCGATTATCGATCATCTTGTGTATATGCTTAGGGCGATCGTGAGGAGAGAATCGAGATAAAATGGCGAGAAAACAAAATTTTAAGAGAAAAGGCGTCGATCCCGCTCGACCAACGATGTTGTACCATATATAATTATTATAAAAATCAACGAACGAATGAAGAAAAAAAAAAACAAGAAAAAAAAATCAACAAAAAAACAACACAAAAATTATTTGTTTTGCAAAGTTTCGAAATATACTTGCGATGCGAAGATCACTAGAATGAAAAATCAATCTGTCTCGTAATTATTTATTGCTCTTTCTCGACCTTTTCCAATCTTTCTTCCATCTCCTCTCTTTCCCCCCTCTCACTCTCTCTCTCTCTCTCTTTCTCTCTCCCTCTCTCTTTCTGTGTCTCTGGCTCTCTCCTGTATAAAGAATTTTTTTTCCAAAGATCCTTCGGGGAACGCACATACATAAAATATATACATGTATATATTTTTCGAAAAAGAGTATGTAAACTTTTTTGCTTATACCACGGGACCACGAAAGAGGACCACTCCCGGGAACTGCCGAATCCTTTATTGCGAATTCTCTCTCTCTCTCTGACTCTTTCGCTTTCTCTCGCTCTCGTCCGCCCGGATATTTTATTCTCTTAGCGAAATTTATGAACGAGTAGGATAATAAAAATGCGAAGTGAGAGAGAAAAAGAGAAAGAGAGAGAGAGAGAGAGAGACCACGAAGAGATCTTGGCGAATTTTTCAGAGATATAGTAATATCGACCGTTCCCCCCTCTCGCGACTATATAGTCTTCGATTACCACCGTGAGATTAAATCGTCGCGACGAATAAATAATAATGCGGGAACGATATATCCCCCTCCCCCTTCTCCTCCCCCCGTGTCATAGTTAGAACAAGTACGAAGAGTTTCAACGTTTATCGACCCGTTAGTTTTTTGTATAATTACATCGAAAATCTTATTTTCCTCGTTTCAACGAACAATGGCGATGAGTTTGTTTTCTTTTAATGTTTTTTCTTTCGTTTATTTAAAATTCTTGTTTGATATCTACGTCGTCATTTTATCACGAAACACGGCGAATTTTTAATCATACGCAAATTGATATTCGCCCCCCCCCCCTCCCTCACGTCCCTCTACAGTTTCAAGGAACAATGGCGATATAAGTATATAAATATATAAATGTTTTTTTTTAACTTTTCATCTTTTTTGGTCCCTTCGTCGTCATTTTAGCTCGAACTCGAAGAATCCAGGGACAATATGGCTCTCAGCGACGACTACGACGACGACGAAGAGCAGTAAACTTCTCGTATTAACGTGACCGGTGACCGGTCCTCTCTCTCTCGCTCTTTTCCCCTTCCCTCTCTTTTTCTCCTCATGAAATTTACTGAAGGAATAAAAAGCGAATGAGAGGGTAAATAATATACGAAACGGTTCGAAAAGTTTCTCTCTCTCTCTCGCTCTCTCTCGGCGCCAGTTCGCGCGACGCGTCTAGGCCTCTTCTTCTTCTTCCTCTCCACCGACGAATAAGCCAAAGAAGAAGAAGAAGAAGAAGAAGAAGAAGAAGAAGAAGAAGAAGAAGAAGAAGAAGAAGATGAAGAAGAAGAGGAGAACGACGAGAAGGAGAAGGAAAAGAAGATTTCGAGATAGCATCTGCGTCCATGGAAGCTGAGCGCGTAGGTTTTATTGCTCGATATTCAGATTATTCGATCAGATAAACCCGTTTCTTTTCTTTCTTTCTTTCCTTCCTCCTTCTTCTTCTTCTTCTTCGTTTCACTTTTTTTTTCATCGTTTTTTTTCGCTCTATTCTCTCTCTCTCTCCGCCGTGGCCTTTTGTATTCGAGAAATCGAGCCCGCTCGACCGCGGGACGATTTTATTAGCCAGACACCAGCGCCCTCTTTTACCCCACCCCCCGCTCCTCATCATTCGTTCGCTCTCTCTCTCTCCCTCTCTGTGTCGTTCAGTCTTTTATCTCGCACCATTCCAGTGGGAATTCCTCAACGACGGGGGCTAACGCGTTCGCGAGATTGAGATGACACGCCCATGACGAGATAGAAAGAGAGGAAGAGAGAGAGAGAGAGAGAGAGAGAGAGAGAGAGAGAGAGAGAGAGAGAGAGAGAGAGAGACAGAGAGAGAGAGAGAGAGAGAGAGAGAGAGAGAGATAGATAAAGATAAATAGATAATAAGGAAGCTCTCACCTACCTTCGCGCGACGTCCTCCATGAGCGACCTCTACGTGCCGAGATCCTTTCGCGATTCGATGATCGATTGTCGTCCTTGCGTCATTCTCCGATTCGACGAAAAAATCAATGTTTTTTTGCTGAATTCTCACCGCGTTGACTCGATTGAAAAATGTTTGTTAATTTTTGTCGATGAAAACGAAAAAGAAATACAAAATTTTAAGAAGAAAGAACGGAATTTGAAAAATAAAAGAACAAAATTTTGATGAAAAATATTTCCTCTTGCCCAATTCTCGATGTTAAGTCGATTGGAAATTTTGCAAAAAAAATGTTATCGATTGGTTTGATGAAAAAAAACCATAAAATAAAAGTTATATACGAAAAATGAAGGAAATTTGAAAAAGAAATGAAAAACTTTTCAATGGCAAAAAGAAGATTTGAAAATTAAATTGCATTTTTGCTGCGGAAAAAACATAGTCGTGCGACGAAGCGCATGCGCGATCCAGTTTGCCGAAGAATCGAGACTGCACCGCGCCGCTATGACGTTTAGCCGAGGAGCGCGCGTGGGCGAAGTGAAAGGTTGCCTGATGAACGCGAGTTTCGAATAGTTTTGCTACCTCGTTTCTCGTTCGTCCGTGTGCACTAAACTCGTGTATTCGTGATATGAATGGTACAAGCGCCCCCGGTATATAGAAAAGGCAACGCGGCAGCTCGTACGTGATTCACGAGGGAGCTAAAAAGCCACGTGTGTTTCCCATAGGCACAAAATATTATTATACGAGCATAGAGTCGAACGGACGAGAGAAAGAGAGAGAGAGAGGGGCCAAGTTCTCGCGTTGACGGATTATTGGCCATCCGTCTCCCGCGCGCGCATTTCGAGGGTGTCCCTAAGGCTTCGAGAAATTGAAAAAAATTACAAAATAAAAAAAATGAGCCTCTCTCACGAACTCGCGACGGGTGTCCGACGTTCTTCTCTTTTTTTATATTTAAAATATATCTCATTCTTTTTGTTTTCGTTAATTTTCTCCGCCAAGCCTTTGTCCATCGAGAATTCTAATTAGTAAATAACAAACTTAATTTAATACCCGTTATACGAATAATTGAAAAGAAAAAGGGAGAAAAATTCCCATGTAAATGTAAAAAAACGTGAAAGAAAGAAAGAAAAAAAAAACACGCGATATTGCAATAGTACAAAAGATGGCCAACAGGTGGCGCTCCAGTAGTACTTTGCATTTCGAGGTTAGAAGACGGCGAGAAAAAAAGTGTTTCGTCGCCAAGAGTCTATTTAAATTTCATTATCGTGTTTATTTTCTGAAAGAGGAATGATACAGGCGAGTCTCGAATACATGCCGAACGAGGCTGGAAATACTCTTGGCACGGAAATACCTTTTTTTTTGTTTTATTGTGGATATATACGACTCGCTCGGAGTACGTGTGGACAATAAGCTGCTTTTATCGTATACGCGGAGAGACTCGATTATTTCTCGTGTATATAGACGATCGTTGGAGCTCGAGTTGTATGATCTACTGGGGTTATTATAACGGCAGCGAGTGTATATGTGTGTGTGAGAGAGAGTGTGAGAGAGAGAGAGAGACGACGAGAGACCATAACACTGTGGCTCACCGAACACTCTCGCGGATACTTTAGCCAACGATTCAGCCGTCAGGCTCGTACTCTTTGGCCCTTGGGACGATATACAGCGTCGAGAGAGTTATTTCGAGCTCTCGGTACCTCGACGGAGGTCACGCTGTGGGATTAACGATACAGATTGGCACTTGACGAAGAAATCAAAAAGAAAAGAAAAAACAAGGCAAACTTCGATTTTGTACTTCTTCGAATAAATTTTTAACTCGTCGATAAATTTATTTACCCTTTAACGTTAATACAGAGATTTCTATTATCGACGCGCGTAACGAAAAAAACAAAGAATATTTCTATTTACGAGCGATCAATGATGAATTATCGTATGTGTTTAAAAAAAAAAAAAATCTTACCATTGAATATTCAAAAGTTAACGACGTTTCGTGCTCCGAGAAAATATTCGTGTTAAGAGGGAGACGGTGAGAGGAGAATTTCAGTTTCACGAGGTCCGATATAAAAGAGCGGACCTTATATCGATATATTACTGTTTCGTATATGGCCGAAGAGACGAGCTGAGGAACGATAATCTCGTCCCTGTATTAGGCACTTTGAATACCATGTAGTAATATACATATACGTGTATATATATATATCTATATATACGCTACGTATATGTATATATATATATAGAGAGAGAATCGGCCGAGAACGACCTTTCTTGGAGAACGGAGGGGTAAGTGTGGCATTGTCAGAATCCCCGGAGGATCGAGATGACCAAATATTCAAAGAAAGGATCCAAAATGACTTCATAAAATTCGGTGATTTCTGGGAACGTGTCATCGCGAGAGAGAGAGAGAAAAAAAAGTCACGTTTACGCGTTCGACTCTTCCTCGCTACAGTGAATTAATGTTTCGTCTCTCTTTCGACCCTTTTTTTTCACAATACCATAAATATATAATTTTGTGTCTGTTTTTTTTTTCAAATACGAAATAAATTCAACGTAATTAAATTGAATTATTAAGAAAATTAATTTATATACGTAGGTATATTTTCTAATATATCACACGTACGATAAATTTATTATATTTATAAATTTTTGTCATAAAATTTTCAAAAATAAAAAAATAAAAAATCGTTTCGTTATTTATTCTCAAGGCTCGTTATTTGTTTCTTCGATAACCAAGCGTTACCGAAGAAGCGTATTAACACGTAACGCATCAAAAGACTTTCGTTCTGGGATTCATAAAGCTACGAGTAGATCGTATCTTTCTCGATCGTCCCGGGCGCATTGGTACGCACGAAATATCGTGGCGAGGGCAATATTTTATGTCTCGTAAAAAAAAAAAAAGAAGAAGAAAAAAAAAAAATAACAACAAAACAAAACAAAGCAAAAAAATAGATATAAAAAAAGGAATAAAAGTGAATGTGAAAATAAAAGAAAAAAAAGTGCGACAAGCCGAGAGAAGACAACGACGAGGGAGAAGACGAAGGAGGAGGGGGGGAAGAGTAAAGAAAGCGTGCGAAGTATACAAGAGCGAAGAAGCTCGGCAATTGACGTAGAGCCGATATAAACGTCCGCGTAAATTCGTGGCTGGTTAAGGCAGGCCAAGAGAGAGAAAGAGAGAGAAAGAGGAAAGAATAAAAGAAAAGTACAGGGAGCCTGTGATACATGCTGTATACATCTATATACATACATATACACAGCCATATATATATATATATATATTCAGTGAGCCAGGAGCAGTTTGAGAGGTTGGGCGTAGCGCGAGAAATCGTAAAGTCGATTCGTTAACCAGCTCCTTATATTTTCTTCTCTCTCTCTCTCTCTCTCTCTCTCTCTCTCTCTCTCTCTTACTCGTTTGTTCACCGGACTTTTCTGAAGAGAGGAGAATTTGCCCCTCTCGAGATTAAAAATATAATAAAATGAAAAAAATAAATAAAAAAAAAGAAAAAAAGAAGGAGGAAACGAGAACGACGACAAAAGAAAATGTTGGAATCCTTCGATCATAAAATTTGATCGTAACGATAATGAGTGTATCTCGTACAGCGGTTGTACGTTTAATAAGCCTACTCGAATATCGTACGGCTAATTGGATGATTGCACACTAATTCTTTTATTATACGAAGAAAAAAACAATTTTCTTCGCAAACATCGGGATAATAAAATTGAAAAAGGAAGAAGAGAACGATTTTTGGAGAATTAAAAAATGAAGTATTATCGATGCCCTCTCTGTTTTTTTTTGTTTTTTCTTTGTTTTCACGGTCGATATGGAACTATCGAATCTGACATTCCGATCGAGCTCGCTGCCACAACAGTGAAAGAAGAGTGAGAGAGGGGTGAGATGAGGAGAGGGAAGGGGTGAGAGAGAGAACTCGCGTCCGTTCTTATTATTACAAATTATTTATTTGCATTTCCAAATGATCCATGAAAAATCACGGTATTATGCTAATTCGACGATTAACATATGGGCGGAAGGTGGAGTGGGGAAGTCCCGACGCGATATTTCAAATCTCGACTGGTCGCTCTCTCTCTCTCTCTCTCTCTCTCTCTCTCGCTTCGTTCGCTCGTTCGTGCATCGGGCAACCCTCCGTCCGGGACCTCTCTCGACCAACTCGAAACTCTCGCGGTCGTTTATACACACACACACACACAGACTTCTTTTTCTTCCCCTCGGGACACGATAAATCGAAGAAAATTTCTTGGAAAGTAACAAAAAAAATATATATATATATTCTCGAAAAATTTTCCAAATTCTTACTTTCGAAACTTTTTTTCCTCTTGGGATAAATCACTCGACGATTTTCGTGGTCGCGACTCGTTACCACCGATACATTTAAATTTATACATTTTCGTTCTTTTTTTAAAAATTATAATAGAATTGCATTTTCGGCAATTTTTAACAGATTTACTTATATGATTTGCTTTTAGTGGAGAATCGTTGAAGGAATCTACCAAGTTGCATTTTTATTATCGACCATCGATTTTTCAAAATTTTCACTAATATTTTTAAAATATCGAAGTAGATAATTTTTTCTTGTTTTTTTTTTTAATTTCGGCAACGAGTTTTATATTTAGGCGTGAGAAATTTATGGCGCGCACGCATTGGGGCTGGGGGGATAAAGAGAAAAAGGCAGATCCGCGGGTTGCGAGCGCCGTCAGCAACGAGTTGCATTTTTCTGAATTTTCCCAATCGTCGACATTCGAAAAATTTCCCTAATTTTTTCGAAAAATCGAACAAAATAAATTTTGTTTTTTAACTTTATGACGCTTTCAGCAACAAGTTGTATATTTAGGCGTGAGAAATTTATGGCGCGCACGCATTGGAGATGTAGCGATTGCGAGCGCCGTCAGCAACGAGTTGCATTTTTCTGAATTTTCCCAATCGTCGACATTCGAAAAATTTCCCTAATTTTTTCAAACAGTCGAACGAAATAATTTTTTTTTTCAACTTATGACGCTTTCAGTAACAAGTTGTATATTTAGGCGTGAGAAATTTATGGCGCGCAGGCATTGGTGGTGGGAGGACGAAGAGAGAGAGAGAGAGAGAAGATAGAAGAGATCCATCCGCGAGGGTGGGCCCCGCGGGCACGTCGTTATGCGAGAGACGTAAACGTAATTAGCGTTGGCCTATCATTATGTGGTAGCGAGGCCACACCCCCGTCACATTATATGTTTATAAATCAGAATGCCGGACGGGCAGTAAAACACGAGAGAGGTGAACCGAAAGAATGAGAAAGAGTCCTGTGGCTTCGTTTCGAGGATCTCGTCCTCCTCCACCTCCTCCTCCTCCTCGTCTCCTTCTTCTATCTCGCTCTCTCCTCGCCCCCTCTTCTTCTAGATCCCTCCAGGTATAGAAATTCTTATGCTAATGATTTTATGACCCCGGGGGGAAACGAATGCTCGTCATATTATTTTAATCGCGTTGGGTTTCCACGATCGAAGTAAAATACGAGACAAAGCGACGAGAGAGTTCAGCGTAGATAGAAAATTAAAATAAGAAAATAAACACGATAACGATAATTCAAGAAAAATCCAATCAAGGAAATTGGACATTTCGTCTATTACGTAACGTCTAACTATAGACGTCGTAATCAAACGACAACGACAAATTTATATCACCCGTCGTTATTTTTCTCCTCTCGATAACCCTTCGCATTCTTTCTTTATTCTTTTCTAATTCCTTCCTAGTAGTTACGTCGTGAAACTCGCCTCTTACCGGCTTTTCATATATAAATATCAAGAATATTTATATACATTCGTATTTGTCGTTGATTTATTTGAAAAAAGAAAAAAGAAAAAAGAAGAAAAAAAGATAAACGATCGGACGTTAAATCACGATATGAAAATGTCAAACGGTAGAGGGAGGGATAAAACGCGGTGAGAAATTTCGCGTGAATTTATATACGGGTATTATTATAATGCGAGAGAGATAGAGATAGAGAGAGAGAGAGAATGAGTACCGCGAGTCGAAGAGAACGCCGAGTGAGTCGTCAGAGGAAAAGGCCGGGGTTGAGAATATACGCGCATGCGCCTATATATATTTATATATACGCGCGATACGTGTGTACGCGCCGAGTCCTCGCCGCGGAAGCAGAATAATGCCTATGAGGTAACAATTACAGTGTCGGAGCGCCGCGCGCGGCCGAGAGCGGTACTAAAGCCCGCGACCGCGAGAAAAACTCGCCGTATACGTATATGTAAATGCGCGAGGGCGTCCAGGCGAGAGACATAGAGTGAGAGTGAGAGAGAGAGAGAGAAAGAAAGAAAGAAAGAGAGAGACAGTGAGAGAGAGAGAGAGAGAGAGAGAGAGTCGCTGTTGCACGCGAATGTACAGAGTCATGCGTACGCTCGTCATACGTACTCGAGGCCCGAGACCGAGAGGGAAACGACGTAAGGGAGAAGGAGGTGGAGGGGGGAGAAGACGTTTTGCGTTGATATGCACACGAGGCAGGTGCAAAAAACACACAGCGGTCCCAACAGCTGAGAGTCGGTGCCGAGTCCACCCACACAGCACGCTTTTATTCGCGGAGAGCCCGGAAGACACCTTGACGGATATTGCATAGTAAGTTGCAACTTTATACATACATGTATATATATATGTGTATATATATATATATGTATGTATATATATATATTATGAGGATTATATATATGTATGTATATTGCTTGTAGCAGTTTGCGATTTCGAGGCGCAAGGTGCGGTGATAAATTGTAGAGACGTATTCAACGATCGGAGAAATTGGGTCAAACTTTTGATCCCTCCGAGTCGAGAAAATTCTATGCGATAGCCATCTGGTGAGAGATAGAAGAAATCAGAAGATCTCGATGGAGAGATTGTGTTAAAAAGATTTAAAAAAAATATTCGACGAATATTCAAATAATCAATTTAACGGGTCACGTACAGTTAGGACTTCGAAAAAAGGGGTTTTTTGCGAATTTTTTTTGGGGACACATTTAAATAATTAATCGTAAATCTTTTTCCATACAAAAGACATATATTTTAAGTAAATAATACAATTTTTTCATTGCAAAATATGCAGAAATTTTTCCATAACCGCACGTAACGTAGGGGTCCCAAAAAAAAAGGTCCTCCGCGGTGATCAGTGCAGCTCGCCACCGGATCGTCCGAAATCAAAATAAAAGTAGGGATCATTAGTTAATGACCTAATGCTCCGGTTGATCGAAGGATTTGAAAATTTTATGATTTTTCACAAAATGGTGGATGTTGGAAGTCAAAGTTGTGTTTTCGACCCAAATTTTGCTCACATTTTCAGCTATAAAAAAAAAAAAAATAACCGCATAGAAAAATCCTTCGTTCATCCGGAGGACAATTATGTCTAGAAAAAGTGAGCAAAATTTCAAGTCGATCGGTAAAGCCGTTTCCGAGGTACAGTGATCACCGTGTTCGAAAACATAGTTTCGAGAAAAACGCATTCAAAGTTTTCAGTACGATTTACATGCAGAAGAAAAATTTCCGTTCAAAGTTACATATCTCCATACCCAACAGTCGGATTCGTCTAAAATTTTCACAGAATACTTTTCAAATGTGCTACTTTTAGAAAATGTAAAAAAACAAAAATCGATTTTTTGAAAATTCTAACTGTACGTGACCCCTTAATGAATTAACAAATATTGAATTAATTAGTTGAATTAATCGACAAATATTAAATTCCATAATTTCATTAACCAACGAATATTGATTCGATCGAAATAAAAATTCGAATTGGCGTTAATGACAAATTAACGAAACAAGAAAAAACAAACAACGTTTATCAAATTCGTAATTAAGAAAACGATTAATTTTCTCGTCCCGTAATAGTACTGTTTATGTCTTCTTTTTTTAGTTTTTTCTTTTTAAACGAGCATTGCACTACTTCCGGTGACCTCGTTTCACCTTCGACGAGAGAAAAATCGTAAACGCCTTGCTTCCACGAGACTTGGATTTTCACCTCGCTCTCTCATTGCTTATGTATCGTCACGATTCGAGATTACGTACGGAGAAACTTACGTTACTATGTTCAAATATACAACCCTCGATGAACGTATATATATATATATATATATAGATATAATACACGTTGTATATGTTTATGTACGAACAAATTCCCTCGCGGTTTCCGGATTTGTAGTATAGGGTTCGCTCCCGAGACTGCGTAACCGCAACAACGCTTACTCGGCTGAGCGATAACGCTCGATGAATCCCGGTGAGTAGCACCGCTCCAACGTCGTACACACATACGCCTACGCTCTATAATGGTGGCAGGTGGATGTAGCCCTCTCGCGGTTAACACCGGGACACCAGAGAGTCGCTCTCTCTCTCTCTCTCTCTCTGACTCTCGGTACTCGTTGAGTTCACCGCGAGGCACGGCAACCGACGATCGCCCAAGTACCGACCGAGCAAAGAGAGAGAGAGAGAGATTTCATTGTAACGCATGTGCTTCGCCCCGCGACCATTTTTACAGACTATATGGGTCGAAATTAGCATCGTGGCTTGCCGGCGTTAATTACGAGCCCATTTCCTCGACGACTCTGTATCTCTGGCTCTCTCGCTCCAAGTCGGACGGAGAATCGTGTTTGACCAACCGCTCGAAGTACTACTCGGTGCAAACGCGTCGGGAGAGGCTTGTCTTTATATCTTGGTTGCACACACACACACGCACATATATATACATACATACATACATACATACATATATATATATATTACTGCGGCGACGACCGCAACACTCTACGATTCGAAATATAGCGCGATGGAGATGAGGCAGAGAAGCTCGGTGGCTTGTAGGTACACGATTATAACCCGGTGTACACAGAGAATATTATGCCGAACCAAGTGGATCGTGCCAAAGACAGGTGGGTGCCATTTGGATTCTTTTTTACCGACAAAACTCGTGTTTACGAACAGTTCGACGAGATTTTTGAGGGAAGTAAAGCCTGTTTGGAGAGATATTTTGTTTTTCGACGTTTTATCGAGGGATAGAAAATCGATACAATTTATTTATTTAAGGATCGAATAATTGTCGACGGATTTTCGATAAATGGATGAAATAATGGACGATTCGTGAATTGGTAATGGCGTTGGATTGTCGAATTGGTAATCGTTGCCAATTTTATTTATCGAGCGACGAGGTAAAGATTTTTGCGGCGAGAAGAATTATCGGGTAAGAACTGTATGGATATTGCTGGGTTTTATCGAGCGACGCTGAAAACGATTAATTGATTAATTTAACGATTATCGCAAAAGGATGAATTATCGCTCGGCGCGCGTTAATTGATTCGGGAAAAATAATTTCGCAATATTCGCGTCGATTAAAATTTCATTCGTTGAACGTTCGACGAAAGAAGTTTTTTTGTTTAATTTGTTTTTCTTCTAATTGAGCAAGACAGAAAAACGATAAATTTTTCACGAGTGTTTGCGATTTCTTTCGCACGACTGTTGTGGCTTGCGTAATTCCTGGAGAAGCAAGTAACGAGCGAAGTCGATTCGCGAAAAAAAAAAAAGAAAGAAACGAAGCAGAACGAAGTGAAAAAAGAGAGACGGTAGGGGTTAAAAAGTCGTCGAGCGGAAGGAGCAAAGAAACGCGTGTAAATTTTTCGTCGATCGGCAATGAGAAACACGCGCGGCAACTAATTGCCGTCCCATCATTTTGCTCCCCCGCAGATTCCTCTCTCTTTCTCTACCATCCCCATCCTCCTCCCTCCTCCCTCTCGACTCTCTCGATCGCCTTCTCCGACAGAATTCTCTCGATGCTACATATATACACACCGATACGACATTCCAGAAATACCGTCCTTGTGTCTCTCGCCCTGAAGCTTGTGCACGCGCCCGCGAGATATAGCTGGGAGTCTCTCCGTCACTTTGTCTCTCTCTCTCTCTTTCTTCTCTCTCTCTCTCTCTCATATCTCTCTAGTTCTCTCAATCTAGCTCTCTCTTTATTTTTTTCTCTCTCTCTCTTTCTCATATCTCTCTAGTTCTCTCTTTATTTTCTTCTCTCTCTCACTTGCGGCACACGAGAAACGTTCGACCGCGATTACGAATGCACAAAATGCTTCTCGTGCATTCCTCGTGTCATATAACTGTAATAAACGTATATATATAACTGTAATAAACGTATATATATATAGATATAGATGTATAGAGATAGAACTACAGATGTTATAATGACGAATGACTAGCTGGTTTCGTCAATAACATTTTTTCCCGAACGTTCTAAAAAAAAAAAGAAAAAAGAAAAAAGAAAAGATTTTATCGAGAAAATAAATTTCACCTAGGAAACTTTTAATATCTACGCAATAAAATTATTGGATGTAAAATCATCCGCGAATAAATTCTAATTACGTTTAATTTTCTTTTTCATATTGCTTTGCATAAAAAAAAAAAAGAAAAAAGAACTTAGAAATAAATTACCGCCGACGTAAATTTTTAACGTTCGATCGTACGACGTTTATTAGAAACTCGATGAATCCCGATGTTTAAAACTTCGTTCAATTATTATTTTCCAATCGTTTTATTATTTCGTCACGATTCGCGAATAATGGGGGTAGAAAGGGGGATGGGGGGTTGGAGAGCGAAGTTACTAATTTCGAACAAGCTCATTCGAATGCCGGAGAGGTATCCTCTCTCTCTCTCTCTCTCTCTCTCTCTCTCTCTCTCTCTCTCCCTCTCTCTCTCTCTCTCTCTGTTTTTCTCTCTCTCTCTTTCTCTTTCTCTCTCTCAGCCCTTGCAGTTTCTCGGCTCTCGCATGTCGGGTCGTGCGCTCGACTCTCTTTTATTTCTATTATTTGTCGTTTATACTCTCTCGTGGCAGTCGTTGTTCTCTTCCTTATTGTTTTATTCGTATTATATTCATCCCTCCTCTTTACCCTCTCTCCTTTCCCTGCCCTCAGAACCTCTTTTTTTTATTTATTTATTGTTTCTCCGTTTCTTTTCTTTTTTTTTCTTTTTTTTTCTTCTTTTTTTTTCTTATTATTTATTTCTTTTGGAAGATATTGCCTGTATGCTCCGTCGAGCGAACCCATAATATGCGAGTCCATGAAGAAAAATAAAAAAACGACCGCGAAGAAGAAGAAGAAGAAGAAGAATAAGAAGAAGCAGAGGAGAAGAAGAAGAAGAAGAGAGAAAGACTGTTCTTTCTCACTGCAAATTTCTCTTCGAGTTTTGCGCGAGAGCTTGTCCGGTCTCTCTTTCGCTGTGTCGAGAATATTGCCTATATACATATATATATATATATATATACTTATACATACATACATATATATATATATATATATATTTATACGTAGAGGTCCTCTCTCGTTCTTTTGCGAGAACGAAGAGGACGACGACGACCTATAACGTTGCCAGGGCGGCCCCCGATCCTATATAAGCGTTGTATGCATGTTCGGTGCATAAATAAGGAGCACAGCTCGGGAGGCATTAAATCACGGGCGCGGGGATCGCTTGTGTGTGTGTCTGTGTGTGTAACAGAAAGAGAGAGAGAGAGAGAGAGCAATGGTAAGAAAAATCGAGCGAGAGCAAAGAACAAGAGTGAGAGAGAGAGAGAGAGAGAGAGAGAGAGGGATAGAGCGAGAGTGAGAGAGAGAGAGAGTGCGGTGCAGTACCAGCAGCAGCAAAACGGACCAAAGGGCCAGCAAACTCTCGGTAAGGACCTCTTCCTTCGTTCGTCCCCGGAGGATTACGCTCTCTCGCGTTGTGCGCGGCTCTCGCGCCCCGTCGAGCCAATATGCCCGCGCATCAGAGTGCCCGCGTGCGCGCGCCCTCTGGGCCTACCTTCTTGAGTAGTCGAGCGATTATGCGACCGGCTCGCTTCTTCTCTCTGAGAGAGAGAGAGAGAGAGAGAGAGAAAACACAAGTCTTCTTATTCGTACGGGGGCAGGCATACTCGGTTGAACTGTTTGACTCTAGGGATTGGATGAGATAAGATAAGGGCAGATCGTCGTATCGGACATATTTGGCGAAATAATTTTGAAAAAAGAAATTTAAGAAGGAACGAAAGAAAAGAATGACAATTGATTTCGACACGTAGGAGAAATTTGAATTTGAAATATTAAAAATTGTATTCAATTTTTACATACTGTTCAATTTTGGAAAAATGAAAAAAAAACGTAAAAATCGCTTTCATTTAAAAAAAAAAATTAAACTATGAGAAAGAATGTAAAATTATAAAAAAACGTGAATATTAAAATCAAACGTTATGTTGTCAAAATACGAATAATCAACGATAGACAATGAAAAATACAATAATACAAATTTCGGTATTAATTGAAAAATCGTTAATTCGATCTCGAAAGCAAAATCGTGTTTGAAAAATGAGAATAAGCACGAAAGATCGAGGTAGTTTCCGATCCATCACCAAGTGCGAGATCCGTCCGTACACAATGCGAATGCGAAGTTAGGAATTTTAATGTGCCTCTGCTTGTAAAGGGGGTAAAAGAAGAGAGACAAAAAGAGAGAGACGGTCCAAGAAACAAAAAAAAAAGAGCAAGAGAGAGAGAGAGAGAGAGAGAAAAAAAGTCGAGGTGATCTCGAAGTGTGTATATGGTACGGTGGGCAGAGCGTGCTGAATGCTCTTCCCACCCCCCGCAGAGCCAATCACCGCCCGAGAAATGGTAGCTGGTGAGTAGCAGCAACAGCAGCAGCAGCAGCGAGCAAGCAGCAGCAGCCAGCAGCATCCTCGCGAGTTTCTCTCTTCTCGCTCGCTTGCTCGAGAGAGAGAGAGAGAGAGAGAGAGAGAGAGAGAGCACGAAACACCCAGACAAACACACAGAAAATGCCGAGTGTGCCAGAGAAGAGTGGTGGAAGAAGAAGAAGAAGAAGAAGAAGAAGAAGAAGAAGAAGAAGAAGAAGAAGAAGAAGGAGGAGGGCTGGTTGAAGAAGAGCCGTGTGGATGGTATATCGGAGTAGCTTGCTTCCATCTTCCTTCTATTCGACGAGCGAGATGGGGAGAAAGGTTGAAGAGAAATATCAAAGAAGAAAGAGAGAGAGAGAGAGAGAAAAGAAAATACGAAAATGAGAAGTCCGGACGTATGGACGAAACACCAGGAGGAAGGATGGACCGACGGAGAGAGAAAAAGACAGAGAGAAAGAGAGAGAGAAGCACCCAAAGGATAATGAGGAGTGGAACATTTCATACCCTCAAGTTTCTACTGGCCTGTGCTCGACGTTCACGTGGGGGAAAGAAGAAACATATATACATATATCATACATAAAGAAATATATATATGTATAATATGTAAGAAAGAAAGAAAGAAAGAAAGAACGAATGAAGGAAAGAAGGAAGAGAGAAAGACCGGAGAGAATATAAGGAGTAGGCTGATTGCGTCCGGACCGCGTAAATCTTGTTGATGGAAATTGTCCGCGGAGCTTCACTGGTGCACGTTTGGCGATTACGTCCCGGGGTGAGACCGCGAGACACCGCGAGAGGTACCAAGAGAGACTCTCGAAGAGAGGGGGACAAGTGGAAAAGGGGGTGAAGCTCGTTCATGCGCGCGTCCCTCGGTAGCACACGCGTCTCTTACTCTTCGTTTCTTCTTACCATTCCGTCTTCTTCTTCTCGTATCCTTCTTCTTGTATAACCTTTTCCACGTTTCTTCTTCACTGATTCGGCCCAGTGCGCGCGCGAGCGTCTTCTCGAGTCTTTCCTTGTCTCGACAAAACGCAGCTATGACCCCCCCCCCCCCCCCCCCCCGCCACTCGACTCGTCGCTCGCGCTCTCTCCTGCGCGCGCACACTCTGCCTCCGTCGTCCGAGTGGAGAGCAACGCGGAGATTAATGAGCCCCGTACTTGGTACTTTTAATTCCAAAGACGGAGTGCAAATAAGTACCGTCATCCATCTTGACCGCCAATTACCACCGCGTGTACATATTCATACATATATATATATGTATATATATATATGTGTGTATGTGTGTATGTATGTATGTATGTATGTATGTATAGGTAATTGCACTTTACAAGTACAAGTACGTCGCGCTCGTGCCCGAAGACTCGTGCTTTTATCCACCTTGCGGAGACTGACGTAAACGCAAACGTGCGCGCTATATAGGTATAAACACGAGTTTACTATTAAAGACTTAACTACGTATCCTGTGTGTCTATTAAGTACACGACGGGTATCTCGATTTATACGCAATTTTGACGTACGATAGATTTTTTTTATGTTTTTTTGTTTGTTTATTTAGTGTCGAATTTTTTAAAAAAATTAGGGCATTTAAGTAGTCTCGATTTGAAAGGAGGGAGGGAGAGAGAGTTCTCGTATTACTGATAGGCTTGTATATGGACCGAATGTTTATATATTCTTGTATATACGCGGACCCAAGACCCAAATCTGAAACAGTCGACAGGCGGAATCGGCCGACCTCGCACGGTTAACCCAAACAGCAAATACACGAGTTTATCTCTCTCTCTCTCTTTCGTTCTCTCTCTTTCTATATATATATATATATATAAAGTCGGAACACAGAACGATTTGAATGATCCCAAATTAGAGGAATGTCCGCGCGGAGACGTTTTTTTTTCTTCGTTTCGTGATCTTTCCTCTATCTTTCTCTCGAAACGGATGAAGCTATAAATAATACGCGCGCGTTCCGTTGGAATGTTAATGCGGTTGGTCTAACCTATCTCCCTCTCTTTCTTGCTCTACACGAGTGTCTCTCTTTCTCTTTTTATTTTCTCCCTTTGGTCTATACGCGCATATATATATTTATATATATATATATAAATACAAGCGCGAGAGAGCAACTGTAACGAATGTTTCGCCACAGACCCCCCGTCAAAAAGCTTGGCGTCCCAGGCGAATTTTTTTATTTCCCTCCCTCCCGCCCCTTCTTCCCCAAACTGCAAAAAAAACAGCATTCGAGAATCGTGCAAAAACAAAAACAAAAAAAAATAACGAGACACGATTCTTCCCCCCCCCCCCCGACCTCCATTAATTTTCATAGCGCGATGTTCTCGTTAATTGTTGCATATTTATGCGAATATATTCGTAATTATATTGTTTTATTTTATGCTTATTTTTCATCGACAACGTAGAAACGAAAGTGCGCGACGCGAAGAGAGGGTAAAAATCGATATGGACGATAAAGGAATGATGATAGAACGTAACTATCTATACACATATATATATATATATATATATATATGAGGGAAAGTGAGGGTCGTTGTAGCTCCTGCTGTTGCTATTACTAGAAAGCCGTCTAGGAGAACGTCGGGAGGTTCGCGAGCTGTCACAGGCAGAGACGAGAGAGAAACGGGGATGGTCTCAACCCAACCCCTCTCCCCACTCCTCTTCACCCACCCTCTCTCTCTCTCTCTCTCTCTCTCTCTCTCTCTCTCTCTCTCTCTAGCTTTATCCTTGACGTCGACGTTTCTCGTCCTTGTCCTCATCTGTAATCGCGGGGGCGGCAACGTCCTGTCCTCGACAGAGTCACACTGCCACTGAGCTCTGTGTTATTCTGTGTCACTATATATATATATATATATATATACATATATATACACACATAGTGTGTATTATGGACCAGGGGCAATGTCTCGTTCAACGTGTCACTGGTAAATACATGTATGTATAACTATATATATATATATATATATATATATATATATATATATATAAGTGTGTGTGTGTGTGTAGCGTAATGAAGGGGGGTTGGCCTGAGATAACCTGTCCGTTTGCCTATATAGCACTGCCAATTCCATTTGCCTAACGGAAACTCCGCATAGACAGTAATCTCGCGATCCGTTATCATCGTGAATCGCGCTCTATTGTCGATCGGACCCGCGTTTACCCGATGCACTTTGTCGCAATTGCGGTAATATTCTATTTTTATTCCACGTCGCATCGTGACATTTGTGATATTTTATCGAAATCGATCGTCGAATGTAATGACGTATAAAAAAAATGAATAAATTATTAAATAACGGTTTTTGTCGAGAGATTGTTTTGGTTTTCTTTAGGTCGAAAATTTGGAAAAATTCGAAGCAGTCGAAAATTGTCTTTTGCAATTTATTCCTCGATCCGATCTTTGACGAGATTTCTCATGATCCATCGTACGGAGAATATCGCGAATATTTTATTAAAATCGATCGTCGAATATAATAATGAATGAAAAAATAAATGAAAAAATAACGTTTTTGTCGAAAATGATTTTTTTTTCTTTAGGTCGAGAATTTGCAAAAATTCAAAGTAGACCGAAAATTGTCTTTTTGGAATTTATTTGTCGATCCGATCTCTGACGATGTTTCCCATGGTCCATTGTACGTAGAATAGGCGAGGCTAATTAATTTCGTAATTCCTAGAACTGTCTGTCGTGAGATTCGAGCGAAGAGGTTCGTTGAACGGAACTCGGCGAAACCGAGTCAAACGCGAGACATCTCTCGCGATGTTCTCTCGCCCGAGAGAAATATTTCAGGCGAGAAGACCGTAGTGGGAAGATATTTTGGCAATCCGAGCTCGTGGCTTTTTAAAAGCGTTCGTCAGCTTATCGAGCGCGCTCCAATCCCGCCCACAAGTCCCAAAGGATGAAATTCCTTGGAGTGGTCGCCGGAGTCCTGATATTATTAAGGACGCGGTACTATAATAACAGAGGGCTCTGGTTTCATCGTTTGATTAAACACCCGTGGTTAAACTCTCATGGACAATCACGAATACCTAAACATCGGGACTCGAGAATATTTCCTGACAGACCTAGATTTTCCACTCGAATTAACGATTAATGTTTCAACGAAATTTCTCGAAATTCCTTCAGGTGTGAAAAACTTATTAAAAAATTCCACCCTTCGGCGCAACGTGGTAATTATCTTTTAAAAAAAGTATATATTCCGTCGTTATTTGTCGAGATTTATTTCGATCAAATAAATTGTATTTAATTTGTTTAATAAAAAGGAAAAATTCACATTATCTAATTTATTTAAAACTTTGTATGAATAAATCCCCAAGTAGATATTAATTTTATCATTTATTCGAACGTTTTTCATTCGACGATTATTTATCAAAATTTATTTCGATCGAACAAATTAAATTCTTGGCGACGTTTTTTTCTTATCTCGTCATATTTTTTTCAAAACTTCTATTTATCGAAGCGAGGACGGTCGATGATAAAATAAACGAGGGAGTAAAAAGAAGCGGGCATTTAAGTAATTCGATTCGACTTCGAGCCGATCGATCGATCGTTTCCCTCTCTCTCTCTCTCTCTCTCTCTCTCTCTCTCTCTCTCTCGCTGACCGGATGGAGGAAAAAGTGTGGCGAGACGTAATTGCAGATCGTTGGGCTCAAGTTTTAAGGCAAAGGAGAGAGGCCCAATGGCCTTGCGCGCGTTGCTTACGGAAACGTATACCCAAGAGAGTAATAAGTACGAGATCGAATAAAAATAAGTCGTGCCAAGTTTTATCGAGACGCGCGTACACACGCAAGTGAAAAACGTCCGCCATGTAAGAATCGTAATAGTTCTTTTGGATTATCGAGTTTGGTGTACGGTAACGAGAGGTAGCCGCGCGCATCTCGTCGACTTTCTCCTTCGACGAAAGAATTTCCATTCGTCAACGACACATTCGTCTTTTATTTTGCGTTCGCGTCGATCAAAAATCAAAATCTTATTTAACGAAATAATGTAATCGTGCTGCGACGTGCAGAGTATGTTATGACGATTATTATTGTTATTATTATTATTATTATTGTTGTTATTATTATTATTATTATTAAGATCGTGTAGAGACGGAATTGCGTAGCCTTCGTCTCGTGTCTGTCGGACGGACGTACATATATATTTTCTGTTCTGTATTAAAGGTACATATATGTACATATGTATATGTATAAAATACATTAAGGAGTAAGTAACCTGATCTGGAAAAGATAAATGAGGCGAGTGGACGGCGCTCGTTACAAACGCCGGTGAATATGGAGAGGGGTAGCCGGGTGAAGAAAGATGAAGAAACGTCTGGCGCCATTCGGCATTCAGGAATTCATCCACGTTTCTCGATAGATAAGGTGACGATATTTATGAATTTTGTACAATATCATTTTTACATTCGTCATATTTTTCTGGTACAATATTTTATTTTTGAATTAATTTTATTAATTTTCTCATTAATCAAATGGATTAATATTTTTATTTCGGATAATTTTTAATTAACGATATTTATAAATTTGCCAATACAATTCAATATTTGTCATATTTTTTTCATAAAATATTTGATTTTTATATTCATTTTAATTGACGATTAATTTAATTAATTTATGGAGAATTATAATAATAAATATTAAATAATTAATCAAAATTATTCGCAAATTTGACAGATTTATCGAAAAATATATTTTTCAATTTCGAAGGGACGTTCTTTCAACGTCGCGAGAAGGACGAGGGTGTACCCCCCCCCCCTTCCAACGAAGAAAAAGAAAGAAATTATCGAGAAAGTACCGGATGCCCGTCAGCTTTTCTGCTCGGGAGAGCTCTGTCCTTCTCTCTCTCTCTCTCTCTCCCTCTCCGTCTATCATAATATCGGCATCGATCATTCGTCACTCCGTTCGCAAAGTTCGCGGTCTCTGGCACGAGACGACGTCTCGATATGGGGAAAAAGTGTGCATCGACGGATAAAGAATCGTCCCCGGGGTGGTATCGATACTTTATTCATCGTCGCTAAGGATCGATCGAGAAATGCAAGCAACGATCGAGAGAAAGAGAGAAAGAGAGAAAGAGAGAGAGAGAGAAACGATGCAGAAAATATTCGGGGACACAATGAAGATTTCGTCGTTCGAATGAAAGAGAGAGAGAGAGAGATAGAGAAAACAAGAGAAAGAGAGAAAGAGAGAAGGAGAAAAGGGTTGTAAAATTTTAGCAGCGTTGAATATGCTCGCGCGGTAGCTCGTATGGAGATGACAATAAATATGTCTTCGAGGGCGATGCGCGGCCATGCAATATGTATGTCGCGCGCGTCTCCTTCCTCTCCCCCGTTACGACAAACATACCTGACGAAGAGCAGCGCGACGCGGGATCGTCCGAGGAGGTCCTTTTCTTCGTCCCCGCGTACAGCGACGCGACAAGAAAAAAACAAAACAAGAAAGAAAAAGAAAGAAAAAAAAAAAAAAGGGAAAACGAAAAAACAAGGCATTCCCCAAGGGACAGGCGTGCGCGAGATCTGACGTTGGGGGAGAGTAGGAGTAGGAGTAGGAGTGGGGGTGGGGTGCGCGCGCATTTCTTATGCTCTTTTCGTTACCGCGGGCTCGATTTTTGTCCTGAATCGAGTCGTAGAAACGACAGTAAACATCGACGTTCATACATTTATTGCGTAAAACGTACAAACCCTGCGCGATTATTCAACGTATTTTTTATTTTTCGGATAATTAAATTTTTTAATAGATAAAATTTGCAAAAAATTTAATATTTAAGGGATGAACAATATCGATTTTCGTCAGGAAAAACGTCATTTTTGTTCAGGCAAAAATTTTCCGTTACGATTTCCCTTACGATACAACTCCATATTTCGCACGAAATTGATATTAAAATTTTGTTTTTCGGAAGGGACAAAGTATTATCATTTACTTAAGAGTTCAAAGAAGATATACAATTTTTTTCAAATTTTTTCAAAAAATTTAAACATCGTGAAATAAGCGAGGGACAAAAATGACCCGACGAGGGTTAATTTCGTCTCAAGTTAATCAAACTTATCGAATTTCCTACTTTATCGACTAATTAACACGTGACTCGATCTCGATGATATAATTGCGAAACGTGTGACGAGTTCGTTAAGACGGAAGATGAAAAGACACGCGAAGCGTAGAAAGAGCCTGACGATCTCGTGCGATTCGACGCAAAACCGTTTAGACGAGTGGTGGGGAGAGAGCGAGAGCGGAAGGAGTGGGGGTAGGACGACGACGACGACGACAACGAGGACGAGAGCAGCGCCGTGGCGCGGCGCGCGCATCGGGTGGTCGCCGATCGCGACGGATAGACGGTCGCTCCGCGACAACGGCTACAAAACATCACGGACGGGATCGATCGATCGATCGATACGAACGTATTAACGATCTCATCAATATAAGGGGAGAGTATAAAGTCTGGACTCTCGGGAGAATCGATTCGAGAGAAACTTTAATATACGGAGCGCTCGAGAATCGAGAAGGAGAAAGAGAGGGGGCGGGAGGGAGAAGAGACTTCGACGACGGATCTCTCGCAAGAAAAATCACCAATTTGTTGAATACTCCGGGTCTCGATATCGTGACAAAAAATATTGACAATTTGCATTTCGTCGATCGAAATAATAATAACGATATATCGATTATAATGAAAATTCGTGGACGAATTTGAGATTCGCGAAGGGGGGTGAATGTTAGACGATTTTATATATTAGAAAGTAATGTTTAAGAGAATTTCTTGAGTTTAGGCGAAAGAGAGCGTTGCTAAAGCGAAACTACAGCGGGGTGGTTAATTGACGCAAGACAGACGCGCCATCTCTCTCTCGTTTTACCAAACGTATCAATACGACTTTTCTCTGTCTCTCTCTCGCTTTTTCTCTTTTTCTCTCACTCTCTCCATCTTGCTGGCTACACATCGAGCTGGACAAATAAACGTTACTTCCTACTGCTTATTCGTGGATAACATGTGCGATGTTACACACGTCCTCGTCTTTTAACGAGAGAGAGAGAGAGAGAGAGAGGAAATTGTACAACCTCTCATCGACTTCGCGAGAGAGGAAAAAATATAAGGGGAATAATATTTAGTAAATTGTGAATTTCGCGTCTGCACACACTCCGTAAATTCCAATCTCGTTACCGATCGACGTTCAACAAATATCGTCGTGATATTTTCGAAGTTTATTTTAAGGGTGAGAAAAATATAATTTTTTTTATTATTTTGTATAAATTTTGTTCGAATCGAGAATTAATTTCCAAAACTCTGTCGAGAGAGAATAACGCATTGTAATATTTGTAAAATTTATTTCAAGGGTGAGAAAAATATAAATTTTTAATTATTTTGTATAAATTGTGTTCGAACCGAGAATCATTAATTTCCGAAACTCTGTCGAGACAGAACAACGCATTGTAATATTTCTAAAATTGATTTCAAGGGTGAGAAAAATATAAATTGTTAAATTATATTGTATAAATTGTGTTCGAACCGAGAATAATTAATTTCCGAAACTCTGTCGAGACAGAACAACGCATTGTAACATTTCTAAAATTTATTTCAAGGGTGAGAAAAATATAAATTTTTTAATTATTTTGTATAATTTTGTTCGAATCGAGAATAATTGATATCCGGAACTCTTTCGAGACAGAACAACGCATTGTAATATTTCTAAAATTGATTTCAAGGGTGGGAAAAATATAAATTTTTAAATTATATTGTATAATTGTGTTCGAATCGAGAATAATTAATTTCCGAAACTCTGTCGAAAGAGAACAACGCATTCTAATATTTGTAAAATTGATTTCAAGGGTGAGAAAAATATAAATTTTTAATTATTTTGTATAATTGTGTTCGAATCGAGAATAGTTAATTTCCAAAACTCTGTCGAGACAGAACAACGCATTGTAATATTTCTAAAATTGATTTCAAGGGTGAGAAAAATATAAATTGTTAAATTATATTGTATACATTGTGTTCGAATCGAGAATAATTAATTTCCGAAACTCTGTCGAGACAGAACAACGCATTGTAATATTTCTAAAATTTATTTCAAGGGTGAGAAAAATATAAATTTTTTAATTATTTTGTATAATTTTGGTCGAATCGAGAATAATTGATATCCGGAACTCTTTTGAGACAGGATAACGTAAAGAGAACCGGGAATGACCAACATTACATTACACTCCTTGACGCTCGAGAAAAAGCGGGAAAAGCGAGGGCGAGGGGGTAGGGGGATGAGACTCTCACTCCCCTCCATACCGGTAGTCCGGTTTACGTGAACTTCCGGTAGCCATTGACGTTGTCGAGGGTGCCAGGGGGTGCAAACGACACAAGGGGTAGTTTTCTGTGTATATGTACATATATATATAAACCATCCCTTGTGTCTATAGACATATACATATAGATAGAAGGAATCACGAGGCATAGAACATATAATCGAGGGGTTTCCGCGGCTATATGATCGCAGAGACAACCCCATGGGGTGTATCAAGGGATGAGGCGTTATATATATATATATATATATATATACGATCATTCGCCGGTTAGCCGTGCGTCGAGTGAATAAAGAGAGAGAGAGAGAGAGAGAGAAAGAAAGAAGAAGTAGCGAACGAAAGACATTATCGCGGGTTATCGAAGGCACGAGGGAAAAAAAGGGTGGGGTACGAGAAAAAGATGATTTAGGTATGGCGCGAGGGCGTTTCTCTTTGTCCTTACCGCGAACGTGTCCACGGGAAAAAAAAGAAAATCATCGTGTTGGTACGTACGTCGACGAAAACGATTGTTTGCATTATTTATGATAATGCGGGGCGGGAAATTTGATACTCGAAACGACCATCGAAATTGTTCGACCAAAACGCATCGGGAACTTGGGAAAATTTGCCGTCGATGGAAAAGAGAAATTACGATAAAAACAAAAAAAATTACTTATCGAATCTTGCACAAAATATTTACAGAAAAAAAAACCCCCATTTGTCTGCGGAAAAAAGCTTCATAACATTTTTCGATTAATTACTCGTTAATCAATTATTGATTAATCGTTATAACAATTGCTTCGCGAGTTTAAAAAAAAGTGATCGGACGTTTCTCCTCCTCCCCGAGGAAAATAAGAACCGTCGCCGAATCGACAGGACGGATAAATTACGATAAAAAAACAATTATTTATCGAATCTTGCACAAAATATTTACAGAAAAAAAACCCCATTTGTCTCCAGAAAAAAAGCTTTGTAACATTTTTCGATTAATTACTCGTTAATCAATTATTGATTAATCGTTTTAACAACTGCCTCGTGACTTTAAAAAAAGTGATCGACCGTTTCTCCTCCTCCCCGAGAAAAATTAAAACCGTCGCCGAATCGATACGACGGATAAATTTTCTGGCCATAAATATATGTGACCGAGAATTGAATTTCTGATGCGCGTTTGCTCGAGAATTAATGACTTCGGCGTTGTCGTCATAAATAACGATGGATTTTTTGTTTCTTTTATTGCAAAGCTTTGTGTATTTAACTATATATATATATATATATATATATATATATATATATCGATGAGTCCGCGGTCTATGGCGTCCACGTGGCAGGGTGCAAGAGACGAAGCTTGGCCGTAGGGAGGGAGCGAGCGCGCGTGAGGCCGAGCCAGAATTATATGGGGCGGGTAAATGGGGGATGAAAGTGTCACGAGCAGCCCTCGGCCACAGAAGCAACAGCACAGGCCTAGTTATGAACTCTGCGTACTTTGGCCGACGTATACACGTATATACATATAAATTTAGCTTACAACAAGCGTCTACCCTGCAATCAAGTGAGAATCACGGTGGATTCGCTCTCGGACCGAGGATCTCGCGGGCCTACATCGTTTTACGAGTAACAAAATTTTTCTCTTTCGCGAGAAAAATCTCAAAAAAAAAAGAAAAAAGAATAAACGATTTCAACCCTTTGGCTCAAAACATCGTAAAGTATCGACCCTTAATTAAATCAATTATTGAAAGAAAAAAAATTCAGCAGTAAACGAAAGAATTCTCAAAATTCGGATTATTCAAACGTTATATTTCGTTCTATTATTAATCTTTTCTACCCTTGATTCGAAACTTAAATCGTAGCTAAAATCTCGGACAATAGAGAAGACGCGTTTTTCCTGAAAAATGTATTGTTGCATCGAGGGTTCGTTGGTACAAAAGAACCGCGAAAAGCGTTTCCGAAAGCTTGTAGCTTTTTTTCTTCTTTTCTTTCGCTTTTTTTCTTCACGTCGAAGCGAAAATACGTGGAAAGGTAAGAACGTCCGAGAAACACGTGAACGAAGGAGAAAGAGCAAGAGCGAGAGAGAGAGAGAGAGAGCAACGAAGAGAGAAAAGATCGGCGAGGAGTAATATTTCGTCGTTGGACGTTGAACAAAAAAGGAGACAATGCCGGGCGCGGGATCGATTATCCTCGGTCCGAAAGAGAGAGAGAGAGAGAGAGAGAGCAAGACAGACAGACCGAGCGACAGAGGATGAGAGGGAAGGAGGGAGGGGGGTTGAGACACGAGAGTTGATCTCTCTCTCTCTCTCTCTCTCTCTTCGTGTGTTGCGGGGGCGCGTCTCACGGAGCAGACGCGAAAGTGAAGGAGAGCGACGAGCCGACCGGAGGATCGAGGAGGAGGAGGGGGAGGGTTGAAGCCCTCGGAGGATCTATATAGAACATCGTGTGCTGGACCAGCAACAAGAACGGAAGGGAAGAGAGAGAGAGAGAGAGAGAGAGAGAATGAAGGAGACACGCGAGATCGTCGCGTCGTCGCTTTGGGCAAATCCTCTCGGCGTTCACTTTGCTCATCTCGATCGTACTAAACAACGCGAAGTGAGAAAGACAGAAAGAGAGAGAGACAGAGAGAGAGAGAGAGAGAGAGAGAACAAGTGAGAGAGAGAGGGAGGGAGGGAGAGATATACAAGAGCTTCGCTTCCGAGAATCGTAATTAATCACGTTGAATTTTTTTTGTTGCAACTGCTGTTGCAAGGATAGAAGGGTGGAGAGGGGGGAGAGGGTGGTAGGAAGATCGCAGGAAGGAAATCGTCTACCCTCTGGCTCCTCCAGACGAGAGTACAGCCGTGAGTGCTTCCTCGTCGGAAGCTCCGCGAGAGGAAGTATTACGTTCGACGATATGAGGAAAGGATACTCGGCGCCATCTGACGGATGTTTTTGCAACAATTTGCTTTTATTTCTGGGATAAAATGTTGTTTTCGGTGGATTTCTTTTTCCTTTTTTAAAGACCAAAGGACTGGTAACAATTATTATTATAATTATTCGTTTATTGAAATAATAATAATAATAATATTAAATATAACATTTATTATAATAATTATTATTATTAAGCCCAGAGAGCGATATAATCGTTGCGAATAAGAAGAAAAAAAAGTTCTAGAATAAGAAATAATAATAATAATTATTATTATTATTATAAAATATAAATAAAGTATAAGACAAATAAATGTCTGACCGTAGTCGAAACGTTTGTGTACAACGAAAAATGTGCGAATCGTAATTACGAAACGAAGTTAGAGATCGAATCGCGCAAGCCAAACGGAGAATAAGGCTAAATTAACGTTCGACCGCTAATGACATTCAACGCTCGGCTTTCGCCTCGTGTGTTTTCTTCCTCCATTTTTCTTTTTCTTTTTCATTAATTTCGCGAGGAATAAAATGTAAGAAATTCGTGCGCACCAGAGCAACGAAAGGAATAAAGAAAGAATAACGCGAGGAAAGAGCGAAGAGCTTCGGGTCCACCGGATTCGCGGACGATGAGTTCCATCAGAAGAAAGAGAGAGAAAGAGAGAGAGAGAGAGAGAGAGACCCCCGAAACGACTTTACGGGAATTAAACGCGAGAAATCGGGGAGATATGGAGCCGCGAAATGCGATGTGGCCATCCGTCACTCCGCTCTGCGCGCCCTCTCTCGCATTTAGTCCTCGTTCTCTCTCTCTCTCTCTCTCTCTCTCTTTCTCTCGTCGACTTTTTACTCACACTTTATTATTTTCTACTCGCGCAGGTGTTTCAACGCGACCCCGTTAAACTCTCGCCTCGCTTCATCCCCCTCCGCGATCGCGTTCGAACGATCGCTGTCTCTCCGTCTGTCCCTCTGTGTGTCTGTGTCTGTGTGTTGCGAATTCGTTAAATATGCGGCAGATTTTGCACCGGCGCAAAGGGGAAAGAGCGATATAATCGTTGGGAATAAGAAGAAAGAAAAAACGAAAGTACCGGGGCCGGAGGTCAAGGTTTTTTTTCGACGGACTTTTAATCACCGAGGAAAAATCTGACGAATTAGGGGTTGTTGATCTATTTTTTTATTGTTGTTTTTTTTCAAATTTTCTCGAATCTAGATTTGATTAATTTTTTCGAATCTCGATTCGAGATCGCTCGAAGACAATTTATTTAGCTCACTCTCCTCTGGCTTCGGAAAAAATCCGACGAATTAGGGGTTGCTATCTTTCTGTTTTTTTCTGTTTTTTTCTGTTTTTTTTTTTTTTTTTTACATTGTTCGGGACAATTTATTCGGCTACCCAAATTCCACACGCCGATTCGTATTTTTCGGACCACCCTGGGCTTTTTCGTTCACGGACGCCTCGGTAGCCTTTACTTCGCCTCTCTCTTTCTCTCTCTCTCTCCCACTCTCACTGTCCAGATTCTCAACGGCAAAAGCTACAGGAGTGTAGAGAAGACCACGCGTATCTTCACAGGATCTCCTGTGTTTTACAAGCCGGCTGTGTATCGCGTCCACCTTTTTCTTATACACCAAAAGTTCCTCCCTCGCCGCCTCAGCTCGGGGCATTGTTAGTTCCTTTTGTGCCCGCATGAGTCGCTCGAGTGCTTTTCTCGTCGCTTGACTCCTCATCTACGCCCCCCCCTCTCTCTCTCTCTCTCTCTCTCTCTCACTCACTCTCTCTGTGTGTTTTCTCTTCGTTCCGTCTCGCACTTTTCTTCTCTCACACGAAAAAAAAAGATCTTTTCCACATTGCTCAACGTAGCCGCACGCTTTGCCACAAGGATCGTCTCTCGCTCTTTTTCTCGTATTATTATTGCTCACTACCCACTCCCTCTCTCTCTCTCTCTCTCTGTGTTTGTTTGTCTGTCTTACTCGTCTCTAACGCAACGGAAGGGAGCGTTACCGTCGGCTTAGCTTTTCCGGATTACAAGGATCTTCTTTATATTCCCCCGACCCCCTTGCTCAGATTTCACATGCGTGCGCCCCTTTTTCCAAGAAAAATATTTTTCTATACAAAGTTAAGTCAGCGCGAGCCTCTCTCTTTTTTTCACTCTTACTACCCCTCTTTTCGCAAAATTCCGAAGAATATGAGAAAAAAGGAAGGACCGAGATGAAAACGACATTAATTTGAGAAAATAAACAGCCCTAAGAGTCAACGAGGGATGAAAAAGATCGACTCTAAAAACATCCCCCTCTGTGATTCTTTTTTTCAAATTCGCCAGAAACGATGAAAATTGTATGTTTGTTTTTAAAAAATAACGATAAGGGATGAAAACAATAAATAACAACCTCCTTAATTCTCGGATACGATTCTCAAAAGTTTGTCTAATATAAGGGTTGACCGAGGAATCGAGATAAACCGAAAGATTTTCATTCGAAAGAGATCCGTAAGATCCTTAAGGGCTGCAGAAACGGAGGGACACTTCTCTCGGTCATTGGAAAATAAGATAAAAAGATACGACGAGCGTAATTGATCGACATCAAGGGGGTACATCACCAGCAGATGTTTGAACACGCCCTCAACCTCCATCTGTCTCTTTCATAAAGTCCTGCGAGTAGGCGACTCTCTTGGTTTATTCCTACACATTATACACACATATATATATACTATATTATATATACTATATATATATATATATATATATATATATATATATATATATAGTTCGCTCCTTCATATATATATATATATGAAAGAACGAACCTGTTGGCGAACATGTACGGGCCAGAACCGGGCAGAGGCATGAGCGATACGATAATAGCGAAACCCGCGTTTCTCTTCCATGTATGTATATGTGTAGAACATATATGTTTTATAATAACACAAAACGTGGTTAAGATCGAGACTCGTGATACGTCGAGTCAACCACGAGGAACAGAGAGAAAAAGAGAGAGAGAGAGAGAGTTGAGCGTTCAGTGAAACGCGCGGGGGAGTCATTTTTCACGCGCAATGTACTCCGCGCACTCTAGCGTTTTATTTTTTATTTCTTTTTTACCGTTCAACTACTCGCAGGAAAAGAAAAGTGAAGTTGGGCATTTTTTTCGCACGATCGACTCGAGGCTGGGAGAATATTTTTGCCATTATTATTTAAAATGGTTAAGAATTTTTTGTTTTTGTTTTTATAAATATTGTAAATTATTGAAAAAATGGAAAACAAAAATTGCAAGATTTAAGGTATTTCAAATAAAATCGATAATTTCGAGTATTTGTCGATCGTCGAGGCATAAAGATTGGCAATATGTCGAAAACGTCGAGAACGGATCGTTTTTTCTTGTCTCTCACCCATGAATATCTTCGATACTATCGAGAAGGGAACAAAAGGGAGCGAAGAATGCGCGAGTCTCTGTCAAGCGCAGGATCATTATAAATTTCGTACGCTCGTTTCTCCCTTTCTCTCGCCCTTCCACAATACGGTTCTTCCTTCGTTTTTTTTTCTTTTCTTACTTCTTCTTCTTCTTTTTATTCGTTTATTTTCTTTCATTCGCTGTTTCACATCGCGCGCGCTTAATAAATTAGTCAAAAAAGACGTTCATCAATTTCTATGATGGCCATCCTCTCTGTCTCACTCTCTCTCATAGAAATAAGTTATGAGAGAGACGAACAATCTCTAAAACATCATCCGTCCATCACACTGTGAGAGTGCAAGCGACTCGTCCCCACTATACATATATATATAGCACATGGTGTGCATAACATATATGTCTATAGTCTGGAAATTGATGGATGATTTTTTCTCTCAGCTGTCCATTCGTCCGTCCATCGATACTTCGTTGTATACGTTTTTAAAAATACTCTCCCATATAGTTATATTATATATATATATACACAGGGTGGGACGTAATATATTACAGCGAGTTTTCTCGGGCATTCTATCCAGCTATGAACCCTAAATCGTACATTAATAATGAATTATTATAAATCCGCTGTTAACACTTGTCGTTTTCCAACTAATTTCATCCCTCCGGCATTCTCCTTTATCTCGATATCGATACTGTTCTTATTTTTCATTTTTGGTACACTTTGCAGATCTATTGCCATTTTTTTCTCATTTTAATCAACATTAAACTCGAATTTTTGTAAATCTTTGTATTGTTTTTTATTTTTTAAGACATAACATTTAGCAACGGAAACAAAGTTTTACGTGTGAAATACGAAGATTTTTCTCTTTCGCTGAAACGAACGATAAATTGCAGTTGCCGAAAATACGCGCGGTTAACATAACGAGCCGGTATTGTGTTGTTCGAGACACTCCGGAGACCTTGAGGGAGTTTCAACGATGTGTGGAATATACTCGAGAACGAGGAAAAATCACCGTCTCTACAAATGGCAAGATTTCTTTTTCCAAGAAAAACTGTAAATTTCGTAATCGATCGAAATAAAAATTCAAAATTTGAAAAAACACAATTTTCAAAATGGCAATTACATGAAAACCCCTTCATCCACAAAATTTCCACTAAAATCCGTCGTTCATAAAATCGTTACATGCTTTTTACCCAAAAAAATATTTTCCATATATGAAAAATAATTTTCACAATTAATTCATCAAAAAAAAAAAGAAAATAAAGAAACATACTAAAAATAATCAACACATATATACACAGAGGTCGATTCGTTCCGTCGTCATCAGGTGACAGGGCCATATTCACGTCGTCCACCATCGTCCCTTCTCACCCCCCTCGTACCCGTATAATGTACTTTCCATCCCTCTGTCCTTTGCACTACACCATATATACATGTACATAAACAAGACAACCAAGAGAGGACAACTACGCAACTCGAAGGAGAGAGGGTTTGTTGTTACGTAGTGCGAGGGTGTGTATGTTTGTATCTCTATACATGGGAAGAAGGTCGAGAGGGTGCGAGAAGGAGGGGTTGGTCGTCTCTCTGGCACCGAAGGGAAAAGGGGGAGGTCGAGGACGAAGTGAGACAAGCTGCTCGAGGCCTCGCGATAGAAGCTGCGAAGGTTAGGCCAAGGGGGTTGAAGGGGGTTGAAGGGGGTTGGGGGGGAGTTAGATACAAGGATAGGGTGTGTGTCGTCATGGCTACGCAGCGGGGGGCGGGGCAATCGATACACCCTCGCAAAACTCTCGCACGCACCCCCAACCCTCCGTCTCACCCCCTCGCCCATCCCCCCGCACCCCTGACCATCACCTCTCGCGAGTCCATCGCTCTACTCCGAGATATCTTGCACGCACCTCGGCGCGTATCCCACATAATACCCGTAAACACTTCAGCCACGAAGCAGCACGACGATAGCATTCACGATGGAACTAAAATAAAGCGCGGTATACCCATTTCCCTTTGTCTCGACGCGTGAAACGCGATGATGGTAAATATACGTTTTTTTTTTGTTACGATTCTCGAAAGATCCAAATTTAAAAAATGGAGATTTTTGTCGTTTTTTGTTTTGTTTTGGAAAATAGAAAAAATGTAGGATCGTTGAAGGAGGGAGGGTGTTGTCGTCGAGTATGAAAATTTTCGACGTAAGTGCATTCTCACAGGTCGCTCATCACTACTTTCCTTTCGAAGAAACTCACGTCCATTGTGGGCGAGAGAAGAAGAAGAAGAAAAAAGAACTAGGCTCGCGCCCCACCCAATGATGATTTTTCGCTTCACCCTCGAGCAGAGAGAGAGAGGGAGGGAGGATGAAATCGTCGAAAAATTTCTCTCGCGCGACTATAACTAATGCATTTAGGTGCGAAAAGACGGCGAAAATTTGAAACGACGATCGCGTGGAAAAATAATAATAACAATAATAAATGCTGTTTTGAGTTTTCCACGTGTACATGAGTGTATAGATATATATATGGGGGGGTTTTTTACGGTACGGAGAGGAGTCCGTTGGTCGTGGACAATGCGAGAGCCCTCTCTCTCTCGGCGAGTGTATCATTCGGTCGTTTATGAGAGCTCGTAGTCGTTCATCACTCTGGTAGCTCCGTCTCTCTCTCTCAGCTCGTACCGGAGCATTTTTCATCGTCTCGGCGTCCCGTCCCGAGACGATGCACTCGGGAACACTGCGACCAATATATACATATATACATTTACATACTATTTTACAGTGAGATCTCGAGTAATATGCCGCGCGGCATATCGTCCGTGAAATTGCACGAGTGCATCTCGTATACTATATATATATATATATATATATATATGTATATTTGTGTGTGTATATATATTTGTGTGTGTGTATATTGCCAAGTATCGGACCGGAGAGTCCAACCTCCGTTTCACGAGCTACAGGTGTCTTTTTGCAAATTTTTTTTCTCGTCGGATTTTTAATCAGAATTTTGTTTCTTCTGTTAAATTAGGAACGAGAAGTTTGGCTAATTGTATCGGGAAATATGATAAACTGTTTTCTATGAATTTTATAAATTGAGAAAAACCTGGAAATTGTGGATTTTTTTGTTTAGATTTGATAATTATGTGAACGGCTGGAGAATTTTAATCTCGAAGCAGCGGGAATGCTGGATTTGAATTAATCGATGAGTAGTGAATTGCTTATTTTCTCGTTATTGTTGTTATTATTATTATTATTGATAAATGGAGAAAAATGTTTTAAATGTCAATTTTGTTTTTTTTTCTTATTTGGTGAACAGTTTGTAAATTTATAGCGAAATCTGAGCAATTTATATCAGTGGTATACGCGATCGAGTTAATTAGCCGATCGTCAATGTTAATTATAATTAAGAATGGGAGGAGATAAGTCCACGAGGCGATTTTTTTATGCGTTTAATGTCCTTCGAGGATTTTTGCCTCGAGAGTGTCAGAATTTCGGTGGTGGCGATGGAAGGAGAAGTTTCGAGGTCTTAAAAAAATCATTAGTCCGAGCAGAAGGGAGACGGAATGATTGGAACGAGACGAAGAGAGAGAGAGAGAGAGAGAGAGAGAGAGAGAGAGAGAGGGAGAGACGCAATAATTCAAGGGATCCGTTTCTGACAACTGGGCCGACGCTCTCTTTCTCTCTCTTTCTCACTTGTATACGAGGCGTGTATAGAAATAACACAACGGACTGCACCTGTCCAGGTAGGCGTAGCCGAAACCGATTCTTCCAGGAATTCGCTCACGCGCGCGAGCGAGCGAGAAAAAGGCTCCAGCCTGTCTGCCAGGATCAGGATCATCTCCTCCTGACCTCGACGGCTTTTTGTTTAGAAACTCTCTCGTAAGGGCGGCAGCGCCTCATTCTTTTTCACTTCATTTTTTCCTGTCTCTCTCTCTCTCTCTCTCTCTCTCTCTTTCTCTCTCTCTTTCCACCGATTTTAATGAGTTTTTAAGAAAAATCTCCACCAAAAATATCGAAAGAAGTGTGAAAATACGCGCACGTCAAACTCGCAGACAGGATTTCATTTAAAAGAAAAATTATAATAATATTAACTTCCAAAATTGCAAGCAAAAAACAGAAATTACAAAATTTGCAACGTTTCAATTTGGGAAAGCGAAATACCTTTGCTATTCGTAGATTTTTATTCGAACGGGTACGCGTTAGTCCTTCCGAGACAATTTCTTATCTCAATAGCGAAAAAAAAAACAAAACTGAGCAATAATACAAATTTTAAAATTGCAATTTTCAAACTTTATCCAGAAAAATACGAGAAATACAAAAACCAGCAGGATAAAAAACCTAGATTCAATCCCATCGATGTAATTTCTTTGAAACAAATGTTATAACATACCGTAAAAAGATGATTTTTTAAAAAAATTGAAAATTTTCCAAACATAATTACAAAAATTCGCAAAAAAAAGCGCAGAAGCAACGAAAAAGGAAAAAGAAATCTAGAGTTCGGTGTCGCGAAGCGTGAATGAAAATCCCGATAATCCCAAAAATCTGTAATCCCGGTGAAAGGACAAACAAATCTGTCGACAGAGAAAGAGAGAGATTTGCTACACCGTGTCGAAGTAGACGAGACCTATAACACTCGGTGTGTCTATACGTATTTACAGTATACACTGGTGAAGGACTATGTGTTTGCGAGTGGAGAGAAGAGAACCTGTGGAATCCCTTTTCTTTCTTGCGCTCTCAACGAGAGTCCTTTTCTTACAATTTTCGCCTTGTGCCTCCCGGGTCCTCGTCACACCGCGAACAAGAGGCTTTTCACGGGAGGACGAAATCTTTCACTCTCTTTTATCTTTTTTCTTTTTTCGTCCTCTTTTTTCCTCCGGCGAGAAGGATATCACCGTAATCCGAGATAAAGCGAAAGTGAGCTCGAGCAAATACGGAAAATCTCGTTTTTGTGAAAAGAGATTGTCGAGAGTGTGCGAGGGGTCGGAGGGGGGAGGGGCGCATGCGCGTCGTTGCAACGCGCATGCGTCAATTGTTATTTTGCTCGAACCGGATTGAATCCTTCCTCGGACATGCTCGTTCGTGCGAGAGAGTTCGACCGAAAGGTGAGAAACTTTTTTTTACTTTCTTTCTTTTTTTTTTATCGGCGTAAATCACACTTCGCTTCGGGATTTTTGTAGCGAGAAAGGAAAAACCGTGTATCGTCTCTTTGTTTACTCGAACAATTCGACGGGTGCAACCTCGTGGTGAAAACTAACGCGAGGAGAAAATTTACCCATTATTGTATAGAAAAAAAAACCCTAATTTCACGACGATTTAAAGAAATTTGGATTTTTATTGTTATTTTTGAAAATTTGGAGAAATATAAATTAGTATGTGGCATTTTAAACAAATGTACGAGTGAAAAGTATTCGTTGCGTTAAAATTGTCATTGTTTTATTCTTTTTTTCAATGTTTTCTCAAAAATTATTGTGTTTTTCTTTAAAATACGCATTTTTCACGACAATTTATCATTCGTTTTTGTTCGAATCGAGATATACTTTCTCTTTTTTTCAGGCTATCGCGCGTTACGAGAAAGTAAACGTTTACCAGAAACCACAGAAAATCTCATCGACCCTCTAAATACGGGAATAAATTCTTCTACGTGTATTTTTCCTCGCGAGGGCTTTGGGGTCTATAATTTTGACTTTAGTCGCCACGCCCACGATCTTCGTGGTCGAAACTTCGTATACGTCACCGGAGGAAGATTCATAAAAAAAAAAGAAAAAAAAAACGAATATATTTACTATATAAAATGTTATATATGTATGGCCATAGAAGCGCCATCGAAGAGAGAGAGAGAGAAAGGAGAGAGGAAGATCTCGACAACGAGATAAGACCAAAACTCCTGTCACTTTGTCGGTGAAGCTTCATAATAAAACAAAACAAAAAAGATTCCCTCCTTTTTCCCTGCAGGACGCAAGGCCCCGTGATCGTTTCCACGAGGCAGGAAACAACCGTGAAATCGTTCGGTCGTCATTTCAATAATATATTTCCCTGTTTTTTTTTCTACCAATTAAAAATTTTACAGCCCAGTCCCATCGTTTATTAAAAACGAAAAAAAAAGAAAAAACAAATAACATTCAAAAATCCTAAAAATGGAAGCTCGAACGTTAACTTCCTATTCTTTTTTTTTGTTTTCTCCTCGATATCAATAGACTAGAGAAATTTATTCACGGTGAAAATTAGACTTTACGAAAAATTTCGGTTACGCCTCCGAGGGTGTGGACTTGTCTCGTTTCTTCGAGTGTCGGGAAAATAGGGCTCGAGCCTCTTCGTCAAGCCTCTTGACGTTTTATTTTCTCTAGTGACGTGACGTTGAAAGAGAGGGAGAGAGAGGAAAGCGTGTCATTTTTGACACACGGTGCATTCGTTGACGAGCGGTTAGGCGTATCAACCTGCTGTCACAAGACGCGATGCTTCCACCTCAAAAGTTCATCGTGACCCTTCGAACTCGTATATTCGATCTCAGGCTCTTTAATACACACTCGTACATACATATATATGTGTATTAACACGCCATACATATATTAACTCCCATAAGAATTACAAACACTTACACACTTACATAATATATATATATAAATGTGTAAGTCTGCGGTTGTAATTCTTATAGGTGTATAATATGTATATATATATAGAGGTGTATGGTTGTAATTCCATGTATATGCATATATATAATACCTGGTAGGAGCGACGGTGCGGTGGACCCTCTTCAAAAAAACTCACGAAAACCCAACTACGCCTAGTTAGTCAGGCATTGTGCAAGCGCCGGGATTTATACTTTATGAAGTGGAAAAAAGGAACGAGAAATCGTCGAGGCGCACTCTCCTATACACACGTGTGTGTCTGTACGAATGCGTAGAACCGAGAGTAAAGTTTAAGTACCTGTATATAAACGGACGGGCGGACGCCCGAATTCTCGTGACAACTTGATCGTTATAAATATACTACCGAGATTCTCCCTCGTTTTTCCCTAACGTAACGAGACGAGAAAACGAAACATTCCCAAGAAAAATTTCCCATGTTAATCCTCATCTTTCTTCTTTAGTTAAGGTTAGAGTTGATTTTTTTTTCTTAACTCTACAACGCATGGCTTAATTTTTCTACCTTCAAACGCATGACTGGGGTCCGAACGCACCCCACGCATAATGAAGAGAATGGTGTAGGAGAAATCGGATTATATTCACATTTAGTTAATTAAAAATGCATTCGAAAACCGAAAACTGGAAAAAAATAAGCAAAAAGCTCATTGTTGTTATAAAAATTTGTAACTTTTGAACCGTTTAACAGATCTTAAAATATCAAGCGATGTTTCGAAGGGGAGACATTAGACTGTTGGAAAAAATTACTGTCGCTTTATTCAGTTAGAAAAGTATATTTATTTGGGACATTGAAAATTACGAAAATCTCAAAACGAAGAACTGTGTTTTAAGGGTTTTTTTTATTATAAATCCGCACAAAATATTAAACTGCTTTAATAGAATAAATTATACACTATGAAACTTATAGAACTATACAACTTTAATCAACAGCAGTACAATCGGTGCAAAATAGGAGTTTGTACTCTTCGCACGTAGCTCGCCGGCTCTTAACGCAATTATAGGGCTCGGACATTATCTGTACAATTTTTCGTCATAATTATTGTTTCTTCAAATCCGTAAATAATATATTCGAATATTATCCTCATATTACGTAATAATATATATCAAATATTCATTTCAATATAAAATATAAAATCAACTTACCGTCACAAAAGTCAAATGTTAACTCACGACTGAAGTTCTTACATGGGGACACCCCGTTTAGGGTGTCCTAAACACGATTTCAGAGTTTCCTGCGTGAATGTAAATAATCAACTGAAGCTGCGACCGACCTGAGAATAATCACCTACCTTCAAATTAAATTATGGTTCATATTAGGAGTCGATAAGATAGCTGGCCAATGCAGGAGCGTAGTTCAAAGGTCGTGTGGGGTTTGGTTTGGACCCCAGCCATGCGTCGTCGGGTTAAGGTTAACATTTTTCGTTTCATTTCAGGGTCGAAGTTTCTATCCTTTTTTTGTTGTCCTTCGTTGTCGAACGTCGTCGATGATCCTTGCGAAAATATAGGAGAGAACGAGAGGCGGCAATCCTGGATGATAAAATGTGTAGAGCGCGTGCCGTTGTCCTAAACAAACAGAAAGCTCAGTTTCGGGATTTTGGTTGACGGTAAAAACTCGTCGTCGGTCTGCCGCGCCGTTACTGCGGTAAACAACTTCGACCCCTGCGTATACTAGTTTGACCCTCGGTTTATATATATTTATACACATAATTATTTTTTTTTTTGAGGGGATTGGACGCGAGGGCTAAACTCGACTATACCGACTCGTACTTTAAACGCTTCTCGCGCACGTGTCCCAATCCGCGATCAACGCTCCACCGTATATATGTATTTAATATATACGACCCATTAACGTTGCTCTCTCGACTAGGCGATGCCGAAACGCGTTAATATTAAAACTATGCGGCTTGGTGCGACTCCCTCGCTCGTGGTAAATATTGGAAGGGTGAGAGAAATTCAACGATGATCTACGAGCATCGCCAACTCTCGGCTGTACGACGTATCGTACACGAGGAAAATGAAAATTATTATCGTCCGCAATGGTTATTAGAAAATAATCAGAAAATAATTCAGATAATTTAGAAAAAAAAAATAGAAAATTTACAAATTTTGTAATTATTTATTGCAAATTCAGAAATTTCTTCCCCCGAATTCGTACGATTGTTCACGTACGATAAATCATCGAGAAGCTTCGTCGTCGTAAAATTAATTCTCATTTTCAGGATATTCGTGCGCGATTCGTCGTTCGGCGAGAAGAGAAATAGAAAAGGGACGAAAAGTTGATCGACGATGAAACCGAAAGACATCCTTTCTGTCACAGGGGCGTAATTTCCATCGGGGTAACGCGATCGATGCCTTGCAATGTCCTGTGTGCGGTGTCGGAATAGAATGAGAAAAAAAAGGAAGAAAGAAAAATCTCGGCAGCACGTGGGGTGAGAGGAGGGATGGGGATGAGAGAGGGGTTCGTGGTGAGATCGAGGGTCTCGCGCGATGAACGGATTTATGAATTTATGGATTCCGGGCACGCGCCTTCTCGCTGCCACTAAATTCACTAGTTCTCTCCATAACGCGTATATATATACACGATAAACCAAATAAAAATATTTATAAAAAAAAACCAATGTATACGAATATTACTTTTTTGTTATATTTTGTAAAAAATGATATGTATTTATTTCTTTATTTTATAGGAATATATATAAGTTTTTATTTTATTATATGGGTTTAAAATATTTTAAAAAGCCTTATTTTTATATGTATTGGTTTTTTGACCTTCAGACAGCCACTAAAGTGGCTTTGCATTTTACTTTCGAAGTTTGCCAAAAAAATCTTTGCAATAATGATATTTATAAGCTATTTTCCAGGTTTTGAGAAGGTTCAGGCATTTGACGGGTAACCAAGTGGGATTTTGTCATGAAAATCGTGGTCAGCGACCTCGAAAACATAAAGTGTGATAGTTTTCTTCTCAAGAATAACATTTCTTTCCAAAGTCATACATTTTATACATGCTAAAGCCATTCTATAGTTCCTCTGTGCTATTTCAACCGAGCACATTATGATTACATATTTACCTAAACCAATTATGAAAAATAATGACCACGATTTCTGTGCAAAAATAGCGGCCGTCTAAAGGTCAATATTCGACCAAGAGCGAAATACAACTTCAAAGTGTTTCAACTTTGTAATTTTTTATTTACGCTCTACACATGTACGTCGTAACGTATATCCTGTATAGACAATGAATCGCAAACTCCTTTGTATATTTTGATAATCGAAGATCTTCGAGACAATAATTGTTCAACTAGCGTAATCGATATGTCCGATCGGTTGCTCGATTCTTATTGCCTTCACGCTTTTCAAAATGATTCTATGAAGAGGGTTTTGTATCATGAAAAAAAAAATATATATATATATATATATAAACGCGTGTGTGTATCGACGAAGGAACAAGTGGAAGGCGGGGCAGTCTCGTGACGGCGAGTTTAGCCAGAGGCTACCACGCCCCCGCCGCCACCGCCGCCGCCACCAAACACGAGTCCATTGTCTCCATGTTGTGTGAATACGTGTACGCGTGAAAAATCTATTCCCATCTGTACAAAGTCCGGAACGTATCGAGGATCGACTGAATTCCGTAAAAATGCGAGGTCGAATGTTATTTGTTTTTGTTTTGTTCGTACACACGCGTGCATGTATCGACGGAAGGGCGCGTAGAGGACATTTTTATCAATTCGAACAAATCTCTTCGAAGCTCGGAGATCGAGAGAAAAAAAAACGCGAAAAAAGCCTCGTTCCGTCTTCGAACGGAATTTATCTCCGATTTTTCACCCTTTTTCTCTCTCTCTCTTTCTCTCGACAATAAATCAGAATTTCGAAACTGTCCCTCGACCGAGCTACGACTAATTTTACAATGTTTTTTTCTTTTCCAACGAATTCGATACGGAAATATTATATTTCAGGGGTTGATCGTGATCGCAGTGACGAATTGTCAATATCAGATAAAAAATTTGGTTGTTAATTATTTGAAACTTCTGGCTGTTTATGTTATTTATGGGCGTGATTGAATAGTTCGGGAGGCTGTAAATAATTCATCGATGAGCCACGAATGAAAAGAGGGGGTGGTAGGGAGTGCGAGGGGGAAGATCGCATAGATCAGTCGGGATCAGATGCAAATAAGATTCATTAGCGTTAAGCCAACGGGGGTTGGAGAGATCTCTCGCTCGTTTTCGACGAGCCACATAACACCCTCGCTCCCGTGCACGCTTAAACGTGGAATATAAACGGTTCGTGCACGGAAGCTGCTTCGCAGAGTACTCTGTTGCTAAAAGGGATACGAGACTGGAGGGCGAAAAGGGCGAGAGAGAGAGAGAGAGAGAGAGAGAAAATGGAGAAAGAAAACGGGCGGAAAGGGTTTGTTATTGCGCGGTGACGCTATCTCCCTTTTATCCCACACAATGACACGTTTTTGCATTACAGTTAAATTTATATCTATATTTAATTATTTTTTAGTCGCAGAATGTGAAAAAAGATGATCCGTTTCGTGAATAAAAAAGTTATTTGAAAATATAATATTATGTAATAATGCGACGATCGATAAACATAATTGTCGTTATTTATGAGAGCGTGCAGAATAATGTGGGAAAGGTATGAAAATCGACTCACCGAACGCTGAGACGAAGTATGGAAATTCACTCACCGGATGACAATGCGTAGTTTGGAAATGTCTCGAGTTTTGCGATATCGCCGCTTACACATCTTTGGCGTATTCGATGCGACGAGAAACTCACGATTGTTTTCGTTGTCGAAACGTTCATCAACCGCGAAAAAAACGTAAGCACTACGCAACACAATACACGCTCGATATCTTTCCCGAACCTTGCGTACTCTACTCTGGCCACCGACAGGCTGAATCTGGAATTACGCAAAAAGACTCGCGAAAGCGTCTAACAATAAGAAACGCGGACTAACCTCGAAAAAAAACATAAGCGCTACGCGCGACAACACGCGCTCGATAACTTTTCCGAACGTTGCGAAACGACGTGTGCGTCTCGTATTACTGTTTCTCTTTCGACATTCTCTACGCGTGCAACGACACCCTCGCACTCACGATCGCGGAAACGATAAGGACGAACGACAAACGCGTACCGTGCACTGCGTACGATGGTCGTGCGACACTGTACAACAAAACGTGTGTGCCGTCGTGTCGTCTCTTACGAGATGCTCGATCGCTCGACGTCGCATACCGAGGAACTTTCTTCTTCGCAATTACCTAAAAAAGTCTATCCGTGCTTCCCGAATGTTTGCCAACTTGAGATTATTACGTTTTTCGAAAAACTTCGTAACAAACCAAATGTTTGTTACGAACTCTATCCCGGAAGAGAAACGTCCATGAAAACTGAGAAAAGCAGTCCCTACGCGTAGTTATACATAAATTATGTTGTTTATAGGGAACGTCGTGTGGGCGCAACCTGTCTGCCTATTGGCCCGCGCGATGTCACGCCATTCTACGAAACGTCGCGATTGGTTCAATTTGCATAGATAAAAACTTAAATTTTGTATTCGATTAATGGTTATATTATATCAAATGTTGTTAAGATCTAATTTCACATCGGACTGAATACAAAATTATGCATCGAACATCTCGTCTCCAACATTATTTAATATCTGTATTAGAGAAAACAATCATTGAAAACAGAGCGCCGGTGGCGGGGGGGGGGGAAGCAGTGAGGGGGCTCCGGTGCGTGCATAAAAAAGTGGGCAGTTTGCGAACCGAGAGAGAAGTGGGCAGAGCAAAGGGAACGAGCATGTTCTCGAAAAGACGCGAACTATACGAAAACCCGTGTCGCGATTTTCACGATGCGTTAAGCCGAGAGAAAGCTGTTCACACGAGCCTAAAGCAAAACTATAACGAGGAAAGTGTACTAACCCCTCGCAAAAATTCATTTTGACGGTAACGTCGCGACCAATCACGGCTGTCTTCTCTTTCTTTCCATCGTTGAGATCGCGAGTTGCGATTACGAGTTCCGAGGCGGTGACGGAGCTTCCTCTCGTGAAGCGTTCGGCAGTTCAAAACAAACTTTGAAAGGAGATTTATGCATACGTGTGTGCGTCGCGTTCGTGTGGTATGAGGGGCGAAAGAGCGAGCACGGGAGAGAGAAGACCTCTAATGAACTCTCGTTTAATAAAACTCGTGCGGTGGTGTCGGTGCGCGACGAGTCTCAGCGAGTGCGAGTGAGCGAAAGGGAGACGAAAGCGAGGAGACGCGAAGTCCTGTTGGCCATGTTGCGTCCGGGACCCCCGAGCTAATCTGACTTTGATTAAACTTTTAGCGCGACACCTAAAAGGGGTGGCCGATAGAGATATATATGCGCATGCATAGTCGCCCCACCGGGCAACGAGACCCCGACGTGTAAGTCGATTTTTATTACGTTTTCGCGCATGAATTAACTCTCTTTCTCTCTATACACGTATATAGATATATAACCAACGTATATATAATCAAATCTTTTCAACGCGTCATGATGAGATCACACGCATTTTTCTTTTCAACAAGGGTCGAATAAATTTAGAAAAATCTCCCTAGAAAATAATATAAAATGAAAACGACCGAGATTATTTTTATGTATTTCTCGTGATTTAACAATAAAACATTTATACGTATAAATAATAGTGAATTCGAAGACTTGAAGGGTAAACTCATTCCTGGAGGACTTCGATCCAAGTAGGTGCTGCCATCGGTGAGCCGAGCGCGAAACTACTACTCGAGCGGTCATAAAGCTTTTCGTCGCAGTTATCATCGTAGGGACACAGCCACCGTAGGGCTTAGAAGGGCGCTGCATGTTCATCCCGCGGTCGGTAACTCGTTCATTTCCACCTTTGCATCCTCGTCGATAACTGTTCAAGAAAATATTTCTTCTCTCGTCAAGACAAAATATACAATTTTACGTAAATATTCCCGTGCGAATAAAAACTGTTATAAAAAAAGCAAAAATCATTGAATCAATTACACCGATATCATGGAATCACTTTATTGTCACACGCCATGTCTGGCATTGGGGGTATCTTTTTATCTGGTATATTATATTGGATACAGTCACTAACGTTTTTTTTTTCTTTATATTAATCGTGCCACGAGGAGCCATCGGGAAGCCGAGGGTGAATTTTTGTCTTTATCTCAATATTAATGTTTTCTTTTTACTCATTTTTTATCAACTCTATTAATTTAATACACTATATTTAGTATGATAAGTCGATTCCTCGCGTGTGTGGGGGAGGGGGGGGTGGCTTTGATCGCGCGCAATACAATATGTACAGTCTCGAAAAAGGAAAAAAAACACGCCTTTTGTTCCCTATTATTGTTTTTTTTTTCTTGTTTTTAAACAAAGAATCGACCTGTCTCGAATCACCGACGAATGGTCAGGACGTGTTTTTGTTTTTTTTTTGTTTTGTTTTTTTTTTGGACCTTCGGTTTCTCGCTGATTCTCCCTGGCACATCGTCTAATCATACTGCTTAGGTTCGTTCCTTGCTCGTAATTTATCTTTTTTTTTCTTTTTCTTTTGTTGTCCTGGGAGATTTTTAATTCACACTCTCGCAGTCATGCTCGTTTATATTTTTTAATTCAGGCGCGCGCGTTCTCTTTCTCTCTCTCTCTCTCTCGCTCAGATCACACTCGCACGACGAGGTAAACAATAAAACACGATCATTTATATATCTTTCTCTCTCTCTCTCTCTCTCTCTCTCTCGTGTTCTCTCGCACTTTTTTACCATTGACAAATTAGAAATGTACGAAGCCTGTCTCTCAAATATCTCCTTCTAACGATACTCGAAGTTATTAGTTTCTTTCAATTTTTGTTCACTTTTCGTATTCACTTTGGTTTTTTCTGTTTCTTTTTTTTTAATTTTTTTTTTAATATAGTAAGGTATAAGGATTAACGCGCGACGAGCTCGACTCGTGTAACGTCGTTTATTTTTAAATTCTGTCGGCAATCGTGTTTTCCTTTAATTTATCGAATCGGAGTGATTTTTTTTTTTTTATAATACAATCGATGACTCGTGCACGAATCGAACCCGAAACGATAATTTTCTTCTTTTGGTTTGTTTTTCTTCTCTTCTTCGTGTTAATCTTGTGACTCGTTTCGATACAAGATACAAGGTCAGCCTATGCTACTTTGGACTTGTTCTACAAAGGTAGTCGTTAATTTGATAATTAATAAATTGTTGGCATTTTTTTTCCTCCGTATCTCGAAATCCCCCCCAACCCCCGAAATCGTGACGCGAAACATCCTTTCTTTTTCCAACTTTGTCGAATTTCACGTAATTGCACTTTTTTCTTTTATTTATCTGCTTTTTTCCCCTCGTGATTTTATGCGAACCCTCGTGTGATTTCTCAAATTTCCTAAGAACTTGGCGTATCATTGGCCCTCTCGGTCTTTCGACACCCGACGATATCTTTTAATCAAGGAAGTACGACTCTTGATCTAAATAAAAGCCTAAATTTCATAATTTATTTGAATTACTGCTGTAAATTTTTATTTTATTGAAAAATTGTGGTAACCATTTTTTCATATCAAAGAAAATACGAATTAAAAATTTGGCGTCGAATTAACGTTACACTCTCATACTTTTAATTTCCTTATTTCTTTTTGATGTTTCAAAAACCGTACGACAAAACTTGCGCAAATTTTAAATTCACAAAAATTCTGAAGTTGAGATGAAGATACAAAAAATTCACAGAATTATGACGATCGTACTTCCTTAAAATCGACTTTTAAAAAAAGTGCACGCGATGCACAAAATCTCGTTCCAAATCTTTCGTAATTCCCCCACCCTCCTCCCTCTGAAGTAACCATCTCGGAAAATATCGCAGTCACACACTGAACGATGGCGACAATAACGTTAAAACCTTATTTGTTGTTATCTTCGTTCCATTAAGTTAATTAATACATAGGTACAAAGTCGGATATTAATCGTGTGTCAAGTGTGTTTGTATGTTTTTTTGTGTAAATGTTTTTATTTTGTTATATCATTGTTTTTGTTTTTTGTTTGTTTTTTTTCATCGTTTTTTCCTTCTTTCCCCTCTCGTTCGTTCGATTTATTTAAAATTAACGTAACCGTGTTGGCGCGCTTTTTTGTTTTACTTCATTCTTTATTTCGGTTCTAAGATTGAGCATGCTTATTTACAAATCGGCAAGGCAAGGTTTGAGAATAATTTTTTTTTTGTTTTCGTTTTTTTTTTCTTTTTTCATTCTTATTTCCCCTCGGATTTTTCATTTTCGTTCTGTCGATCGTGGGAACGTGACGGTAACAAGAGAGCAACGTAAAACGATGAGAACACACGCTTGATGTTGGCGAGACACGCGGAATATCAATCGTTCGACAATTGCGGATTTGCTTGTTTTTTTGTTGATGTTTTTTTTGTCATTTTTCGATTCATCGTCACGAACAGAGCACTCACAATACGAATTGTAAAATGTTAATTCTCGTGCGATCGTCGCTTTCACCGATCCAAGTATGCGTTAACAATATTAATGGCGTAAGTGCGATTATTTCGTGTTTTTTTGTCTTTCTTTTTGTTTCTTTCTCTCCATTAAACGTTAGATTATCAACGTAATTTACGAGGTTTTGTATTCAATGGATACATCGAGTTTTTCGAAAAAATCGTTTAGTTCTCTTTAGCCCCGAAAACAAAAGAAAAATAATGAAATTCGTTACTTAGTTCGATAATTTGGTATTTTTGTTTTTTTGGTAATTATTCCATCCCAATCACACACTCGTCTCTCTCTCTCTCTCCCTCTCGATTCATACATTCAATTTTAAATACTCTCATTTTCACTTTCTTTCTCTCTCTCTCTCTCGCGCGCTTTTTTTTCTCTTCGAACCCGACGGTGTAAATTTTTTAACGTTTTTCTCGGTGCGATAATTCCAAAATGCGAGATAATAAAACGAAAAGAAAACAAAAAACGATCGAAAAAGAGAAAAGAAACAACGACGATAACGAGCCAGACCGTTTCTTTTTTTTCACGCACACACACACACGCGCACACACGCGATTCTCATCGCTTCGACGTGCTTGTCTTCTTTATTTTTTCTTCGCTCAGTTCGCAGTTATCAAAGTACTAAGTTTGAATAGGATATGCAATATTTTTGTTTTTTTTAAGCGTTAACCACAGCGAAGCGACGCCGAATCCTCCGGAAAATTCACTCTCGAGAAACCCCCCGGTAAAAATTGGGAGCGAACGAATTTCGAGACGATTATCGCGTAGGAAAAAACCAAATTTTCGACTATTTTCAAATCTTCGAAATAATTTAGCCGGCTCTCGGGGGGTATTTTCGAGAGGACGCGGGACGCGATCGATCGGTCAATTACAAACTCAACGTGTGTTACATTATTATTAGTCTTTTATACATGTTTTTTTTTTCTTTTCCTTTGTTTTTTTTCGTTTGACTTCTTCTTTTCTTCTTCCTTTTATAATCCATTCTCGTTCACTATTACAGTGTTTCGTGTGTGTATAGTTCATGTTACTTTTGTTGTTGTTTATTTTTTGTTTATTTTTGCTTCGTATATGAGATTTTTTATATGTTTTTTTTTTGTTTTTGCTTCTTATTATTCGTATTTGACCCCCTGTGACTAAACTCCGTACACTTGCAAAATTTACTTAGAAATCACCTTATAGTAATTTTCACAATACTTACATGTTTCTGTTTTGGTATCTCGTTAAGACTCTACGATCAGTATGTTCACGAGTAAAAAATCCTCCTTTGTTTTTTTTTTTGTTATTTTTTATTTTATTCATACTTTATTTCTTTTTTTTCCTTCTCTCACGACGTTTCTCTCGTTTTTTTTTCTGTTTTTTTTTTTGGTTTGTTCGATTCTTCTAAATTAAGCACGTTATTTAGATATGATAAGATATCTCCTCCCTTGTTCGTTTCCTCTGACGGTCCTTGGAAAAAATCACACCCACCCTCTCTCGCTCTCTCTCTCTCTCTCTCTCTCTCTCTCATCGCATCTCGAGTTAAGCTTGGCTCTCGTTGATCCGTTATTTTTATTTTTTTTTATTTAAATGCTGTCTCACGGAATTGCTTTGTTTTGTTTTTATGTTCGCACGTGAATTCACCGTATTTTATAATCGCGTTGTGAACGAAATTTTTCGTCTTTTTCGTTTTTTTGTTGTTGTTTTTGTTGTTTTTATTCCATCAGATAATTCGCGGCACTCGAAAATATTCTCGAACTCTCGATAGCTCTCACTCTCTCTGTTTCTCTCTATCGTTGTCTCGTCTCGGCAAAATGAATTTTCCATCGCTCGAAGATTCCCGAACGAAAATTCAACAATTTTCAAAATAATTTTACAATTATAATTCACGCGCTCTTTTCGTCAACTTGCGTCGTCGCTCGGAAAATACAATTTCGGCGATCGTGTTTCGAAGCTAATAAAAATAAAATTAAAATTCACGCGCGTGAACAAAGTAACGGAAAGTTTGTTGAAAAAAAAAAAAAAAACAAAAAAAGAAAATCTTCGACCCGAGATAATCACTTTTGTTTGTATCGACCGTGTTTTGTCAAATCAAAAGAAAAAACTCAAATGCAAGATCGATTCTTCGAGAAAAGTGAACCGCGGTTCCATCGTGGTTTATTCAAAGTCTTGAGTGGCTCTGTGTGTGTGTGTGTGTTTCTTTTTTCGCGTTGTGAATCTTTCGAACAAATGCCACCTCTTGTCTCTCGTTCGCTCTTCTCCTTTCTTTTCTTTTTCTATTTTTTCGTAAAAATGTGCAATTGGTTCTTGTTCTATAATCAGACGTTGGGTAAATTACGAGAAACGTTTTTACGCGTCGGTGTCTTCGTGTGTGTGTGTATGTGTGTTTACGTGTATTTTTGTTTTGCTTTTTTGCATTTTCTTTTTTTTCGTTTTTTTTTGTTTCATTTTTTTTGTCTCTGCGTGCGAGTTTTATACGTGCGGAACACAGATTCAGAAGGATATTTTAACACGATGACGATCAACAGCTATACACAATCGGATACAAAGTGTTTTTCTTTCTCTCTCTCTCTCTCTCTTTCTCTTTTACATGACCCAAGGCGTTGTTCCTTCCTCTTCGTTTAATCGTGGATGTGTGCCTCGCAAGAAAAAAAAGGTCTATCACCAAATCGCGATTTGAATACCTCGAGAACGGCAAGAAAAATATTATGCGTTTTTTTGCGCTCTCGCTTTTACGTTCATATATATATAAAAAAACAACTGTAATTAATTATATATATATATATATAATTAATTACAGTTGTTTTTCGTAACAATGGCGATCGCACAAAAATTCGAGGCTCAAATCGCGTTGAATCACCGTCGAAAAAACGTATTTCTAGTCTCGAATCGTGCGAGACAAAAGAACTCTTTCTCTCTTTCTCTCTCGTTCTTTCTCTCTATCTTTCACTCGCTCTCATTTTTTAGTTTTCGTTTAACTCTTTCTCTCTCTCTCTCTCTCAATTTTCAGTCACGCATTCAAACTCGTTGTGCGCGCATACCCAATCGACTTAAGTTATACAATTATTTACAGGGTAGGTATACACGCTTTCGACGATAATACGTACACATCGACCAATCAACGTAAAGTTGTGTCTTAGTTTTTCTTCTTCCCCTTCTTCTTCGTTTTTACCTCATTTTTCATGTTTTTTTTTCTCTTCATTCTTTCAATTATTACAATCGAGACGAGATGAATAATGTTTTCGATGACGCGGAGCAAAATCTCGCCCTCAAAACAAAACAAAAATCAAATTCTCCCGAACACTATCCTGCTATGAAGTATATTGTTTTTTTCATCGTTTTTTTTCTTGTCATTTTTTAAAATCTTGTTTCGTATTTGTTTTTCTTTCTTATCATCTCTTTTTTTTCTTCGATACCACCCGACATCTTCAGCAGTTATATAATAAACGAGTTCTATAGATTTTAAAAACCCTCGCACGGCGTGTCCAATATTATATACAAATATAGTAACGTCTCATATATATATATATATAATTTATATATATATATATATATACATATATATATATTATATATATATATATTTTTTGTTGTTGTTAATATCTATGTTTATGTATATATTTATATAGTTATAGTTCATGTCGTAGGCATCGACGATCATTTTTCATTCGTTTGTTTATCGTTACATTCATAATATTGTAATCGAAGTCGAATAACGATTTAGCCGATTTGTTCGTTTAGTTCGTTTTCTGTTTTTTTTTTTTTTTTTTTTTTTTTTTTTTTTTTTCCCATTAAATCGAGACTCTTCTCGTCGATCCTTGGCCCGGATCGATTTTACTCGGGGGGCGAGTGTCGATCGTTTCGTCGACAAAGTCGATCCTCGCCGTCGTTCCGCCCTCACGCACTTCGAATCATTCACTAACGAATGCACTTCACTCGTGTTCGTTTATTTTTTTCTTTTTTTGTTCACATTTTGTTTCATTTTTATTCAAATTCATTTCATTTTTTGTTTCTCGTCTTCCATTTTGCCATTTTACACTTTATTCTGGTTCCAACACACCACGTTCGAGTTTATGTCGGCCTGCGGTTCGCTCGAACTCCATCGATTTCACTGTAAAACATACCGAACGAACCGATTAACGCAGGGGGACAAAAATTTACCGAGTGGATAATTTTACAATAAAAATGTTCTTTAAAAAAAAAGGTATATAAATATAAATGTATATCGTCACAACATGCAAAGGGTAATGGGACAAAACACGTCACAATTTTCTACTCGTTGGGGTCCTGGGGCTATTAATTTAAGGGATGGTTTTTATCACGTTCGAGGACTGCTGGTCATCTTATCGTTTTTCTTTTTCTTTTTTTCTTGTTCGTTCGTTTATTTACACACAAGACTCCGAATACGGCATGAACTTACCTCGATCTCTCGATAATCGCAAAACTAATCGATATGCCCAAATCGTGAATATGGCTCATCACACATTTTGTTTTACTACAGGGGTGTGGTAGGGTGGAGGTGGAGGAGAGGGGATCGATGAGATTGTGTATTCTTATCGAGATATGTTGAAGAAGAAGAAAAATAAAACAAAAATGTAAAAACAGTTAAAGAAGAATGTTAATCGTCGATGAATAAAAAAAAATGGCAAATGCGACGAACGGATCAATAATCAAGCAATATCGAAGAATAATTTGCAAAAAAGAGACAATGGTAAACGTCAAGTTTGCGAGGATTTCACGCTGGCACATCGTTAACACAAAATTTTTCCATTTCTTGTTTTTGTCGTCATTCGACGATGATCGTTCGATCGATTTTATTCGAAATAAATTCGATCGTTTACGTGCCAATGTGAGATCCTCGTTGAACCAAAAAACTACGTACGATGCCTTGATCTCAGTGCGTACCTAAAGCTATTTTGTGGCGCTCCGGAAACATGGCCGCTACGTCTACAGCTAGTCTACATAACAGACTAGTAGCTCGATCTGATATGCCGTACATGATATGTGATGTGCTAGCTGTGTCGTTTGGTATTTTCTTTTTGATTTTTTGTATATATTTTCTTTTCTTTTTCTCGCAATCTTTCGAGATTCTCGTCTCTCTAGGAAAGACACTCGAAACAACTTTCACGCTCGCTCGCAACAATTACACGTTAGAAGCCTTCCACTCTATCTCGTAGCCAAAAAAAAAGAACAATCATTCACACACTTTCTCTCACACTCATTCACTCACTCACTTTTTCTTTCTCACTCATTCCCTCCCTCTCACTCTCTCTCTCTCTCTCTCGATTTTTCGACACCGTATTCAGAGCCGTCGATCATCCTCACTCGTTACGCAATCGTTCGACAAGTCATTAGTGTGCGGCTGGTGCAAAAAGACACGTGTCAGGAATATATGTTGCTTTTCTTTTTTCTCTCGTCACCGGTAGAAATTCGAAAAAATTCATCGACGAGGTCGACAATGACGTTGAAAGGTCCCCGGCGGATTTCGTTATGTTTTTTGTTTCTTTTGTTTTTTTTTGTTTTTTTTTTTAATTTTACGTTTCGAAAGTTTACGAAGGGAATCGACACTCGCTCGATCGTAGCGACAAAAACGCGGGAGCATCAGCCAGCACGTTTTTAAAGTTTAAGGGAATCGAGGGATGCGGCTGAGGAACGTCGTGACAAGACGAGTGACGGAGGCCCACTGACCAGGGACGTCGTGCCAAAGAGCTTGTACCACCCGAACACCATTTCATTCAGGTTGAGATCGTCCAGCATTATCTGCGCGACTCCCATGAACACTTTTTTCCCCTCTAAACGGCCGTAGTCACCCCATACCGTAACCTGAAACAATTTCAAACGAAAAATCCCGAAATTAGTCCATTTAAATATTTCATGGGATTAATTTTTTCAGGTGACAAAAAACGATTTTTCACCTTTTTTTTCATCATTCAAACGAAAAAAATGGTATTGAAACAATTTCAATTGAAAAATTAATCCATTCGGATCGATTCATTTTTAGTTTTTCCAAATAGAAAAAAAAAGATATTTTGCATTTTTGTTTTGTTTTTGTTTTTTTTTTTTCATTATTCGACCGACATAATTCGCATTGAAAAAGTGAAACGCGGATAATCCCCTCCCTTAAACACTATGCTACCCGGTTTCACCTGCAGTATGCAGCCTTGAAAGTTTTGTCTAAATTCCAGTGGTTGCTGATAGAAAGGATCGAGAGTTTGTCTCGCCGTTGTAGTTTTCGCTTTCTCTATGCACTTCTTGCCATTGACCAAGTATACTTTGACATAAGGCGCTGTAACATAAAATCAGAATCTTCGTGATTATTTTTATTCTTATCGCAAAATTGAAAATTTTACAATATTTTTAATTTCATATTTCAATTTAATTTAAAAAAAAAAACACAAAAAAAAAGCAAACCTGGCAAAACTTTGCTGCCTTGTTTCGCTTGAAGCTCCCTCGCTCGGACCACCTCGACCTCGAGGTATCCCTTGGTGTGTTTGAGCGCCAATTGTACATCGCCGAGGGACGATGCACCGAGAACTTGTCGTCCGACCAATTGACCAGGTCCGAGACCGTCGATGAATTCGCTCAACTGACCACCCTCGCCCGCTATTCTCCGACTGGGCGACCAACTGTCGTTATCGAAAAAAAAAAACAAAAAAAACACACACACACAAATGTACATTAGATATTTCAATTTACCCCAGAATGGCAAAAAGGCGGCCAATCGATCCAAGAGTTCTTCGATGAAAATTATCGAAGAGAATATTAAATCGAAACGCAAGTAAAAAAAGAAAAATAAAGATAAAAGAATTTTAAAAAAAGAAAATTGAAAAATATCAATACCGTACGATCGAATTCCTCGATCGAAGTTTCCAAGATACAAGTAAAAGTAGATAGAGCGAAAAAAAGAAACGAGTAAATCTGAAAGAGATAGCACGTCGCTTTCTCGACCCGGCGTGTCGCATTCGCAGGACGAAGAGAGATTCGACAAGATTCGATCGTGATAAACCGACGTGCTCGACTCGTACTTCGACGAAAGTTCAGAAGAAGAGAAATCATCGCACCATTTGTTTTTCTTTTTTAAAGTTTCGAGAACAAGAACTCACGTAATACAAGAGTGTAGTGTTTCGTGTTGTGAAGTATTAAGATTTTTGTCGTGTACACACAGAGAGGGTTTGATAGAGACGTCGATAATAGTAACAGTAATTATAGTTATTTTTCATTTTTTAAATAATATATATATATATAGGTATATATAAAAATTCAGGCTTTCTATTTATCGTAGCGCCATGCAATTATTATTCATGCCACACGCGCGAAAATCTTGACTTAGCTACTGCATCATCGTTCACGGACGTTTCGCTATCGTGAAAAGAATTTTTTTGTTCTTCTTTCCAATCGATCTCTTTGATAGGGAAACGACCATGATCGTTATCATTCTCATATCAAACGTGCCATCGCAAGAAAAGAAAAACAATTTACAGAAAAAAAAAGAAAAAGTTAAATTATATACAAACTTCGATGAGAGAATATTCCTCGGACGCATCGCGCGGGTCGACCATTTTCCTATTTATAATCAGTGAAATAAATTCATCGTTGAAACGACAAGTCTCGTGACTAAAAAAAATGTTTTAAAAAAGCGAAACAAAAAAAATAACGACGAGAATCCTGTACTTATTACGACGTACTAGCGTTATTTGTTCCTCATACACATGGAATACGTACGAAATATATAACGATTGACAATAAACGTAGAATTATTCGTATCGTAGCGTTGTTATAAACGGTATCGAATAATTATTATCGACGAGATTGATTAATCTAGCTCTAAACAATTGTCTCTCGGGTTAATTAATATTTGATGAGGTTGACTAGACGACTAGTGTAATATTCTAGTTAACAAAAAAAAAGAACAAGTTTTTTTGTTTTCTCTTCAATTTAAGAGATAATTCTCAAATTAAAAAGAAACTACTTTAAATCGGGTTCCATCGACGATGCGACGACATATAATATCTCGCTTTCTGCTTGATCGTGAGCATTATATCCGTCTTGATATCGAGGCAATAAATCTTTTTTTTTTGTTTTTTCGTTTTTTTTTTAGAAGAGAGCGTGACGACAATATCGAACGAAGGTGCGTGTCATGTAGAGATTTTTGTTTTTTGTTACAATTGTGCATCGAGAGATTTTTGTGCAGGACGAACATTTGCGGCAACCAAGCAGTAAAGCCAAGGCGATAATAACACCGATATATAATTAATAATGGATTATTTAATTATGTGTTTTTTTTTTGTTTTTTTTTTTCATCAATAATGAAACAATTACTGTTCAATATACGAAGGAGGTAGGACAAATATTTGTTTGAATCTCATAAATACATATAGAAATTTTCAAATTTAGAAAGAAAATTGAATTCTCGGTTCGTGAGAATTTTTTTTATGGGAAGAAATAGACAAATTTCGTGGCGAATCGACAGAGAAATAGAGAGAGAGAGAGAGAGAGAGAGAGAGAGAGAGAGAGAGAGAGAGAGAGAGAGAGAGAGAGAGAGAGAGAGAGAGAGATAGCAGAATCGAAGTGTGATAAAACTAAACGACCAATAGAAAAATACATTGTTCAGTGAGAGTGAGAGAGATAGAGAGATTTTGGGTGATTTGAGAAAGGATAATTACATTCACATACACACACTTACACACAATAATAAGTATATCGGTACAGATAATATACATATATATACATATATATATACAAATATATTTTCTCTGATGAAAAGGAAAAAAAAACTGAAGAGAAACGTAAATTGCTTGTTTTTTTAAAAATACACTTAGAATTTAATATACGTATATAAACACACACAAGTAGGAAGAGTGAAAGATGTTTTTTTTCTTTTTTTTTTTGGAAGATACGAGTTGTCGACTCTCTGCTGTTTCTCACGAAAAATCTGATCACGAAGCGAATTTGGAAAATAACGGGACAACGAAACAGAGAAATACATGTAAAAAATGTATTAAACGTTGCTGCAAGAATTTTGTAATTAAAATAATAAAATTAAATATGTAAATCGATTCGATTATCAAAGAATGACCGTGATTTTTTTTTTTAAATAAATTAGTAAACAACGAGTATTTGCGAGAGAGTTAGACAGAGAGAAAGAGAGAGAGAGAGAGAGAGAATGAGAGGAAATCGCGAGAAACGCCTCGTCGTAATTTTGCTTTCCTCGTTCCCCCCCGTGAAGAAGTAGAGGCTTTTTTTTTGGTCACATCTACTTACGAGCTTGCTTCGGAACTAGAGATAGAGTTGAGACTTCCGGCGGTGTCATTGACGACCGTGCCACCGCCAATGATCTGTTTGCTCGTACCGAGACGCTGATAAGCCGGGACTACCTCCTGGGAACGCTGAAAGCTGCTCGGTGTGCTGTTCCTCTTCCTGTTCGACAAACCGGAAGTACGAGGGTCCAGCACGCCACCGCTTCCCACGACTCCGCATTCTGCGTTGTGAAACCAAACAAGAAGATTTCTCGCTAACTATCGCTCATTCACGGACACATGCTCGAAAAAAACGCGACTCGCATCCCTCTCCTCCAATCTCGATTCGTCAATTTTTTTTCGTTTGCACTATTGGTTGTTACAATTTTTTTTTCGTTTTTTGTTTCTTGTTTTTGATATTATTTTCGACCTTAAACAACCTCGGACACTCTCGGTGCGTTTCTTTTTTTTTTGTATCTTTCTCTCTCGTATCTCTCTATCCGAATCGTCTCGAACATCTCGCTCGTCTCTCACTCTTCGTGTGAACAATTTTTGGAAAATGTTTTTTTTTTTTTTCGTTTTGTTTTTTGTTCTGTCGACACGATCGAAGTTTTTCTATAAACGTGTATAAACGGAGTCCATGATGTTTCAAGGGGAAAACAGTTTTTGTTTGAATATTCCTGGAAACGTTGAAATTCGATAACGAAGCGTGTATGGAATTAATAAATAATTATATAATTAATGATATTAATAAAATGTTGGTAACTAAGCCACGAGCGCTATAATGATCATTGCCTTCTAGTCTATTTGACAATCCTTATTAATCAATATAAATATATTCAATCGTATTTTACGAATAAATTTATCGAACTATTTAATCAATTAATTAAATTAATTAATTACCTAAGGAGAGAGAAGAATAATAAAAACAACAAGGCCAATACTACGCTACGCATATAATATATCATATATCATCGTACTGCTGATAATCGGTATGCATCGATTATCGATTCTTCGAGTTGGTGAGAACTTGGAATTTTATGCTAAAAACAAAAACGATGAAACGAGGAAACGCCAAAAATTTAGAGAAATCGTTTTTTGCTCGTAAACTTCTCCGATGGATCCGCAGGCGCTGTCGATAAAATCGAATTAATCGCTAAATTAAATTCAATCGCTATTTATATGCAGAAAAAAAAGATCACCCCCAAATTCGTTCTTTTTTGTATTAACGATCTACCCGAAACGTGACACAACATAGAAATAATATTCAAGTGCGTTTCTATTAATAAACATATAACATATTGAAAAAATATATTTATATATTGATTGTGATTCGATATATATATTTACACGGAAATTACGATGTTTTTTTTTATTTGAGAAATGGCAATATCCGGTCGGATCTCACCTGATGCATGGCCAACCCCCTTTTTCCGTCTCTTTCTCTCTCTCTGTGTTTCTCTATCGGTGCGAATCTCGTTTATCGCACGAAACACGTCGTTTCTAGAGTAACTGAGAGAAATATTCGTGACTCACCTAGGGGGCGTGCTGACCACAAGAATCACGAAAAAAACAAAACATAATAAGGCAGGAGAAATAATATCGACGATAGGAACTGGTGCGAGATCGATTAGCAAGACCAATTTCGAGATCTCTAGTCTCTAAATTAGAATAACAGTAACAATAATAATAAGCTTTTACACAACGAGACATTCTCTTTTCTTTACAAGAAATCGGCAACCGATCGCACCTTCGCGTTATTCTTATAAAATATTTATCATAATTTTTCGACACGACTTTTCGTTCACATATGTATGATCGATACATATGCAAAAATGCATTACGTTTTTGTGCACTAGGATTACATGGTTGCGTTTTTACGTCGCACATTCGTGAGAATCGAAAAGAAAAGAAAAAAACAGAAATCGAAAAAATTCTCAAGTTCGATTTTACGAACGAACGAATTTTCATCGACTTTTCGTTCGATCTCTCGCGAATGCGTCGAGGTAAACTATGAAGGACAATACTTTTTTGCAACTAATAATAATTTTTTTTTTCAATCGTATTATTAGGCTTTTCTAACGCCTTCTATAACGGCTTCTAAAACGTTTCGTAGTGGCACGAGGTAAGGGTGGTTTTTCGAATGAAATTTAAAGCATTTTTTATTTTATTTGACGAAAAATAAAATCAAATGTCACGATGACCACGTGCCATACGGTTCTTTCAACGTTTTCGAAACAGCCACTAAAATCTCAATGTACTCAATATGTATATATATATATATATATATATATATATATATATATCATATATTATATATATATAGTGATGTTTCAGTGTGTAGTTCGTTATTTGATGTAGTTGTTCTTGTTACAATTGTCTTGGTCTTGGTAGAATTATAATTTTTTTTTCTTGTTTCAACTTTTTTCCCCCTTTTTGTCTTTTCTCAAATCGCGTTTTTTTTTTGTTTTGTTTTTTTATTCGTTCGCTCTTCTTGCTGAAACTTCCGTCTTGCACAGAGTGTACTCACGTTTCTCGGGGAGTCGTTGCACGAACCTCGACGAGCAACTTTCTATCGGACGGTCGAAAAAACTTTAAATAAAAAAACAAAATAAAGCAATAAGACCAGGACGAAACATTTTTTAAAAAATTTTAAAAACGCGACGAACGTTCTCTGTAACGATTGCAATGAAAAATGCAAAACAAAATTTGCGGAATTTTATAATAACGAAAAAATGTGAAAAATATTGTAAATCGAGTGGCGCCCCTCTTTTAAAAGAGCTTGGACAAAGAATTGAGAACTAATTCGGACCTGTCCCCATCGCCACTTCCTTCACCGTCGCTGCTCGCCGAACTCGGCTGTCTTCCGCTCCTTCCACCCGTCGTGTCATCCGGCAGTACTTCCTCGCTCCTGTGAACTGTAAAGGACGACTTTCCCTTCTTCCCGAAGCCGAGACGACGCTTGCGTCCTTCCTCGCCAACGCATGTACCACCAACAGACACGCACGTCGCACGGTTATCGTTTTTCATTTTTTGTTTTTTTGATGATTTTTTTTTTTCGTTCGTTTTTTTTACATTTTATTTCCTAGATTCGTCCGTTTTTGTCGTCGTTCATTTTTTTCTTTAAATTATCATTACGTTTGTATCGTCATTTAAATATTTAACGTTACATTTTGTGGTTCGATCGTAATTGTCTTTTAATTTAGTGCAAGGTGAGAGTGAGAGTTCGTCGTTGACGTGCCAGTTTGCTTTCCAGTCCTTAATCGCGAATAAGACAGAGACAGATAAGAGAGATAGAGAGATAGAGAGAGAGAGAGAGAAATAGAGAAAAAAATAGTAGAGACGAGTCGATCGGTCCACCGATCGATCGGACGTTATATTGTCGTGACGAAAAAGTACGTGTCGTGTCCACGAAGAATTCCGAACGACGAGATCAGTCGATGTGTCGTTATCAATGAGTTGTATTCTCTTTTTTGGAATGGTGTAGTGTTGAAGAAAGAGAAGACAACGGTGGATGAACGAGAGTAAATGGAGTGAAGATAATTTCGTGTCGGAGAAAATAGAATTACGGATTAGAGATATTTTTAACGAGGTGCGAGACTCTCGTTATTGTTTTTTTTCATTGTTTACTTTTTTGTTTGTTTGTTTTTTTTTCGAAAAATCATCGATGCGCTTTCGCCAGAAAAATCCTCGACGTAAAAATTCCCCAGAACGAAAACCAAGTCACGATCGCAATTCTCGATTTTTCTTGTCGCGAAAGCACATCGATTCTATAAACTACGGAATATAATATAAGAGAGAGATAGAGAACGATAAACCTATTCTAAATTCAATAATAATATAGATATAGGTATACGAGTGATATCTCAAAATTTACGTAATTACGTGGTCGATATTTCTAGTGTTATCGATCGTTTGATGAAAAATATTTTTTAAAAACTACCCTCGACGAAAAAAGCAACCCCCCGAAAAATCATAAGCCTCCCTCCCCAGATCGTTCATCCCGTATTATGATTTTTGTTTTCGCCATAATATTTTGTCTTTTTTTTGCCCTTGAACTGTCGGAAAAAAATACCTTTGTGCGAATTTAACGAATCCTGAGAATGCTGATTCGACGCTACTTTTTACAGATAGAGACAGCACGTAAACACGCAACACGATTATTACATTTACTCTAAATTCAGACGTTTCGTTATACACGCTAGTTCTTTTTTTTTGTATTTTTTGTTTAATTATTATGTACCATAGAGATACACGTACGTATAATTAATATATTAATTGGGTAATAAAAATCGGGCAAAGCGATTTGTTACCTGTCGCTGATAGTTGGCTCGTGCTGTTGCTCTTCTTCCCAAGTCCAGCCTGGTACTGCGAGGCACTTCCGCCGCCGCTACTACTTCCGCTTCCGCTCTTACTCCCCGGTGAACTCTTGCGACCCCTCCGCGACGTGTCCTCGACGTGTAGACCGACCGCCGTGTCACTCAGACTGCCATCTAGATGGAAAAGAAAGAAAAAGCCGAAGTTTCCATTAGAATCGTAGCGAAAAAAAATAAACGAGAGGAATACAAAAAAAAAGGAAAGAGAGGATACCGCATATTTAATTATTTCATCTAATTGCTCGGCAAGACTTTTAATTAGGGTGGATAGAAGGGATCGAGGGGGAGGGGAAAATATAAGAGACTCGAGGCCGACGTGCTTGCTCCGCACTTTTTTCCTCTCGTCCACTTGACACGAGAGGGAGCGAGAAAGAGAGAGTTTTTGGTCAGACGCTTGTGAATGACGAATCGACCTTGACGCTAGTTTTTTGGATCTCGGCCAAAACGTGCCCTCTCTTTCTCTCTCGCTTTCTCGCTCTATCTGAACAGTAGAAAAGAGAGAGTGAGAAAGGGGGCGTAGAAAAGTAGAAGACACAGAAAATTATACTAAAACAGTAAATGGACAAAAATTGACAAATTATTACGAAATAAAAAAATTTCGGTGACGATACGATTTCCGGTTTACAAGTTTTGACCTTGAATTTTTTACCTATGAACGATTAGTTCCAATATTTCAAAAAGGGTAAAAATCGATGTGACAACTGTTTTTGCAACTGCAAAAGTTTGAAATTGTATTTTTTTTAATTGAAAATAAATACTTTACCAACCGTCGATAAATTCACCGGTAAATCTTGGAAGCCTGGAAATCGAATCATCACCCGAACGTTTCTTAACCCTTAAATGCGTCGTGTTGCCGTTTAGCAACACATGTATTTCACTGCAGGAACTTTTAGATGCTTTTTACACATTGTAGCCAAAAGAAACGACCCGCTCACATGTATTTGTATACGATGCACACTATTCATGCTTCGTAGATTTTCTAACCGCAAATAATGGGCAAATAAATAATTTTGCAATAAAAAAACTCTTTTCACAAAGATTTGATTGTTTTCCTTATTTTTCCCTTATTTAACTCTTTAACTGCGTCGCGTTCTGAGCCAAATCCATCATTACGGACGGCGCGTTATTCGAATGTAAGGAAGCTGTGACTTGTCACAATGACCCGAAATAAGCCCAGTGCACAGAACAATACTGAAACAATTGCCGAACAATACTGAAACAGTTGTCGAACAAGACTGAAACAGTTGTCGAACAAGACTGAAACAATTGCCGAACAATACTGAAACAGTTGTCGAACAATACTGAAACAATTGCCGAACAATACTGAAACAGTTGTCGAACAATACTGAAACAGTTGTCGAACAAGACTGAAACAGTTGTCGAACAATACGGAAACAATTGCCGAACAATACTGAAACAGTTACCGATATCTAGTTACTATGATACATAGGACGATAGATTCCATTGTTGACTCAATTGGTAAATCAGTAAAGGTGTTACAGCAAAAAAAAATGCAGAGAACGTATATATACGCCCGTAGCAGTGAAAGGGTCAATATACACTCTTTTTTTTAGTAATGTTTGATAAATAGAAACTGTAAACAAAAAATCGCGCATTTAAGGGTTAAAACGAAAAAGCAAACAAAAATTGGAACATTCGACTCACCAACTTTTTCATCGGGTGGAACATCGGCGTTGCTCAAACTTCTCGTAAATTGTCCCCTCTTGGCGTGACCATTGTGACCGTTACCGGCCACGGGGTGTCTCGTGTTTTTCTCGTACGAGCTTCCTTGACTCGCGTACTCACTGCTTTCCGGCATCGAGGTCGATCGTCGTTCGTGAGCGTCGCGATTTTTCGTCGTGTCCCGATCATCGACGTTGCCATCGTCATCGGCATATTTTTTACGATGCGAACGACCATGACGATCGATCGTGCCGGCATCGTCATCGCGATCGGACGTATCGATCCGTTTCGACGACGACGTAGTATCGTTCGTGTATTCGTCGAACGAGTCGCGTCGTTTCGTTAAATCGTCGTTACGATGTTGATGGTCGTGGTGGTGTTGTTGTTGTTGTTGTTGTTGTTGGTGATGATGATGATGATGATTATCGTCGATGGTGGCCCGTGAGTTTTTAGCAGTGTCGGAGGTAGCGGTTTTTTGGGAATCAAAGATATTTGAATTAGCGTTACCGGGGCGGGGTGCTGCTCGGTTACGGGGTCTAAGGGGATCGTACGGGCCAAATCCGCAGTTCTCGCTACACTGGCTCTCGCTCTCCATCGAGTATTCGTAATACTCGAGGGTGTCGCTAATAGCCACGTTTCTCTTACTACCCTGCTGATGGTGTTGTTGTTGATTAAGGTTGCTCCTTCGATTTCTAGTATCCTGGTCGAAGAGCTCGATGTCCCTTGCCTCGGGACAACTGCTGTTCCTTCGTCTTCGATATTTGTTCTGTCTAGAATCAGGATCGTCGTGATCCCTTCGAGAAGTGGTGAGGATACCAGTCTTGACGTCGACTGGTAACAGCGCCATCTCGCGACACTCGGGGCAACTACTTTTTCTTCTACGATAGTCGTAAGAACCGGAAGGATCGTTTTCAGGCCTGTACCTCGTTGTACCGGAAAAAGAGCCAGATCTTTCGGATCTCGTGGCTCGATAGGAACCGAAACAATCGGGATTCTCGTCGGACAAACGTTTCTCGTCGTATCTCGGTCTTGGACTCGAGACGATTCTCGAATCTTTGACGCTCGTTCGATCGCTGTAATTCGGTCCTATGACGGTTTCCATCGAGCCGAAATCTTCGTCGGAATCGACGAAGTAACCGCAGGGCTCTTCCTCGGCTCTTCTGTTGCTCTCGGTCGGGACGACCTCGCGAGTCTCCGGACAACTACTGTTTCTACGCCGTCGCGAGATTCTTCTCGCGCTTCTCTCCTCGGACATTCCATAATCCTCGTCGTGTATCAAAATCGGCGTCGACTCGGCACGTCCGAACATCATTCTCTTGCTCTCCGACAAACTCGGCACCGTAAGACTGTTCTTACGATTTCTCATTGTGAAATCATCGTGAACGCGAAGATTCTCGTAATCGACGTTGTCGATGGGATCGACACCGGGATCCCGACGTCTTCCACACCTCGGCGAGATACCATCGTCGTACGACTCGCCACGTGGATCCTCGTCGTCTCTGTAACTCAAGGACTCGTCCATGTACGTCTCGGTCTCGTTGTAAGAATCGTAACCATCGATTATACCATCGCGCAGAGTCTTGTCCTCGAGCTGGGAACTTCTCGGCTTCTTCAAGATTCTCTGAGTCTCCCGATCCTCGTAAAAACCCTCGATATCCAAACTGGGAATTCTCGAGTCCTCGAGGACCTCGGGATAATCGGTCTCGTACTCGACCTCCCAATTCTCGTATCTCTCGTACTCGTCCTCGAGATACGAATCCGTGCTTTTTGCCCTTCTACGTGGCTTGACGTGACGTCTCGTTACGTAATCACTCGAGTCCTCGAGATCGACGAGGGTTCCTTCGTGCGATGGACTCTCGTAGCTCGTTCTACCGCGACCAACGGACGTTTTAAGAAGTCTACACTCGCATGGATCCTCCGGCAGTATAATTTCATCGATGCTACAGTAAATATGATTGTTCGCTTCCCGACTACCGTAAATCTCGTTCTCGAGACTCTTGGTTCTCTTCTCGGGCGATCTGTAGCCAGTCTCGTGATACTTTCTCTTGCCGATGTCCTCTCGACCAAGATTCGAACGTTGGACGAGATTGTCCAGACCCAAAGCTGGAACCCGAGAATCCAAGGAACGAAAGTTCTTGCCATCTTCGAAACTAGAAACGTAGATCTCCGTTTCACCGGCACTTAGCTCAGAGTCGTAGCCGTAAAACTTGTTGTCAACGTCCGTATCCTCGTAATTCTCGTACTTGACGAGTGCTTTCGCCGCTATAGTTTTTCTCAATTCGGTGTTGTCACCGTTCGAGTCGTAATAAGACTTGCTACGATCTCTCAACGCTGGAATCTTGTCGCCGTACTTGGAGTCGCTTATCGACATGTTTCTCTTCAATTTCCTTCTCGCCGTTCTGAGACTATCGTCGCTAAATATATTGCTCGAGACTGTCTCGTACTCGAAGCTCTTGGCTCGCCTCGACGAGAATCTCGTGTCGACGAGACTCCCCGTGACGAAACCCGGCTCGTTGACGACGTTGTAATCGAAACTTCGGGCTTTCGAGAACAGCAACGATCTTCGTGGATGTGGCCTGGTCTCGAGATTCTTCAGCTCGTAATCCGTCAAGCAAGACGTCGCACCGTTACCGAACGGTCTCGATCTCGTTACGATCGAATTCTCCAATGGTTCTTGCCAGCCTTTTCGCAGTCGGGTCGACAACGACGCTGCCGTTGGTTTCTTCGTCGTCGCTAGACCATAAGGCGTCGAGTAGTTCGTTGTCCCGGTAGATGTCGCGTTCCTAAACTTCTCGACGAGTCCCTCAGGAAAATTCACCTGGAGGCAATCCTCGACGTAGATCTCCGGTATCCGAGGATTTTTCGTATTTCCAGTGATTGTCTCAGGCTTGAGCATGTAACCCTCCGAGACGGTGTACTCGCTCGTCTCCGGACTGTAGTAACGTAGTAGATTCTCGTCGACCGTCTGGGATCTCGTGAAGGGCGTTCTCATCTTTCTATACAGCGAGCGTACGACTGCGGACTTGCTCCGTACTAATGGGTGATGGGTAGGATTGTGCTTAACGGTCGGGTTGCTTCGGGATTTTGTGATTGTATTTAGTATGATGCCGCTGCTGTTGTTGTTGTTGTTTGCTGATGTTGGACAATGACATTCGCTGCAGGGTACCCTAATTCTGTGCCTGCGCCTATTGCGCCTAGGGGGTGGGGGCATTGGGGATATGACACCGGGTATCAATACGTTTTTAACTGTCGGTCTGGAAACAATTTTTTCATTTATATAGAGTAGTAGAGGCTTTTTATTGTTTTTTTTTTGTATTTTTTTTTCGATAATACTCGTTTTTGGGACCCATTCTTCGTTCGATCGATTACAATTTTGGCATCGCTTTATCGAATATCTTCCGAATCCACGTTAGCCCCGTAAATTTCACCAATTTTTTCATCCTGCAGAGTCGGTTGTACTCGGATCGTACCTTTCCTCTGATTCGCGATAGAATGGGACGCTTTTTCAGGCATTTTATTAAATGGACATTGACGCGGTGCATGGGAGGTGCTCGTCTATTCTAGTTAAAATACAGAGAAGAACGTTTCTTTTTTTTTGTCTCACGAACAAGATAAAAACACACCGAGTTCTAGGGTCGGGCCAGGGGGGCTTTGGGGGTTGAAACCTACGTTTTTACTGCCTAAGAAGCCAGTGGGAGATGATGAGATAGTTAGATAGAAAGAGAGAGATAGAGAGAGAGAGAGAAAAATAGAAAGAGAGTGCAGCTAAGGGAGTGTTCATTCAATCGCCAATGTCCATTTAATAAGGGGTCATTATGTTTAATTCGTTTATCAGGCTCTGGCTACGTTCGGTTGATCTCTCGTTAAACCTACGACATTCATTGGCTCTATATCGACTTTGAGAGACTCGCTTCCGGTAGCCAGAAAAATCCACTTTTTCGTTTGTTTTGGAAACTCGATTTCTCTTTTTTCATACATCGGTCTCGATCGACCTAGCTTCCCGCATTTTTTTTCTTTTGTTTTCTGATCGTTAATTATTAAAACTTAATCGGAGCTTGAAACAAATTCAACTCATACTCACATTAAAGCTCTCGATCCACGTGGTCGTTCGGATTGCGTGCTAAAAACGCTGCTCGTCACTGAGGCGTTGCTCTCCATGTCGGAATCGCCGAGGTCGCCGAGAACGTCCTTGTCGGGACTGAGATGTCCTCTTCTCGATCTGTGCATTCTGTGAGCGTGCATGTGCGACAGAGATAAGGGATCGTGAGCTATCGAGGTGAGATCCGAGTCCGAGAGACCGCTGTAGTGTCTCTCCCATCCTGAAATATATATTTTTTTTACAATTAATCACACGAAAAATATTGAAAAAAATTCTCAAACCGTGAGAAATATTTTGAGAATAATGTAAAAGAAGAAGAAAACAGAAACTCACCCCCCACACCGGTACTTCTGTAGGTCGTGTGAACCTGCCTGTTTCTGTGTCTCATGAATCTCGCTCTCTCCTCGATATCCTGAGCGACGCGTTCCTTCAACGCGGCCTGAAGATTCGCCGGTATCTGGGGAAGTTGTCGTTTCTTCGGTGAGCCGGTTGGCGTCGCTGTTGCCGATCTCGAGCCGAATCTGTGAAAATACCGAATACTCGATGAAAAAAAAAAACAAAAAAATAAATCAATAAAAGAATCCAACGGATTAAAAGATTTTTAGATTATCATTTCGTCGCTCGTGCACGATCTCTCTCCTTCTCTCTCCTCGATTATTGTTTTTTCTTTTGCTTTCGTTCTTGCTTGCCGATTTATTTTTTTTTCTCTCCTGTTTTCCATAGGCAAACAACTTTTTATCCTCGCACCCCCAAGTCGTGTTCCGTGCTCTCGGTCGATCTATCTCGTAGATCGGAAAGACGAAGTACTACGTAGACCGACGACGTATACTCTCTCCGCTCTAATTGCCGAGTGGTGTGGTACGACATAATGGCGCGAGGGGGACGATGAGGACCGAGGCTTTTGTATTACAATATACCTTGTTGGCACGTAGCCATGAGGATAAGGGATGGATCTGTGCTCCGGAGGTGAGAGAGAACGATGCCCCGTTGGACTCTGGGACCTGCCGCGATAACGAACGTTCGGCGAGTCCATCGGCGCTGCACTGTGAGATCTGTGTCCCATCATACCACGTGGTGGCTCGTCCTGATTAATTTTAACAGAAAACAATTAAAAAAACAATTATTCGCACCAGCTTGAAAAAAAATAAAAACTAAGACTTCTCGCGAAAAATTTTCATTGGAACGTTTTTAACCCTTGAATGCACGATTTTTTGTTTACAGTTTCTATTTATCAAACATTACTTAAAAACAAGAGTGTATATTAAGGGAAAAATAAAGAAATAAATCAAATGTTTGTGAAAATATTGTTTTGGGCTACAATGGGTAAAAAGCATCTAAACATTTATGCAGTGAATGTAGAGCCAGAAAATACACGTGTTGCCAAACGGCAACATGATGCGTTCAAGGGTTAATTAATTCATCGATTAATCGATCCATTGATAATATTTTTCATTTTTATTGTTGCTTTTTTTAATTTGTTAATAATTATTCTTTATTGAACGATTAATGTTATTTCACAAACTGACCTTTCTGTACGACTGATAACTGGCTATGGAGACTGGCTGATCGCGGGTAATCATCAGAGCAGCCCTTTTACGACCCTGAGGCGACATGTCCCTCCGACTCCTGTGCTCGTTGTCCATGCACAGATCACGCTCGGGCGGTGGACTGGAATAGTGGCTGCTCCAGCGTGCGTTCATTGGATTTCGAGTTTTTTTTTTTTTTTTTTTTTTTTTTTTATGGGAGGAGAGGGTTGTTTTTTGCACACGATTAGTGAACGCGGTGCGTTAATGCTCGAGACAGTGGGAGAATTACTGTTTTCGAACGTTTTCCGACCCATTTTCCGATCGAGCGTCAACGGGGAAAACGATTCGCGCGAACTTTCGCAATGTCTCGAGTGGATTTAATGTGGGGGGCGAGAGAGTGCTGGCAGTGATATATCGCTCTAAATCACGCTCGCGCTTCGAAGAGTCGCTTTTTGTTTATTTTTTTCAATTTTTATAAACGAAAAATAGTTCATCGTGATGAGTTTATTTTCTTCGAAAATTAATTATTCGAGCGACTCTTCGAAACGTCATTCACCCACGGTTCTTCGTCGTGACGAGAATTAAAATATTGTCAATGTCTGACCAAAATCGAGCTATACTACTTGAATCAAGACCGGAAGGACCGTGGGCGTGTGATTCTAAAAGCCATGTTCTTATCTCTCGTTTTCTAGACAACTTATGTGACGACAATAATAATAATAATAATAATAACAATAATAATAACAATAAGAAGAAGAAGAAGCTTTGATGAAGACGATGATTTGTTTTTTTCTACGCGAGACGGTGTCTACGTCCTCCGACCCGCTAATCGTAACCTACTCGGTCCTCGACCTAATTTTCTTTCCGGGCAATCGAGGGTGGGTTTTACACACACAGAGAGAGAGAGAGAGAGAGAGACAGAGACAGAAAGAGAGCGAGAAAGATATATAGTGATAGGGAAACGGGGGTGAGAGACAGAATGAGAGGAAGAGAGTGAAACGACGACGTTGCTGTACGAGGGAATCCATGTCGAAGCTCGAACGCGAGGCGACAATCGTATAATTACAGGCGATTCTACGATGCAAAGCAGCGAGAGACAGCATTTCATGATTCTCGCACTCCTTTTCCACCATTCCAACCCGACAATGATGGAGAAGGATAAATTTTATTTCACATTTTTTTTTTATTTTTTTTTCATCTCTCTTTATCTCTTTTTACATTTTCCGTCACGTTATATCCGATCTCGTTTCCCTCGGCAACGACGTCGCTGCAAAAATAATCTCGCTAGATGTATGGATTGATTAATTAGTTAATTAAAAAAAAAGAGAGAACAAAAATGGACAAAAATTGGAATCGAGGATTTTCTTCTTTGTTTGATTTTTTTTTTTCAGGGAAAAATTCGTATAAAGGACGAAACGAAAAATTCTAGCACGAATAGAGAAAAATACAGTGAACTCTATGGAGTATTGTCGATTCGCTCGTTGGTCCACCACGCTAAAACTAGGAGTGAAGATGCCAGACGAGAGATGGGGGTTCGGGTGGTTGTGTACTGTTGCGGAGTGAAGGGATTTTCGTTTGCTCTTTTTTTGTTTTTGGATGATGAATAATAAGTAATATAACTTGAATTTGCCGTACCGCTTATAATTTGACGGCATATTATGAAACCTAAAAAATAATAAACAAAGCACAGGATTACAAGGAAATCATCGTGTAAATTAGAGTACGATCTTCCTAACGGTCGTACGTGTAATTTAACTGTTTAATCTTAAATAATTCATTACTGAGAAACATTAGGATTAATTTTAACGCGTATTCATCTCGTCACAACAACACAGTGAATATATATATATATTTCCATTGTTATAATTTCCCGATCGATCAATCGCCGTCGCTCGGACAACGCGGATACGATTCGATAATAATTTTATTCTCGCGTACAAGAGAGAGAGAGAGAGAGAGAGAGGGTACTACAGTCGCGCACCAACTTTTCTTGTTGGCTCGCCGGCTTTTTCTCCCCTTGGTTCGTTTGGCTGACACAGATTTGAAGCTTGCCAGAAAATTTGGCGATAGCGCGCAGCGCGCTTCGAACCAAAAACTTGAAGGGTCGTCAGCTCGGTTTGATTTTTTTTCTGTTTTTTTTTGTACAGAAGCAAGAGAGAAAGAGAGAGGGTTGAAAAACAAGAAGTCGGAAAATAAATCAACGTCGAACAGTCGGCATCGACGAGTTTGTAACACGGACGATGGATTTATCAATGCATCGGCGAGAAACCTTTTTAGGTGATCCTGTTATAAGATATATCGAACTTTATTAAATATGCGAGCCAACCGTTCGACCCAGGAATCTTGCAGTCGCGACGTTTATTTTCTTCGGTCCGACAGAATTCAAAACTCTACAAAATTCTCTCGGAAAAAAAAAATACAAACAAACAAAAACAATCGAACGTTCCAATTTGTAATTTTATTTATTTTTTTTATATCTTCGTTTTTTGTTTTACTTCCGTTGAAAATCCACGCAATCCGTTTTCTCTCGTGGCCACGCGCCGGTTCTCTCAATTAGCGGGTGTTTCGTTGACCGTCGATTTGTCGGGATTAAGGCCAGCGTGGAGATTAACGAGTGTGTGTCGGGGAAGCACACGAGTGTACACACAAAGCCCCGCGAGAACTCTCCAATGTGTTCTCTCTCTCTCTCTTTACTTCAACTTCTCACGACGAGAAAACAATTGCGAGAAGCTGTATAAAATATGTATCGTACCGAGAGAGAAAACAAATCCAACGGTTTTTCGACCGACAGGCCTGATTTCTCTTTTCCACGAATATAAATTTGCCATACAATTTTTTCTTAGCCTGGAAATAAAAAAAAATGAATAAATTGAAAGATAAAAAACAAAACAAAAGGCAAAGAGAGAGAAAGTGAGAGAGAAAACTCTTCAACGTGTTCACGAGCCAAAAACCGGGTCAATGCGCCGAGTCGACGCACGCCGGTCACCCCTCGATAAACGAAAATACCGTTGCGAAGCGTCGAGACGCACACGAACAGAGGGATGATAAAAACAAATTTCCGTTCGAACACGAAACGAGAACGAAAATAAAATATCGGAATAAAGAAAGAAAAAAAACAAGAACAATAACAAACCCCTTAAAAGCGCGGCGACTGAAAATTATGCAGCGACAGCCAACGACCTGCCAAGAACATGTGCGCGACGAACAGCAACCGTGGCGAGAATACGATTTAACGAGACGAAGCAATTAAGGACACGTAGCGTGACCTCGGCGTGTCGAAGACACGAGGGTAAGCGCGTCGAAGAGAAAACGAGAAAGGGAGCGAATGCAGAAGAAGAGAAAAAGCTGACGCGCGATACAAACACGAGGAACGAGAATTTCTTTCTTGTGTTAACAAAAACACGAACGAAGATTGAAGAAGATTGAGATCGAGCAAGCTACGCGAGATAAGCCCTTTTGGCCGATCTCGCGGCACTTAATAAACTCCGGGGCCCTTAATTAGCGAGTCAGGAAAATGACAACATCCTCGTAGAATTTCCAATAAATCAATCGCACTGCACTGACTTTATTTTCTATTTTTTGTCAATTTTATTTTATCACTGATTCAACATTCTGTCGAAAAAAATCTTCGTTGTTTTGAAATAACGAAAAAAAAGAAACAAAAATTAGCCGCGAAAATTAATTTAGCCAAACGCAAAGCGATTTTGTCGTGAGGATAATTTCGGTGTATTCTTTTTTGTTAACTCACATGTACCGATCAGTCGTCATTCTCGAGATTATATTTAATTCGCTACGCTAGATACACGAAAAAACAGATGCGGAGAACGGAGGAAGTGAGAGAGAGAGATAGGAAACACACGGAGAGCAATTTTTAGGGGATGGCTCCGCAGCCAACGGCGGTTGCAGGCCAACTGGCATGTCAATTGGCTTGTTGCCCAGTTTTATAACTTGGGTTCTAGCCTGCTGGCCGCCGCTCTCTCTCTCTCTCTTTTTCCCTGTTCCTCTCTCATTCGCTCTGTCCCACTCGCTCTCTGTCCCCTTCCCTCTCTGACGCCTCAACAACCCCTTTTTCCCAACGTCGCAAGCCCCCTTCCTTCCTTCCCTCTCTCTCTCTCTCTCTGTCTCCCGGTATTCCGGCTCTCCCACACACGTACCACCAGCCACGAGTCTCATCGTCGCTTCGCATTTCCTGTATAGTCGAGTTTTCTCTACTACACAACTACTACCAAACTACTATACGGTCTCTCGAGGCTTACGTCAGAATGACGGAGCCACATTATGCTGCTGTTGGGGAGGTGGTAGTATGGGTGGTGGTGGTGGTACCGCTGGAAGGGTGAGCAAGAATGGTGGGACGACGCGGAACGATTTTGCGCTACTACTGCGGAAAAAACTCGACTCCGATTTCTCTACCGTACACACAGAAACGTGTATAACGTTATATACGACGCTATCGAACTTCGGTGATATCCCCAAATTTCGTCACGTTTCAAAGCTCACCCCCGCCCTGAAAATTAGCATATTCATTATCTGCGTGAGAACATGACGCAAGAGTGTTCAAAGTTTATCCTCGAAGCCCGCGGTACGCGAGCCAATCATCGATGAGTCATCGGCCATTTTTTGTCCCGCGCCATCTCTCGGGATTCCCCGTTACTCGGGACTTCCCCGTGCGTTAAAAAAAAACGTATCCACGGAAACGCTCCCATTATCGCGTCTGGCAGTGGAAATTAAAAGCGAGAGTCACATTCTTTTCATTCTAAAAAAATCCAATGTTTTCTTTGAATTACGTGGATTTAAAAATAGCCGATGAATCGTGTCATGAGAAATCCCCAGAGATTGGAAATTTTTGAAGCAATCGTCGTAATGTGCACGACTTCGTAGGTAAGTTACATTTCGAGGTTGTGCGAGGAAACCACTCGATCGAGATGGATACGTCGAACGTTGAACCCTCGATTTCAGAATCAGCCCAGACGAGAGAGGGTGAGTTGAATTGTTATTTGCCAGAGGGTGAGAAACGCAGACCGTTTGAGAACGAGAAATCCTGGCGGATAAGCCACGTGAGAGATGAAGTCGAATGGATAACTGGCTGCATCGGACCTCGTGCGAATCTTCCTTCGCCACCTTATTGCCAATTATCTTCACTAGTCAAGCTATATACAAGAGTCGCTTATACCCCGAGTTCTCTCCTCACCGACCGTACAAATAACCGTTACGAGGATACGGTTACGCCGCTGGTCACGAGTCTTGTAATCCGAGGAGAATCTCCCGAGCTCGGAATAGTATAAGGACAATTGGAGGAACTATGCCCGAGCGTCTGCCCGGATAATCTGAAATAGCGAGATGGTATTGTGAGAGATCGTATTCCTGTTTCATGGTACACAGTGTCAATCGCAGTGGCGGACTTGCATAACTCATGCTCCGCGCTTGGATTAATATGCCTAATAAATATGAAATCTTGAGAAGCCCTAGCCAGGCGCAGGAATATCTATGTTGATGTCGAGAACAGTCACAATACGAGAAATGAGATCGTATTACGACCAAAAACTTCTTCGTGCCGCATTGTGGATATACTGCGGCGAACGTAAATAATAATAAGTGAACTCTAAGGCGGTAGAGGGAGAGAGAGAGAGAGCAGGGTATTCTCTTCTCCCCTGTGGATAATCGGTACAGACCAAAACGGCGATGATAACAATGTGCCGGGAGGTCTCACGGATTGATACGACGCGCCTTGGTCATGCGAGCCAAAAGTGAATTTAAGCTCCACTTCCTTTTGCACAAAATAATGCCGACTCGACACACACAAAGATTGCGAAGCCCTCTTCCCTCCGCTCTAGCGTACTCGTTGTCTATACGTTTTACTATTGCACGAAAAAAGGGTTCAAGATGAGCACGAACTTCGCCACGACGTCACGAAGACTCCTTCCTCGATATAATTTGAGACTCGAGAATAGTTCACTTTGAGTAATCGTCTCGAAGCTTTGAGAGCCAAAAGACGAAGAGTGGACAGAGATTAGGGGGCAGAGAGAGAGAGAAAGAGGGAAATGGAGAGAGAGAAAGAGAAAAGAGACAGACCGAGGATAAAGAGATAATAGAAAATAAAATGTAGAGAAGAGAAATTCACCTGGACGAACTACCCCTGCTGCTAAGACTCGCCCCATCGGCCGTTCTTCTTTGTTCCCTTGATACGTCGCAGTCGGCTATGTCGCATTCCGATGTATCGGAATCGCTCAGTCTCGAAGTCGTTGACGGTGGGCTCAGGTGACAATCCACCGGTGTTATCACCATGTCGTCGATCGGATCCGGATAGTATCTGTAAACACGACACAAGCCGATTAAAATTAATCGTCCCGCTTCGATCGACCCATTGAAACAACCAAGCCTCCCCAAAGCCCGTCCCCACCCTCTCGTGTCTTAACAGAAGTAATTACCAGCTGTGCTATAATACACGGTTATCGTCCCTAATTGATCGTCGATTAAATCATTATCGTCGTGAACAAAACTCACCCAGGATGCCGGTGTTCCTCATGGGCGAGCAAATGGTGCCATTCCGGTTTCTCGTTGAGCGCGGAAGTGGCGAGTTCGAGTATCGCTTCACCGAGAAAGTCATTAGCGCCGTACTTGACGAGATCCCAAACTGTGACTTCCAACGATCTGTGCCTCAGCTCGGAACGTCTCACGTTGTAAACGAAGGTCTGATTCCACTTTGGATCGTTTGTGCTTGCTAATGTTTTCGTTCGTCTCTTTGATTTTTCACTAGAAAATGTAAAAGTTCAGACTCGAATTAACGACGGAACGTTTTCCTTTCTTTCTTTTTTTTTTTGTTTAAGGATAATGGAGAAATCATTTTGTTTGTTCTCGTTACGCGACGTATCAAGAAGCTCTTACAAATTTACCGGACCGGCCAATTACCCCTTGCCCAGGCGAGACAAGAAGGAGATGGAACGAGCGATACCGGACAGGAATCTCGACGAAACGCGCGAGAGAGGCCAGGGGGTTAATGGAAGGATTTTCAAAGTTAACGAAAGTGGCCAAAGTTCGGAGCCATTAGATACACACACACGGGGCTCAACAGAGAGAGAGAGAGAGAGAAACATGTACGCAAAAGGGAACGACGACGGCGACGACTAGATGGGTATTGGGCTCGTAACATTGCGGGCAAGACGTTGGCACCGGTGCCAAAATTACCACAGCACCACGAACGAGAACTCACCCCCTCACACATACACACATACGCGCCCCCGGAATCTCTCGCTTTCTCGCTGATGCTTCTTCGCGAAATTATTTATCTTACTGCTCGACGTCCCTGACGGTTACTTCGAGTTCTCTCTCTTTCTCTCTCGCAGTGCTCGCCCACGCAGAAATCTCTACAGAACTTGCGTTCATATATATAAGACACATCTTGGAAGATCTATGAGGTACACGTATGCATATACATCGAGAATTATGTATGTATGTCTAGGGGGGAGTGGAAATGAAGGGTAGAGAAAAAGAACAAGAGAGAGAGAGAGAGAGAATTGGACAGCCGACCAGACATTCCAGACGATCGGTTCGACCTCGAGGAGCTTCCAATTTTTCGCCAGCGTTTTCTCGAGAACGCTTGCCAATCCGAGAGAAAGAGAGACACAGAGAGAGAATTCGCGTAAAAGGACCATCAGCTTGAGAGATGCGATTGTACGTTTTTCTCGACGCAACGTTTTCTTTATTTTTTTTTGTTCACCCCCTTCTTTATATTGTTTCGCGTCTCCGGTCGGTCCGAATCATGCGAAGCGTGGATAAACGATGTCTCATTTTCTTGGCAAAAGTTCACGAGTTCAAAAGCGGAAGAGAGAGAGATCCGGAGGTCGCGGAGATTTTTTACTAGCGAATGGAAAAAGAGGGAGAAATGAGCGAGACTCTCGGCTCGGATGGGAAATTATTCGTTTCTTTTTCTTTTGTTTTCTTTTCTTCTTCTCTCTCTCTCTCTCTCTCTCTATCTCGCTTTTCTTTTTCTTAAGCTTCGGCTTGCCTCTTGTCCGGCAAAAGGAATATCTTGGCGTATGGATTTCTCGGCTGTCCGTTGCTCCTGGGTGTTAGCGCGGCCGCGCATACGAGCGTGACGAAGAGCTGCAATCCCGCCGGGTCGAAGCCGAGCTTCACCTGGAGCGCGCCACCCACGTTAGCGTTACCCGGCGGATGTCGTAGATGTCGTCCCCTACCCTGAGCGTGAAGATCCGGCGAGCCAGGTGACGTCACGAGTACCGAAGGTTTGTCACGTCTCGCGTCGTACAATTCTGTAAATTCATCACAATTTATTATCACAACTTGGTCCTTCGTACGATCGTTTTCGTCGAATTTTCAAAATCGATTTACGGGGTCGGGCGGATATGTTGTACATATTTTAATAATTATTTGTTTTGTTTGTTACAGGGTTATTGACTGAGGTAACTCAATACTCGAACATAATCGAACTAGCTTACTTCACTATTAATCGGGTAAGATTACTTTTTAACCAACAATTTCAGAAAACATTACAATATACTCGTCGAAATTTTTGCATCAAAGTTTTTTAAAAGCCGAGGATCGAGAGAAACATATACATATCGTTTGTTTTTCTTGCAGATGGAAAGAAAATGCACTCGTTCTCACGAATGGTACGTGGCATATATACATCGATATACAGAGGGTTGACGAAGAGGATGTTCGGGACTCTCGCAACGTGATTAATATTTTTCCTGTGTGTTTGCTTTTTTTTGTGTGCAATTGTGACAATTGGTCGGATAAAAAAAATATATATAGACACTCACACATTCACGAGAAGATGGATAGATAAATTGAGAAAGAGAGAGGTAGAGGGGAAAGAGAGTGTGTGAGAGAGTGAGAGAGAGAGAGAGAGGGAGAGAAATTAATTACACAAGTTGTTGCTCCCATGAAAGAAATCTAATATATGTACGGTGATTTATAGCGGGGGTGCATTGGCACTACTTTTACTACGATCTACGATAAACACATCGATTAATTGAATTAAACTAAAGAAGCTCGTTGTTGGACGAGTTTTTCTTTTTTTTTTTTTTATGTTTCAATATTATGGCGATGAATAATCGTTTACGACTCTCTCTTGATTCGGTATCAGAGTGGTGGGAGAAAGGACGAAGAGGTCGACGATTCGTAATAAGGGAAGTGCGGGGAACATCGAACGCGAATAACTCGCGTGGAAAATCGCTCGAATTCTTCCGTGGGAAGTTTTTTCTTTTTTTTCCTTTTTTTTTGTCGAACCAGCAACAAGGGGTGAATGAAAGTTTTTGGAGCAAGGGTGAGACGAGCGAAAGATGGGGACAGTGAAACAGTGAGAGAAAGAGAGAGCGTATTTAACGAGGGAACATTTAGTCGATCGGGACTTTTAAGTAATTTTCATGAGGCCTACCCCACAGTATAGATTTCTTAAGACCTGGAATTCGAAAAATCATATAATCTGTGACAGTATAGCTGTTGTATCAATTTCACACTAGGAGTACTACTTAACAATATTTTCATCCGCGTGTTGTCGACAATGATGAAATTTTCATGTATCTTTTTTTGCTTTTTGCTAGTTTTCATTATATGAAGAAAATTGAATGATTCTCTCGGTTGTTTCGTGTATCGTGTGTGTAATATTTGAGTTTCGAACGAAAGATAAAGAAACAAATGTCTCGTGAAATATGCCGAGCGTTTCGATAACAATTTTCTAGCGCATTATGCGAATAGCTTAATCGAAATAAGGAAATAGAGATAAATAGCAGAGTGGTCGAATTTGCAAAATATTTAATTTGTCTTTTTGTTTTGTTTCTAGAGTCGTATATTCACCTTTGTGATGTGGCTGTTGGGGTATCGGCATAGGTTCGTGCTTCTGTCGCCACTCGGGCCGAGGTCCCATTCGATTCATGTTAGTCATCGCCGGTGTTACGGTCGTTTGGACACCGGTCATCATCGCAGCTGTTGAAGTGCCCGATAAATTTCTCGACACTATCAGCTCGACCTGTGGCTCCTCCCTCGATTTCATTATTATATCGTTCACCTCCTGGAAACTCTTGCCCTGGAGGGAACGACCGTTCCACTCTATCACCTCGTCACCTTGGAGAACAAATTATTATCGATATTAAAAGGAAACGAAAAAATATATTTATATTTAAAGAAAAAGAATTTAAAAAACCCTTTTTATAAAATTTCGAGTACGAGGCAATGGCAGATTATTTTTCTAAAGACTACGTACTCCTGGGAGGATTAAAAAATATTTTGTTAAGGGTTGTTATTTATTGGGTTTTTTAATTTTTGAAAATTGGCACATTTTCGTCACTTTTGTTTTGAAAAATAAATCTTACCGGGTCTCAATTGTCCCTCGACGTCCGCGGTACTGCCCTTTTTCACCTTCTCGATGAGGGCGCCCCTCGAACCGTTCTCCAGTAATTTTCCACCGACGACCTTGAGCCCGAGTATGCTACTACTGCTTCCGGAACCCGATGATTTCCTCAGGATCATGTGACCGATGATTTTTTGTCCGTCGCTGCTTCCTTGCCATGACAGTGGCTGTTACGATTCCCGTCCAAAGAAAAAATAAAATAAAAGTTTCCTAACTTTTTTCCATCTCGATCGCAAACCTTCGCACAGGGTGATACTTTTCTTTTGTGTCTGTGTTTTTTTTAAACGTGTGCGATTTTCTGTCTTTTTTTCGTTATGACATTAATGACCAGCCTCGAGAAAGTCTATCGAAGATCCGATAAATTTTCCAAACATTTTTCACAAAAATTCACTAATGGAAAGAAAATTGTTAATTTTATTGATTTTCTAAACTTTTAGACAACGAAGATTTTACTCGTTACGAAAATATCGTTCGCAAAATTTACCGGATCTTTCGACAATCGTAAAAACGTCAACGTCCACCGATGATATGATGAATATTTTGTCAAGATTTTAGTGAATTAATCGTAGCGATGATTATTATAAAATAGAAAAAAGCGGGTGCGTGTTTATACATACAGAATACTTAACGACGTTTTGTTGTAACATCGAGACAGCGAGACAAGCATATAAAATTATCAGACGAAACCATGCTGCAATATCAGATTTAAATATATATGTATATGTAAAAATTTGATATCGAGAGCTTATCACATCGATACAATACGCATCGCCCCAAACAACGTTCCGCGAGTAGCAGTGTGTGTCGAAGCAGTCGCAGTCTCAAGCGGCGTGCAACGGTGAGGTTCGTTAATTCGTATGTGCGATTAATTAATTAATTTAAAAAAAAAAACAATATTTATATTAATTGCGATACTTTTAGGGTGGGGGGTTGAGTTATTTAATTTTTCTTTTGCAAAGTTAAACAAAAATCCTACCAGGGTGGATCTACTTTAGGGACAGGGGTAGCCTAATCTTTCACAAATTATCATTCGTATGCGAGCCTCGAGCCTCGACCTAAAAGAATTGACCACGAGTCGAGCATAAAAAAAAAACAATAAAAAAAGTATATAAAAAATTAGCACGATATTCGATTTTCCGGGTCGAAAGAATTTCCCTCGTTCGGTTATCTCGGGCGACCGAGTGTCTGGGGCGAATGCAAAAGCTCTCACCGTAAAACGACACCAGCGATTTCCCCCTTGGAACGTCTCGCTTATCCGCAACGAGGAAACATAAAAGCTAATAAAAATAAAAATAAAAATAAAACGCACGATGCCCAACACGCTTTGAAAAATCGTCGGTAACGCGTGCCAAAATAAATTTCCGTTTGTCACGGTCGTATGGAAAGTTGAAAAGAGATTCACGACGGAGCTCGCGCGCGCCAATAAATTTTATCCACGTTTCCACGTATCATTCTCTATTGATTAATTAAAGGGATGCTTTCGCCTTTGAGAAAAGGAAGTGAGAGAGAGAAAGAGCTTTTCCGTACTCGTTGAAAACCACCCTCCCCCCAACCCCTTCACTCCCCGCTCGAATTGACAAATATATATAACAGGAATGGAAAACGATCGTGTATTCAAACTATCGGGAAACTCACATCCGAAACGAAAGTTCCATCGTCCGTGCAACAATGAAACAATGCTAATCACACTATTTGCTATCTCTGAACACCCTGAGGTCTCGACTCTCTCTCTCTCTCTCTCTTTCTCTCCCTCTTCCTGTCGGGCTCTTTCCTTCTCTCTCTCTCTTTCTCTAGTCGAGTACCAAGCCACCAATTTGTATAGCGAAGATACGTATACGCGTCGTCAAAGTATTCCACACATTTATTAATCCGCGGTATACGAAAAAGCTTCGAGCTTAATTGAAACAATCGTGACGAGGTCGAGTTTTTACGACAGACGTTAATTTTTAGTTTCCAATTTTGTGTACTCTCGCGTTCGTCGTCTCGACAAAGTCACGACACGCGGGTATCGATGATCGACGAGCTTTTCGGGAATAATTGATCGAACGATTTTCCTGGATGGAAAGTGACAAAGTCGAATTTGAAAGGTTCAAATAGTCAAAATAATTTTCGCGATATCAAAGTCACGAACGATTCTTCTTAACAAAAAAAAAAGATTAAATATCCTTCTGAAATATCGAGAGAGCTTTCGATCGGAACGATAAACTTCGCCTAATTTTCGCTCGTTCCTGCGCTTCAATAATTTCTACTTGCGTTCCTACACAGCGTGTCTACAATTCTCACTACGTCGCTGGCCTAACACAGAGAATAAAGAAAATATAAACGATAACAGCGTCTACTCGAATCACTATAGGCAATCTCCTTCCTACGAGAAAAAACAACCCTCGACCAATTTTTCTTTTTCGTCAATATTTGTTCATTTTTTTTAAATTATTATTTGTTTTTCATTCGTCTACTCTTCGTCTTGTCAAATCATCGATCGTCGAAGCTCTTTTGAGATCAGGATTTTTCCGAGGCTGCGTGTGTCCGTTCGGTCAAATTATTATTATTTTTTTTGTTTTTTTAGTTTTTTAGTTTTTTTATTCCACGTCTCGTGAATGATTTCTGTGAGTGGTGGAAGATGAAGGAGGGAAGACAACCTTGGCGTACCTTGGGCAGGTCGCCGCGATTGCTGTCTTCACTGCTCGTGAAGGTGCTCGACGTGTCTATCCCGGAGTCTTTGGTCGCGCTGTCTTGGCTACCCTGACGATCGGCTTCCCACGACCATTCTTCTTGTGTACCACCACCACCACCGCCACTACCACCACCACTACTAGCACCACCGACATTGGTCCCACCGTCGAATCTCACCGTTTTTTTCCCCCTTCGTTCCGTGAACCTGAACGATGGCGACAGATATACCAGATAGTGGATTTCCTTTTTTTTTTCTCCCCACTTGCTCGCTCTCTTTCTTTCACTCTTTCTTTCTCACTTTTTCGCTCTCTCTCTCTCTCTCTCTCTATCGCTCTGTCAGTCTTACGTACACGAAAAAAAAACAGTCTCGATCTCGATATGCGACTGGGGACCACGAATTTTCCTCGAACAGACACACACACAGACAGACAAAGACAGACGCACCCCCTTGCTCTCATTTCCACAGATTGATTTTCTCAGACGACTTTCGACCTTCGCAATCTTCTCGTCGGGCGGTCGTTCGATTCGATGGTCGAGGGGAGACCGCACGAGCAACGCTCTCGACACATTTTCGCTTCGTCGATTCTTCGCCTCGTTTTCATTCTCTTTGTTTGTGTTTTTTTTTTGTTATTTCATTTTCATTTATTTGTTTTTTGTTTGATTCGTTTTTGTCCTCGCGGCCATTTTTTTTTCGAGCTTTCCACGGTTTTTTTTCGATCCAGTATTTTCGAAGTTGCCGAACGGGAAATTCGTGTCTCGATCGGTCGATAAGTTTCGCCGATCGAAGGAAAAATCGTCGAGACGATGCTCGTCGAGAGCCTCGACCATCGTCTCGTTCGCAACGACGCGCGACTGTTGAACAATCTCTCTCGCGTTCCAACCTCACTCTCTTTTTCCCCTTCTCATATTCTTCTTCGTCCAAGCGTCGATTAAAGAACTTTCTTTCGTCTTAAAAAAACACCAAAAAAAAAAACAACGTAATCGTCGATCGAGAAACAAAAAATCGAAATTCAATCGAGAATAAGCAAAAATTAAATGTGTTTATTTTTTTTTGTTATTAAATTCTCGCGAGAAAACAACGAGTTGGAATTTTTATATATTTTTTTGTTTTCAAACGACGCGAGGGACGAAGAACAAGAGGACGAAACGAGGGTGGTTTTGGGTTCGAACGCAAACGGAAAAAAAGAGAAAAATAAAAAAACGGAAAAAAACGCACCTCCGACTATCGGCGCGCCACTCGTCGCCGCTTCTTCGAAAGCTCCTTCGTACGAGGGTGCTCTCCTCTTTTCGCGGCTCGCGCGGGGGATGATGACCGTTATACTCGATCGTCATCGGACCGGTGACGTGATGTCCGTTGTGCGATCCGTGTCTAAGCGACCCAGCGGACATCGAGGCTGGACCACCACCGTGATGATAGTACCCCTTCCCTACAGTAGATCCAAATTGTTTTTTCGTTCCATCGGCTCTCGCTCTTTTTCTCAAAAATTCCATTTTTCTTTTCTTTTTCTATATAATTTTTTTTTTCTCCATTATCCTCTAATTATTGTTTTCAAACGAAAACCAAAAAAAAAACAAAAAAAATAGCTTCGCTACCCCCTCGAGTGCTCGATGTTCGTTAACGATCGACGAGATTCCTACGCAGTATAATAATAATAATAGTACAGGGGGTTGGGGAAAACCTCGCGAATCCTGGGACCCTTGATAATTTTTTTTATTGCTTTCGCAAAAAAAAATGTAAAAAAAATTAAAAATTAACAACTAATCGTCGAGTATTCGAATATTAATCGTAGCAGTTCGAGTATCGCATCTCGAAGAAATATCTACTTCCGGTGTGTATCTGAGAGTGACGATGTGTGTGCTTGCTGTTTTCTTATCTCTTTTTTCTTTGTTTTTTCTTTTTTTTGTTTGCGGTCGCGACCTGTTGGGAAATTTAGTCATTCGTGTATATTTATATATTTATATATGATAAAAATCGTTTCGAGGTATGAAATTGAGACGAGAACGAAAAGGTAAACAACAACGAAATAATAATAATAATAAGAACATACACAATTATAGCCAGCAGCTGTGCGGACGCCCTGTGGAAAGTTTTTCAAGTATAACATGTGTGTGTGTGGTGGTTTTTTTTTCTTTTTTTTTTGTGGTAATAAGCGCACTGACATAATGAGAATAAGAGAGCGTGTTACGAATTCTGAAAGTCTGTCGGGATTTTAATTCGAGGAATGTTTTGTCTTTCGAAGGATTCGTGTATTTTTTTTTTTTTTTTTTTTTTTTGGCTTTTCGTAAACGAAGAAAGATTAACGAAAAATTATAAGACTCGAACGAGACACGTTTACAAAGGAACGTACGACCGTTGACCTGTTTTTCTTTTACTTTTTTTTTCATGTTCAACGTAGAAGGAAAAATCAACGGATTTTTTACGTAAAGAACGTTAATAAACACAATTCGGACGATAAATAAACGAGCAACACACAACGTGATAACATTGATATTTTTTTTTTTTTTGCAGTACTTTCGTAAAGTCCTGTGTGCCGTTACGTAATAATTGAATAAACGATACAACGAGAATACGATCAACATCGAGAAAATCGATCACAGAAATTACGAAATTGTAAACAAAACAGAAGAAAAAAGGAACAAAAAAATGTCCTAGGTGCAAGGATTTTGTGGGATTTTTCTTTTTTTTCGGGTTTTTTTTTCGGTCGAGCGTCGAGTAGGTTTAAGACACGAGAAGTACACAGAGACAGTGAAGACGAGTGAAAGAGAGACAGTATTTTTGGTGCATTTTCACGTTAGAATTTTTGGATTGTTTTTTTTTTCTTTTTCTTTCGATTACGAAGGAGAAACGCTCGTTACGACTGTCGATCGATTAATTACAATAATTAAATAACAGGAAAAAATTCATATTTCCTTGCAATTTTTTTAAAATTTCGAAAAATTGCAATTCGTCAAAAAAAGTTTTTTTCTATTTTCACTATCGTTATCGTTCTTTTGTTTTTTTAATCGATCGACAGGTATCAACGTACACACGCATGCACGCTTCACACGCAGATGGTACATACGATATAGATATATATGAGAGATTAACACACTGACATAGTATGACAATAATAACATAGACATGTTCGATATGTGAAAATTTATCGTAACGTAATAATCGGACTATATAGGGACTTATAGATATCGGGCTATGAATAATCGGCCAGCGCATAATAAATTATAGGTATATATATATTAATATATATAAATATAGTATTATGCGAATGAGCCGACAATAATGAGTATGCATGATCCATCGAATAATTGATAAATGTATATATATATATATTTATCAATTATATATATGAAAATATATATATATACTATACGTATATATACATAGAAAAAAAAATTTATTGCATTCCAAAGTACCGCGAGAAATTTCTTCATCTTCTCGTCCAGCATCGCCTGACGATTAATACGATCTCCCTCTTTGTCCCTTGGACTTCTCGGTGTCGCGACGACGACGATCGGTGCTGGTTTTTCACCTAGAAGGCGATCTCGTTCAGTCTCTGACAAAATTTACATTCAACGTTTTCATACAAAGTGTCGAAAATCTCAAAAAAACGAAAAACAAACAAAAAAGCAAAAATAAAAGAAATTACGTCCACGCGATAAAATTTGTCTCGAACGAAAAACGACGATCGTCCGTAAAAATTATTCCGGATGTGACGAAAGACGTAAAATTGGTTTATCGTCTCGTGCGAAACAGATGAATTAGTGGTTTCCATTAAATTATAGTCGATGGGGTTTTGGTGGAGGAATTGGGGTGGGAATGGTGAGCGGATTTAAAAGTGTATAAAAATAAAATGTACGAACAAGACGTGGGGGATCTGGGAAATCCGTGTGAGAGCCACCGGGCCGAGACTACCGGAACGATAAGGACCCATAAAAATGACAAATTGAACGTACGATCGGACCATCGTGCTCTCCGCTCTCTCAACTCTTTTCAACTCTTCCATCCCCCTTTCTACTTCCTCTCGTATACGTAACGCTCGTAGCGAACTCGTGTACGTGCCCGATTTACGTAATACTCGACTTGTACAAAAGCTCTCTCTCTCCCTTTCTCTCTCTCTTTCTCTCTCATCGTGTCGCAGTACGCATTCACGGTACGAATATTTAGTCGAGCATCGTTTTTTCTCTTTTTTTTCTCTCTCTCTGTTTCGCTCTCTTTCTCGCACTTCCGGAAATCCTTCGTACCAGAAATCGTATCCGCTTCTCTCGCGAGCATAGGGGACGATGCTGGCGAAAAAATCGTACGAAAGAAGGGGAAGTCCTATGCGAGGGAGGAAACGAGAAGAAGGAGAGAGGGAAAGGGGGATGAAAAAACGAGTAGACACGGTCGAGGATGATGATCGTAAAGAGGATTAACAAATTTTCTCACACCAACGATCCTGCAGTGACCACCAAACTCTTGCTCTCCTATCGCCGTGTGCCATTAAATATAAATCACAATTAACAATTTGGCAAGGGAATTTCCGCGATAATCGTCGACTCGACGAAATCCAACCGGGAAATATGGAAATTAACGTTGATCGTAACGATTATCACGCTCGAAAGATTTTCAAAAATGTGAACAAAATTCGTCCTTTTCACAATTTCAAATAATTCGAAGAACAAAAAATATTAAATTCGTATTTCACGAAGAAATTCAGATTTTAAAAGCGACTCGTGAAATTAATAAAAAAGAAATATTTAACCCCTCGAATCCCGGAAGTCGAATTTCAAACCGGAATTTCGTCCTCGTTCAAAATGACTTCCTCTTCCGTTCGTCTAATTTCGATCATTGCTTTAAAAAAATCTTCTTTTTTTTTTCATTGAAAATTTGTTCACCAAAAATGATGTCGAAAGTTTGGCAAAAAATTAACAACGACGGAAAATTCCACTCTATCAATTATATTAATTAGTATACGTCGGAGTTACGTTAATACGATATATTTCGCGATGTGATTTCGCGCGAGAAGAGACGACAGCGGCGTCGAGGTATCGCAGGGCCTCTGGGGTCTTAATTTAAAAGTTAGATGACACCGGGCTCGTGGCTTGCCGCGTATATAAATCACAGGGGTTGGAGGGAGGGGACAGCGAGAAGGAGTTTTTGCACCCGGCGCATTTCGCACCGAAGTACTCGATTCGCAAACTCGTATACACCCCCACCCCTCCCTCCTCTCGTGACCGTAGAGAGCTTTCGATGCACACAAATATACGAACATATATATATATATATAATTTTCGCAAAAGTTTCTTGCGTCGCGGTCGTTACCAGAAATTATAAGGGTTAATACGCAATACGTTCGAATTTACGATAACTCGAACGAAAGATGATAATAATTTTTCTCCTTCGATAATAAATTTTTTAAAAGAAGAAAACAAAAAAAGAAATCAAAACGTCCATAAACGAGCTTTTTATCGGTCGATTCCGTTTTTTTTCATGATATTCGACTCGCCTTCGGACCGATTTAGAAATAAATGAAGAGATAGAGAGAGGAAATAAATTTAAAAAAAGCGTCGGTTGGAAAATATATGCGTCGTGGAATTTCCGAGCTTTAGCGCGGAATTGAAGAACCGTAAGACGGAACGTGCCGAAAACTGGTGCTCTCGGACTTATTAAAAAGGTAAAGGGCGAACGAGCGAGAGAGAGAGAGAGAGAAAGAGAGCAGAACGGTGATGGAAGAAAGAAAGAGAGAGCTCAAGCGAGAACCAGCGAGACGTTTACACACTGCTTCTCGGTGGAAAATCCGTCGAGAGGACGTCGACGACGAGGTACTTGCCTGTACCAAAATATATCTATACGATGTACGATACGTACGTTGTATAATATAGATATATAGTGACGAGCTTCCTACGTATAATATCACCAGCGGTTGAATTCTGGGGGCTAGTTTTAAAAGAAGAAGAATTGAGAGGGTTGGTTGTAGAGAAGAGTAAGATCAAGGCGGGGCCGTTGATCCGTCGTGGATTAGAGGGAAGTTCTTTTTCTTTTCTTTTTTCCTCCTCTTTTTTTTCACAAAAAATAAAAAAACAAAATCGTTCCACAATATTTTTTTTACTCGAGCTCGGTACAGGTAAATGGGTCACCGCAGCTGCCAAAGCTCTAACGAGAGGTGTTCTGAAAAAATGTCATGATTAGTCGCTTCGTCAATCGATCATGCTTATTTCCGGCTGACGAATCAACGCGAATGAAGGACGATAAAAAAAAAAGGAAAAAAAAGCGTTTCGTACGAATTCGCGAGACGTCCGACGGATTTAAGGGTAGACCTATATATTTTACAATAAGAGTTTTATTGGTGATTTTTGCTCTCGAGCCCAGCCGCCTCCCTCGAGGATTTCCTGTAAATTATCTCGTCGAAACGAAAAAGTACGAAAAAAAAAAACAAACAAAAAAATTGTACGGCTCTCTGCATTCACGTACGTCACTATATCGCTATTCTACCATTATTCTTATTTTTTTTTTTTTTTTTTTCATCGCATAAAAACTATTTAGATATATTGTTATATTACGTTAGATATCGATATAAACGGACAAAACATTGTGGAAAGTAAGAGAGAGAGAGACAGAGGGAAGAGAATAATATGTTCAGTGTGTGTGTCTGTGTGTTTTGTGTCCTTCGAGTCCTCGAATGTACGTTTATACACGTATATTATATATAAATATATATGTATACATAAATATATATATATATATATATATATATATTATACGTATGTACGAACAGCATGAACAAACTTACCTCGAAACTTTCTACAAACTAATTAATTCTATTCTAATGATATTGTGCAGCTACGAATGGGAGCAACAACGTCGTCCGACGAACGTAATATTAATTTTTTTTCTGTTCAATCTTTCTTATCGTCGTTCTTTCTCCATATTAATAATATCTTTACATGTTTCACTTCGCTTATTCCTGTCACCCTCGGAGAATAGATAGAAGAAAAAAAAGAATCCTCAAATTTTTCACTAAAAACACCCTTATCACACATCCCTCTTAAAAAATCGTAAAATTCTGTCAAAAGTGCAACCGAGATCTTCCTCCTCGTCACATTCTTAATACGCCAACTCGACGAAATAATTTAATCCCTTTGACGATGTCTGGCCTGTCTTTCCCTGGCCATTATTCTCGGCTCGTGTTCCGTGCGATAATTCACGGACAACGAGAAAAAATGTCTCGAGTACGGTCTGACAAAAAAGGAAAAAGAGAAGAAAAAAAGGGAAAAAAAGTACATACAGAAACGAAATAGAGAATAATGCGACTGGTTTTGCAGGGAGAACGGTGGAAATGTACGACGCACAGAGTGGAGGAGAGCGCGCAATAGGAAGCGCAGCGGAAGTAGCGTGCTCCGCGGTAGGGTCAGCCGGCCGACAAGTAGTAACGCCGTATAACGTGTCAGACACTCCGGCTATGCGGTAAGCCACACGCCGTGAGCGACTACGGGATAAGTACCAGCGCGCCATCTATGCACAGTTTCTCGTCGCAGTGCGAATCTCCATTTTCTCTTGTTTCGACGATTGTTCTCTCGCCGATAATTTCAAACAAAAACAATGACAAATCTTTCGTTGTCTTCGAAAAACAAAGGAGAAAAAAAACATCCAGAAATGGCCAAAGCACAGGAGAACAAAAATGGCACGAGCTTGCAGACACTTCGATAAATTGCAGCCAGAGAATTTTTAAAACGCCGTAAAGACGGTGATTACTCACGACGATAACGCATCGCTTAATGTTTTCTTTACGCTAATGCGAGAGAGTCCCCGTGCAATCAGGAAATTGCAGTCAACAGGTGAACCAGAGTTCGCTGTTATCGAAGGGGTGTTGTCTTGAAATGTTTTTCTTTTTTTTTGTCGTTGTTCACGTTGACGAAGAAGAGAAGAAGAAGAAGAAATGGAGAATTACAACGGAAGACTCGAGAACGAGAGACTCGTGGTCTACGTGGAATACGTACGAAATGCAACGTTAACGCTCGAACAACCGTTTTCAGACTGTAGTTCAACGAAGCGTGGGTGTCGCTCACTGACTCTTCTCGGCTTCTAAATATTAGTCACGGTAGTCTCGCGTCTACCCCTTAACGATTCTACTACGTTTTCACCCCTCTTAACGTTAGGAAAATCATTTTCTTCCTAGCGCGTATCAACCCCGTTGAATAAAGTCGCAGAGGGTGGCAGGGGGATGAAAAAACGGGCGTCATTCATCGATAGTTTCCAACGAGGAGATAATTGAAACTCCTCACAGCGTGTAAGAAAAAGAAAACGTCCATCGACGAGGAAGAATAGCGCGTCGTGAAGAAAAAATCCCACGTCGTTCTCATCCCTGAAAAAGCATCGATGACAATTTACGCACCCTCGTCGTCGTTGAAAGAATGAATCATTCGATGCTTTTCAACCGATGAAGATAATTGGAAGATCCTAAGTGAAAGCAGAAAACAAAAATAGAGAAAATATTCAAGACGTTTCCAAGCGAAGGAATTTTCTCAATGTGAGAAAAAGGCGAATATACACAAGCTTTTTCCCAAATAGAATATTCTCGAACCATCGTGAGATTCTTCACCGAAGAAAAACGAAGAAACGAGCATTTCTCTCTCTCTCTCTCTCTCATTCCTCATCTGCGTCATCACCGGTTCTTCGACCTTGACGTCCTTCGACCCACATTACACTAACAACGATATCGTCGTAATACACGAGATTCGTATCAACCGAAGCGTACAAAAACAGTCCTACGAGTCTGTGAGAGATCTTAAGAAAGCGAAGATCGAAATTACCAAGACCTGAACGAAAAATCTGAGAGAGTGCGTCATCGATGGATGAGACGATAAAATGTAATATACACACACACGCACACACACACACACACACACACATAAACACATGGAAGAAAATAGGATGAGGAAGTAAGAAAAAAAAAGAAGGAGAAGGGTCCACGCGTGGGGAAGTTTGGTTTTCCCTCGTCTCCTCTCGTTCTCTCACCCTCGCCGCGTTCGGTTCTCCGTGAAGGAACGAAACAAGGGGGCTGCTGAATGGACCAAACGGGGAGAATTCAGAGAATGGTAGGGAGCGAGAGAGGCATGAATGTGTGCTCTATGTTTTCCAGAGTGAGTTTCCATGTGTACCGGGGATCGTTTGGACGGGTAGCTGAGGATTGTCGGTACAGAGGGGGTTGGTTCTGGCTCGAATGACGATTTCTCTTCTATCTCTTTCTCTCTCTGTTGCGGCTGGGTTTAGTCAGCTCGCTACGAGGAGGAAGAGGAGAGAGAGAGAGAGAGAGGGATGAAGCCGGAAGAGGGTAGATTCGTGGGCAGGAGAATAGGAGAAGGATGATGGTGTCGTAGTGGGAGAAGCGTCGGCGCGTCGAAGCCAGCATTGAAAGAGAAAGAGAGAAAGAGAAATAGAGAGAGAGAGAGGCGGGGCTCAAAGAGGATATCCCGCGCGTTTGAATTCGCCCACGTGCTGCGAACGTGACGTCACGTCGAAACGCGTAGGTGTTTGGTTCCGAGGGAGGAAAAGCTCCCTGCCGAGAGAAACGCCATGGTGAATTCACGGAAGAACGAGAGAGAGAGAGAGAGAGAGAGAGAGAGAAGCGACAGCGTGCGATGGACGGAAACCAAGAGAGGGAAATAAGAGAGACAGAGAGAGGGGAGGAAGAGAGAGAGAGAGAGAGGAAGAGAGAGGAGGGAGCAAGGGAGAGTTGCAGAGGACGACGGGAGGACCGCCAAGGATCAATGCAACGACGGGTCTGGGAGGGCAGAACCCGAGAATTCCCGCAGGATACTACATTTCCCGATATACACACGACGATATAACAGGCCGGTAACCAACACTGCGGCAATGCCAGGAGTGGATAGAGAAATCGACTGTGTCGGAGGATGGAAAGACGTCCTATATAGCCTGAACTAGTATCCCCCTGGTGCTATGTAACCGAACTATATACGGGACATTGTAGGAACGGATCGCAGCGAACGGCGCTCCGTTGTTCTGGCTCCTCGGGTCCCCCAAGAGTCGTACCTATCGTGGGCCTATACGAGGACGAGACACCGCAGGCATCGTCTACGAACGATTTATCCACGTTAGATCGCGCCAAAGGTGGGAAAACTCCAATCGGCAACGACCCGTCCACCACGGGAATCCCAAGATCGACGAGAGAGCCGACGAGGATATCCTCGATCCTTCGGCGAAGCTTGGGCATTTTTCTCATCCGGAGCTCGGACTCGATCCGTGCTCTTTCTTTTTCCAGAACTCGACCTTAATGCTCTGGATTTGGAATTGAAATATATCCGAGGATGTATAGTCTTCTATTCTCTCCGTTATGCTCCTTTTGATATATTTTAGATATTTTTCGGGCCAAGATATAACGAAAATAGAGTTTTGAAGAGAGGTTCGATGAGTCAGGTATATTTCAGGATTTGGATGGGAAAAATTTCTTTGAGAAACGTAGGAGGAATATTTGAGATGAAAGTTTCTATACTTTTGTATATCTTTCTCTTTCATATATTTTAGATATTTTTCGGGCCAAGATATAACGAAAGTAGAGTTTCGAAGAGAGATTCGATGAGCCAGGTATATTTCAGGATTTGGATGGGAAAAATTTCTTTGAGAAACGTAGGAGGAATATTTGAGATGTAAGGACGATGTAGAGATGAAAGTTTCTATACTTTTGTATGTCTTTCTCTTTCATAATATATTTTAGAAATATATTTCAATATTTATTATTTTAGATATATTTGAGATATTTTTCGGGCCAAGATATAACGAAACTAGAGTTTCGAAGAGAGATTCAATGAGCCAGGTATATTTCAGGATTTCGATTAAAAAAAATTTCTCTGAGAAACGTAGGAGGAATAATTGAGATGTAACGACGATGTCGAGATGAAAGTTTCTCTACTTTTGTATATCTTTCTCTTCTATAGAAGTAGCAATGATAGAGCGTAGCATCGAATTACCTATTGCACTCGTCAACATTGCACTTTCTTAAAGAAAAACTGAATGAGAGGTCGATGGCAATTATTAGGATTTTTGTTCCTTTACTCTCACTCTTTCTCTATTTTCCTGTGATCCAAGTTACCATCGTCGAGGGTTTGTTCCCCATCGTTTCGCAAAGATGAGAAGGAAGGAAATAGAAAATGTATAGGGACTGAGAGTAACCTTGGATGTATTCTCGTACAGTAGGACGGTACGTCGGCCGTTATGCAGAGTCGCGTGAATATTTGTGCTACGATGGTCCGTGGCACTTCTTTTTTTTTGCTCCACACGACGTTATTCACGTGGCTGAATCGCTGCCACGCTTCGCCGCTCGTGTGTCTAATGAACTATGAGGTTCTCCAAAGCGCGTCAAACCCGTCGTTCGATCTCACTCTTTCCTCTGTGTATGTCCTCTCGTTAACGACAGAGAAAAAGCGAAAGAGAGAGAGTGAGTAATATGGATTTTGCTGCTTTCTTCTCCTCAACTCTCTTACTAGGCCAAGCTCTCTCGTCCCATTTTTCGTCCCTGTGTTTGCACGGACTCTGAATCATCAAGAGAGACACGAAAAATTCATGAACGCGAGAGGCGTTGAGCGATCGTAATGTTTCATCCTTCGTCCAGTGATAAATCCATTTACACTCGACTCTATGGGTTCGCCAATGAGGACACTATACACGAGTACCATCCACCAGAAATTCTCTCACCGAACCAACCGACGAATGAGCACCGGGGAGAGAGAGAGAGAGAGACGGATGTAGCGAGGCCATCCGAATTGCCGTGCCATAACTTCCGGCAGGTCGCGTTGCTCTCTGTATGTACCAAATAGACACAAGCTATATCTCATATAACAGAATATATATATACATAATATTACCACACCAGCATTCTGACAATTTATATAGAGATATTCTCGATACATACCGTGGCTAGAAACGAGATGGAATACAACTACACCTGTTCTAAAATACCTCATCGTCATTATCCATCATCGTTACGTTCAATCAGCTCGCGTGACGTACAAAGGAATCTGCGATCTCGAGGAGACGCTACAGTCTCGGTTGCACTTTGTCGCATCGATAAAACCCTCGTTTATCGATTATGAAAAAAAAAGCTTGGACCAATCCTGGGGAATAACTAAGAATAATTCTTCGTGCCTATCGTCGTTAACGACTTTCTTTTCATTTCTTTATCTCGTTCATTTTTCTCGGTTGAAAAATCATTTCACCCCCTAATCTCACGATCAAGGGATCTTTGTGGAGATTTTTTTATAGTCACGAGTATCGACGAAGATACGGTTTTGTTTTGTTTTTGTTTGTCGGGCTGACTCACCCTTCTCGGACTCGTCGGGCTCGTCGCTCGCGCATTCCGGCGTACTTCTCTCCTCCTCGCTACTGCTGAAACTTCGTTGCTGATGAAGAGCGGACTGTACCATTCCGCCACGTGGACCGACGCTCTGCGAGGGATGTCCGACCGGTCCGGGATGCATCGGATGCTGCTGAGGCGGATGTATCGAGCGGGGTACGTTCTCGACACCTTGATGACCGTAAGCCATCGGTATATCCGAGTCCTGTTGAATCAAGGATGAAGAAAAAAATTGTAAATTAAGGGATGAAACCAATCTAGAGGCCGAAAAATATAGCAAACTTTGGGAATTTTTTTTCCAAGGAACTAAACAACATATTGAAATTTGGTAAAAAGGGCTTTCTTATACAAGTATCGAACACTGTTTATAAATTTTTTCAGAGCTGTACTAAACAAAATGGCGGCTTGCCAGCATTTTTTCAGCTGCGTCTTTTTTTTCGGAGCTGCGTGGCCGTACTCATAACTGCTACAATTTCAAAGATAGAATAATGAATCAAGAAGCATTCGATAGAGTATGATAACAGCTTCGACACTACGTAGGACATTTTTTTTAAATTGATTTTTGCAAAAATGGCGCGTCGTTGAAACAAAATTTCTAAAAAAAACGCACAAAATCGCACGAAAATTGTTAATAACATTTTAACTATGTAATATAAAATAAAAATCCTACATAGTGTCGAGGAGAAAATAGTTTTGAATATACGGTAAAAATTTCAAGTCGATCGAACAACAGTTGTTCGAGACATCGGTACGGCCAACTTCGCATTTATTGTTTTGACCAAAACGCGATTTAAGTTTTAAACCCTCGCATAGACCCGTGAAAAGGACCGCGCTGCGTTCTAAATTCAAGCTCTTACCAATTTTTCCCCTGCACGAAACTTTGCCACGTAATTTTTACAATATTTTTCCATATTACAATACTTTTACAATATTTTTACAATATTAAGAAAAAAAAATCCAAAATGAGATTAAACATGAAAATTAAGATAAAAAATCAAAATAAAGATAAACGAAAAAAAGAAAGGGAGGGAAAAGTTTGAGATTTAATCCACGAGCAATATACGTACTTGATACATCGGTCTCGGATAGGTCTGAGCGTGCTGTCTCATGAGATTATCGAGTTCGCCTCGATACAGGCTCGGATCGTCTTCAGGATAGGCAGCCGGATGTCTCGGTGTCTGAGGATAAGTACCAACGACGACGTGTGGAGTCGGCAAAGTCCTCGAGTGAGGCGACACTGACATCTCCACCCCGCTGTCGCTGGTCGACATACGGCGTCCGGGTACCTTCGTGAGAGAGTGCGATCCCCCGCACACACACAAACACACACACGCACAACGTACACGTTGGCAAGCGGAAACACACGAGAGAAATAACAAAATTATCACCTCGATGGTAGAAAGAGTAAGAAAAAAAAACATAGACACACACACAACGAACAGAGATAAGAAGAGAAAGAAATATAATATCGGTAGATGGAAGGAGGCTGATGCGAAATCGACTTTGCGAAGACTTTTAGCGAACCTACTTCGTCTTTTTTTCCCCCTCGAAGGGAAGAAAAAAGTGTAATACCACTCGAGGAAAATCGAGGACGAAAACCCTGGGGGTGTGTGTTTCAATGATTTTTCTCCCAATAAGTACAAGTTTCGGGCGAACCGGCGAGAAGTAAAACTGGCTGGCCCGCGAGGGCGAGAGACGCGCAAAACTGTTCGCGGAACGATAAATCCCGCGAAATGTGCGAAATTGCCGGAGCGATTCGGAGAATAATGGCCGACCGATCTGTGACAACGACGTATGTTTTTACAGCGTATAACGTACGGACACATTTCGCGCGTTACGAGTACCCCGAGGAGAGCTTGACACTTTTATAACATTCGTGTATATACACAGACACACGTGATATTCCCACGAATATTCGTTTCGGACTTTAAATCTTTGAAATTTCAAATCGTTCCTCCACCCTCCTTTATCTTCGCGATATAAATCCCCTCTCGCGTTTACGACAACCCCTTCGCGCTGTTTTTAGACAATCGACGAGTCTCGAGACGCTATTATTCTTTTCGAACGATTCAAAGTCGAAAAACAAGCAAATTTTCTATTTTTTAAATCTCTCACATTTTTTGTTTTCAATCGGAGTTTTTGTTTTCATTTTTTTTTCAAATCTATTCTCACGTTAAACAGAACGTCGTAACGAACTTTTGTCCCTGCAAAATCGAATCGTTCGCAGAAAAGGATCGACGAATATTCGAATCGTTTTCTCGTTCTTTTTTTGTTGTTGTTGTTGTTTAATTTACAAAACGAAGAGGGCGTCGAGGCTCGAATTAAAAGAAGGGTAGGAACTTGTCGCTAAGCACCTGGTCCTGTTGCGAGTACTGTCTCTTCAGCATGTAAGCGCTTTTTTGCACCAGAGGTAAATTTTCCTTCTCCGCAGCGCTATGAGCTCTCTCCAATTTTGGCCTCTTATCCTGCGTCAGTTCGGGATGTCCCGGTGGTCCGGGTCCTTGCATGTCCTCCTGCATACGTCTGAGCATAGCCGTGTCCGCGGCGTTCAGACCAGCCTTGTTCATCCATTGTCCAGTCTTCAGAAAGATCTCTTGTTTCTTTCGGCACACGATGCACACCCATATACCCTGAAATAATTATTTATCTCATTATCGTATAATGAAAATAAATTAAATCACTGGTAAATCCTCCATCCGTTACAACGACAATCTCTTCGTCTCTTAAATCGACAAAATTCACAAAAAAGAAACTTTCACAGTCCGAAAAACCATTCTAGAATTCTAGATTTTCGCCATCTTCTTAAACAACACCCCGATTATTCTTTCTTATTATCGTAACGATGAAAAGAAAAAGAAAGAAACAAAAACGAAAAATTAAGAAGATAAACCTAGTCAGCCTAGTCGCGCCGATTCCTCGTGCAGACTGCCGAGAGGTTATTCGTTACTACCGGAATAAGAAGAGAGAGGAAGAGGAAGTGGAAGGAAGAAGAAGAAGACGAAGAAGAAGAAGAAGAAGAAGAGGAGATAGACCAGGGGCAGAACACGTTGAACGTTCCGGGTCGCGCAAGGGGGTTTTTTTAAGAGCACTTCGGCAAGTTGCCTAGGTAGCAATATGTCAAGAGTTTCAGTCCCTTTTCGCCTCGCTCCACCTCGCGGCCGTCACCCACTGTGCCAACACACCCCGGCCGGAAACCATCCCCTATACTAGCGCACACACAGACACGTGTTACCACCCGAATATCTCAGGTAGCCGTGTATATAAATTTTACTTTCGTATTTTTATTTTTCTCAAAAGAAAAGAAAAAAAAAAAAAATGTCTCCCTAAATTCGTTCAACCCTTGGAAAAAAATGTGCAAAGGCTTGATGCACTTTCTAATAGAGCTGAGAATAACATATATTTAGATCGACTTTGTAAGTTCTTACTTTTATTTTCATCTGAAGAAAAAAGAAAAAAAAAATTTCTTCCTAAATTCGTTCAACCCTTGGAAAAAAATGTGCAAAGGCTTGATGCACTTTCTAATGGAGCTGAGAATAACACGTATTTAGATCGACTTTGTAAGTGTCGTGGACGAGATAGCAAAATTTCCTCTCTCTCTCTCTCTCTCTCTCTGGAATATTTTATCCCAACCCCCTGAGAGAAGGGGTTGGATTATAGACCATTGTCATGGACGAATTCGAACGATTTTTATCGATTAACGAGAGGAAAAAAAACGTCAAAGTGACTTTACTTATCGAATCTGGAATTTTAAGTAGTACAAAGTTATTTCGGTCGGACGCTCGCCGCTGCGCGTTATTTATACAATTTTTATTAATTCGTCACGAGTGTCTCGTTCCCGGTCGGTTCTATCGCGTGTGTCACGGTCGTCGCGACGGAATGGACCCGCGATATCGATTTCTTCCTGTGGCAAAAGGGATATAGAGCGAGACGCAAGAATCGATTAGTTTTCGAGCTCTCGATGTCGACGAGAGATTCGTACGAAATTCTAGAGACGAACGTTCAGAGGAGGAGAAGGAGGAGGAGGAGGAGGATTATACCTCGAGAAATAATAGAGCGACTAAAACCGGGTATGAGATGAAGTAAACGACGCGAGAGAGAGAGAGAGAGAGAGAGAGAGAGGGAGGAAAATAGGGGTTGATAGAAAAAAAAAAGAAAATTTCAATTGGTTCGTAGTGCATTATGACGTTAGAAAGGTGAAGGGTGAGTAATATAAGCGAAAAGACGAAGGCAAACGCGCGCACATTGTCCCAAAACTCCGGCAGCGAAGAATCAAGGACGTTAAGGGAAACTGTGCGAGAGCGGGGTTAGAGATCGCATTGGGACGAAGAAGGAAGAAGGAGAGAGAGAGAGAAGGAGAGACAGAGAGAGAGAGAGAGAGAGGCAATAGAGCGAGGCACAGGTTGAATTTCGAACAACGGAGTCACCGACGAGTAGAGGCGTTACTGCTCGGACGAGCCCGCGACCCAATTTGGATTTATCTCAGTGGGATTCGAAACGAACGCATCGTTCTCGCATTTCCTCCTTCGTCCCATTCTCTCTCTCTCTCTCTCTCTCTCTCTCTCTCTCCTTCTCACGGCTATTTCTCGTTCATCCTTCTCTAAAAATTATCGAGCTCTTTTTTTTTTAACTTTGGAAAATTATTTTATGAACAATTTTATAAACGAAATGTTTGGAAGTCAAACCAAATTGTTTTCATTGAATATCATCGTATTCAGGCAGATCTTGTGATGTATGTATAGAAAGAGAGATTGTTTAATTGATTGATTGATTTAATAATATACCCTAGCGAACTTTAGGGTAAATACAGAAATTATAAAATTTTTGATAAAATGATACATAGTAATTACAACTAAAACTTACTTCTAACAATAAGTAAATTGATAAGTTATACAATGCTGATTTAATATCCATCAGTATGAACGAACAACGAAAAAGTGAAAGAAGGAGAGAGGGGGAGAGAGAGAGAGAGAAATAGAGAGCTAGAAGGAGGAGAGATGAACCGGGAAGTGGGTTGATCGATAAAATAACATATATATACCTATATATATATATATATATATAAAATCCTTTCACGCCCTCGTAACGTGTTCGCCATCCTCGACGGCTTTCAATCTTCCATAAAATTATTACGAGGCCTGAAAACTTGGTATAAGAAATAACGCGAAGCGAGAGGACGGTAGATCGGCGATGAGGGAAGGGAAGATGGTGAGAAGGCCGGTAAGAAAATATATATACCCTTTGGCAAAAGTGTACGAAAAAACATTGGACGAGCCACTCGATGAACGCGCGACCAGAGTTCGCGAAAGAAGAAAAGCGAAAGAAGGAACAAGAAGAACCATCCTCACCCTCCTCCCCCCTCCCTTTCTAGATACTTTGTACTTCGGACAATTTTGTAGCAACGTTCAACGTCACAGCCATCGAGCTGTCGAATATCTTCGTAAACTTGTTTCTTAAGATCGTCTCTCTTCCACGAAACAGTGAACGCGCTTGAGAAAGAGATCGAGTGAGTGAAAGAAAGAGAAAGAAAGAGTAAGAAAGAGAGAGAGAGAGAGAGAGAGAGAAGTGGTCGAACGAAAGTACATAAAGAATCGCCCTCGAGGGCGAAACTCAGGAAAGAAAAAAAAACGAAAGGTAAATCCGTTCTGGCGAAGGGCCGATGCTACAGGACACAGGGTTGGTAGAGAACGAGAAGGAGGGGTGAGGAAGAGTTTTCCAAGCCTAGGGTTGTAAAAGCTTCTCTTCTCTCTCTCTCTCCCACTTTCTACCTCTCGCACAAGCCTCATGCACCTTTCTATATAGTACGTACACGCTGTACAGGAATAGCCGAGATGCCTTCTCGGACAGAGTTCGATACCATTAAAATTACCGTCACTTGCAGGCTAGCTCCCCCCCCCCCCCTCTCTCCCTCCTCCTTCACCACCACCTCATTCTCCTGGTTCTCCTGCTCTCGCCCGCGCGCGACCACCGCCGCTCCCCCCACTCCTGGCTTTCTCGCTCTCGCGCGAACAATCCCCCCCACCCCTCTTGCCCCACTACCTCAATCCTGCGCGTCGCTTGGCTACCGAGAGAGCATGCACCGATCGTCGAAGAGGAATGTCGGTCATCCTGTGTAAAGCCAGACATACACGAACGAGCGAGCCCTCGCACGGGCAACGTTTTGCTTTTTCTTTTTTGAAAAATTATAATTTTTTATTAACAATAAAATGAAAGAATATTTATCGATGAGTAATTTTGTTTTTTTTTGGGGAAGGAGGGAATGGGCTATCCGTTTATTCGATCGTTTTAGATTTATTTTTGCCTCGTCCTGTATGCGAAAATCCCGAGACGATCTTTCTCTCGTTAAATAATACGACGAAACGATTAGAGAAGAGAGATAAGATAAAATCTCGATCGAAATGTTTCGGACTCCGATACTTGGTTCGATTTCGAGTTTGTATACGTGTCGCATGTTTCGAAATGTGAAAAAGTCAGAAATTTAGTATCCATTCGGTCGTTGAAATATTGAACACAGAATTAATTATTTATATTTATTTATAGAGATTTTTATCGATGAATACTTTATTGGTATAATTCTCGTTGTAATAATAATTGTCACTGGTATTTTGTTTTGCACCCCTTCCTCGTGCCACCTGTATCTCGTACGCGCCAACCCCTCTCCCCCTTCTCCCCGGAGCCCATCACCCCCGAAGGTTTTAATTTCCGTTAAAGAGTGGAAAATCGTTAAACGAAAGTCACAGAGCTCGAAAAAAACACGGAGGAGGAAGAAGATACGAGTGAAAGAGAGAAAAAAAAGAGAGGGGGAGAGAGAGAGAGAGCGCATCGTGCCTTGGCTGACATTGGGAGACAAGCGAAAGGGTTCCCTCGCGACGACGCGAGAAGCAACCGCAAGGGAGAAAAAACAAAAATTGGAGAGGGTGTGAGAACGTCGAAGAATGGAAAGATAGGGTTATTGGGAGGATGCGAACGAATCCGATAAACGAGAGGAACGAGGAAAGCCTGACCGTCTCACAGGCCAATGTAAGGGGGAAAACGAAAAACTTGGTTTCAAAGGGTCGAAGGGTCGTAGCTTCGACCGTGAGAATGGGGAAAGAAAGAGACAGACAGACAGACGGAAAGAGAGAGAGAGAGAGAGATAGTGAGATAGAGATGAAGAAGATAGAAATAGAAATAGAAAGGAAAAAAAATTGTAGAGTCCACAGAGGTCGCCAGACTGACGATCGATAGTTTTCACTTGGCGGGACTGTGTGTGCACACGAAAGAAAAAAAAAGAAAGTGGGTCTGTTCGTAAATCGTTCGGAGATAAAACTGCCTATCGATAGGGAGGCAGAGAGTGAGCGAAAGAGGGAGAGAGAGAGAGAGATAGAGAGGCAGAGAGAAAGATAGAGAGAGAAATAGGGAGAGAGAGAGAGAGAGAGAGAGAGAGAGAGAGAGAGAGAGAGAGAGAGAGAGAGAGAGAGAGAGAGAGAGAGAGAGAGGATCGGGTAGTAACCCAGTGACACGTGGGTAATAGCTGTCCCCATCGTTTCTAAAGCTCCACTACCCCCACCCCCTCGTCTCTCTCTCTCTCTCTCTCTCTCTCTCTCTCTCTCGCTCTTTGCCTCTCTCTTTTTCTATCCGCTCGGCAAAGACTGCAGATTTTTATCTCGCGAGACGAAAGTCCTACGTCGAATAGAAATAAAAGGGTGGAAACATTTTTTTGTTTGCAATGAAAATGGAAAATTTCAAAAAAAATCTACCGATCGACCGTTGCTTCGTCGTAATTTGTTATTGCAAATTCTCAAAGTTCTATCGAAGTTTTGTAATACCGAACGAAAATAACGAGGAGGAAGGCAAATTGTTGTTTTTTTTTTCTTTTTCTTAAAGTTTATTCAAGATGGAAGGCTCGTGAACAATTTCAGTACACAAGGGCTTAAGGGTTCGACTCAACGAAACTATGTTTATTTTTGCATTTTTAAGAAGACCTCGTGTCCTCCGGTACGAAAATTGTAATTTTCTTTTCTCCCGAAGGACGACGGGGCTTTTTTTCACGAGGATCGCGGAGTCGGGCTTCTCGTTCAAAGTCGATCAACGATACCACCGAGTTCTGGACGACTCTCGACTCTCCGATATTATAATTGTGCATCAATTATACAACGTTCCCATCGTAAAAAAAAAAAAAACAAATAAAAAAATATATTTTCTTTATTCGTCTCATTTACAGATTCTTTCTTCGCGAGCGCGGTTGAATAAAGAAGTGGTCTTTATTTTTATCGTTCCCGATTTTGAAACGACCGATTAATGAAAGCCGTCTCTCGTTGATGTACGAGGAACATCGAGAGACGGAGCGAAAGTCGAGAGAAAGAGAGAAAGATAAGATAAAGGGATGAAAAGAGAGAGAGAGAGAGAGAGAGAGAAAATGTACCTCGGGGTCAGCTCAACGAGTGGATGGTAGGGAAAAGAACTCAAAGAAAGTAGAAAAAGCCACGAGTATCAACGACGTGCAAGAAGCAACGACGAGCAGAAGGGATGGAGGATGCGAAAAAAAGAATGAAGTGGAGGGAATAAAAAAAAACCGAGCGATTCAGTGGAAATTGAAAGACCGAGGGAAACGCCGGTGAGTATCAACCGAGCTCGATATATTTCCATACCGACGATTATAATCCCACTCGACGATCGGCGCGTCTACAAACCCCGCAGTCTGTTTCACCCCTCGTCGCGCTTTCTCTATCTCTCTCTCTCTCTCTCTGTCTCTCTCGCTCTCACTCTCTCTCTCTCTCTCACTCTCTCTGCCTCCTTCTCTATCAGCCACTCTCTCTCTCTCATTCTCACCGACTGTCCGTGCAAAAAAGCTCCCGCGCGATCCGTTTTCCAACGATTCTCGTTCCCGCCTCGTCCTTCTTTCGCGTCCTGACAAGAAATACAATATCGTAACGAATACAAACAAAACAAAAAAAACGCAAGAACGACGAAGAAAGAAAAATGGGCAAAAAAAATGCAAACGAAAAAGAAAAAAACAAGAATCGCGTAGGAGAAAATAAGGGAAAAAAAGGTCTCGCACGCGCGCAATAGTAAACTATAGTGTATATAGGTCTGGGGAAACAGCCTGTATTTCATCCGCTCGCTGCTCCCTCCCCCCCCCCCCTCCCTCCGCCTCTTGCCCTTTCCCGCGTATGCCGACTACCCCCCACTCCTCCTCTTGCCATCATCCCCTTCTACCAAACTTAGATCAATATGTTGCGTCACATCGCCCTGTCGGAGCGCGCGAGAACGAGAGAGAGAGAGAGAGAGAGAGAAAGAGAGAGAGAGAGAGAGAGAGATAGGAAACCACCCCTTGCGTCGTCGCCCTGCCAAAACCTCCTCGTACGTTCCCCCACCTTTGGGACGTCGCGACGGTTCTCCTCGCAGCCACCCCCCCCCCCTCCTTTCCTCCTCCCCATCCACGACCACCCCCTCTTCTCCCACCGCTCCTCGTCCCTCTCGACCGACGTCGACATCGTGCAAAAGCCCGTGGGGATGACGTCACGCAGGGACGCGCCCCATTCATAGGCAACCCCACACAAATATACTTACACACTGAAACACGAGAGAGAGAGAGAGAGAGAGAGAGAGAACACGGGACTAAGCCTCGAATATAAAACTGCGTAACCAAGCCAGCGGACTCGAGCGAAAATTTCACCCTCCCCCCACCTCTCTTTTCTCTTCCTCTTTACTTCTTCTTGCTTCTCATCATCATTATACCGTTTCTCTTCTCTTTCACGTTCTCTCTCTCCCTCTCTCTCTCTCTCTGTTTTTATGTGTGCATGTGTATCTCCGTGTGTGGGTGTGTGTGTGTGCGTTCTACTATCCAGCCCTTTTTACCCCTTCGACCACACCGACCTCGTTCAACAATCTCCCTCGCTCCCTCTCGTCCTCCTCTAGTGCATATCTCTCGTACATTACCTACGCGTACTCGAGCGTGCAGCTGAATAGTGAAAATTGAGTGGACCTCGAATACTCGGTACTTTGTTTTTTTTGTTTTTTTTTTTTTTTCGACGAGTGACTAGACACCATTTTTTCTCCTTTGACTTTTAATAATGTCGAAAAATAATCCCACGTCCTGAAAAATGTCAGGAGGGATTTACGATAATTATAATGATGAATAATAATGTATTAATTGCGATCAACGATTCGGCCTAATTGGCCGAATTACTCATCGAGTTAACGATAGACTCGTATTGTCGTATGAAAAGAAAAATTTACGTGAGAAATGCGATCAGAGGGAGGGAGTGATCGATCGATCGACCAACTTCCGATTTGCACGTAATGGAACTCGCGCAAGGCGCCATCTATGCGTAAGTAACGTAGGTATGCCGCGTAGAATTGGCAAGACTGGATCGGGACCGCTGCAAGATGCCCGGGATTCCCAACGGTCGTGGCACGAAACCGTTGAATTCTCGAGTCTCGACCGAGATAGAGAGAGAGAGAGAGAGAGATAGACGGACAGAGACTGAGAGAGAGAGAAAGAGAAAAAGAGAGAGAACGAGTGAAAGAGAATCCCATAGATTCTAACCATTTAATATAGACACATATATCTTCGTGTTGTACTGTATTCTATTCAACTCTGCCCTGACTATATATATTGCTCTCTCATTCTCCAGCGGGCTATTACGAACCTCTCTCGTTTTACGTAGGCTTTTGCATACATACATATATATATAAATAAAGAGAGAGAGAGAGAGAGAGAGAGAGAGAGAGAGAGAGAGAGAGAGAGAGAGAGAGAGAGAGAGAGAGAGAGAGAGAGAGAGAGAGAGAGAGAGAGAAAATACATGTATGCTCGAGCAGATACTACAATGACGCTGTGTAAACACTTTGGCCACTATATACGTGGGCGATAAGGGTTAATTGATGCACGCTGAGCGCTTGGGGAAAGAGGAGACCGAGAACGAGAACGAGAGAGAGAGAGAGAGAGAGGCAAAGAGCGCGTGGGAGAGATGGGACAAAATTGCGCTCGAGAGTGTATACGAGAGCGAGAGAGACGTGAGGAAGAGGAGAACGAGTTATGGGTCAATTATTTCCATGTATTTCAGAGGCGCTGAACCGACGTGGTAGCATACCGGACGACGTGGACGACGACGACGACGACGACGACGCTTATCGTACCACCATATTTACATCGTTCTCTCTCTTCTCTTTCTCTCTCACACACATACACATATACACACACTGTGTTATATAACACCATCCCTAAGAAGCTTCTAATTATTTCACAGGTAGTGCCCCAACCGCTTTTCTCCTTCCGACTATTTACTCGATCCGGATGAACGAACGAGTGCTTTTCCTCGATAAATTCGTTATGGTTTTTTTTTATACGCGTGTTTTAACTCAAGTTTTCGCTTGTAACTATAGATATACTTTTTTGCGTTAACTGTATAGAAGAATGTCTGGTTACTGGGAACACTCTCTTCCCGGTCACGTCGTTTAACGTTGTCCTCGCGAACCGTTCGCCTTTCCATGTATATATATATATATATAGCTATATGTTATACGTGTATATATATCATATATATATATATATATAATTATATTTATACGTGTAATGGTAGAGTTGTAACAGCTCTGGCAGTGCCGGTCGCACGATCGACGACGATATCGATATCGACCCGACGCACTCTCGCGCGACATTATCGTCACCGGTACGTATAACGCGCCCCAACCCCCTTCGACTATTTTTCGAGTTGAACGTAGGAAGAGCGAGAGAGAAGGGCGATCCATCGGAAAGCTCGGACGATGATTCTCCATCGTTTCGACGAACATCGAGGGCGCTCTTCATTTTTCAACTCGCCTTTCCTTATCGCCACGAGCCAGAATACAAAAAGAACGCCACCTCTCGGGACGAAAAAAAATGATAAACGTTGTAAAAAATTAAAAATTCTTATTTCTTGTATATCTTCTTACTTCGATATTTTTCTTCTTCTTTCTGTAGAAATAACTTCTCGCTCGACTCAATGTCGTATCGTTATTTCTTTATCTAATTTTACGTTTTGTTGTTGTTGTTTTGATTCGGAGCTTTTTTATTCACCGTCGTAGCACCTTTCTTTATCGAGCAATTTCGCGACGACGACCGTCTGACTTTTCGTCGAACATCAAACGTTTATATAGACGAAGAAGAAGAAAGAAAGGAGGAGAAAGCGACGCGATCTAAAAATACTGTATAACTATAGGGATGGAATTGCTGGTATTATCTCTTTCGGACGCGAGCTTCAAGGATTCGCCCCCGAGACGTCTACCGTGTCATCGATTTCCGCGAGATTACTTCGCAATAATGCAAAACGTTCAAGCCGCGAGACAAGAGTGAGAGCGTGAGAGTGAGAGAGAGAGAGAGAGAGAGAGAGAGAGAGAGAGAGAGAGAGAGAGAGAGAGTGCACACGTACTGGAACGAAGTGGAGAAGAGAGAGAGAGAGAGGGAGAGAGTCGGCGAGCGAATAACCCTGCAGGCTTCAAGTGTGGACCTGGCTGTCCTATTTTCCACACCTTTGCCCGACACTCGAACCACCCTTCCCTCTCTCTCTCTCTCTCTCTCTCTCTCTCACTATCTCTCTCTTTATCTATCTATCTATCTATCTCTCTATCTCTTTTTCTCGCTCTCTATACATATGTGTGTCTCTGTACGGTTAAGCCAACGGTGACGAAACGTCCGGTCGATCCGAACCACGCGGGGAAGGGCAACCGGAACCAAAATATTTTCGCGGCCTTGACGCGCGCGGCTGGCTTGCCTATCGTCGAGCGTCGTTTCTCTTTCTCTACCACAAGAGTCCAGAGACACGAGCCAACCCCTCCACCCCTTGCCGTGTGTCTCGCTCTTTTTTCAAGACGTCCGAACGACCGACACGTCCTTTTCTATTCTCGTCTCTTTCCAATTTTTTCCTTCTTTTCTTCTTTCTTTTTCCCCTCTGTTTTTTCATTTCTCTTTCTTTCTCTCGTCTTTCACTCGTAACGTCTCTCGATTTATAATGAAATGTTTCCCTGACGCTCTTCCTGTAAATTTTATACCCCAGATATCCCTCTCGAGTCTCGAACTGACAAGCTTGACACCAGTCCAAACGCTATTTTTATTTCTCGCGAAAGATCCTTTCGTTTCCATCGGCGTTATATCCGTTATGTATATATGTTATATCTTCGGGCTGACGACGAAACGGGAGAGAGAGAATCGACGTTGGAAAATTACGAGTCGCGATATGAAATAAAACGATCGAATCCGTCGTCATTATTTTCCCATGTGTCGTAACTCACGGTACAACGAAGGAATATTCCATTAGAATATTCGAGTAGAATTAAATCAGGAAGTATAATTAATTGTAAAGGTGAATGATCCAACGAAATCATCGCTGTGACCATCTATGGCCACAGAGCAAGTTAAGTTCAAAGAACCCAAACTGCGCGATAGACAGTTTTTAGGGCGGACCCAACAACCCAACGACCAAAATGGCGAATAGACACTTTTTCATAGCGTCTCGTGATAATAAATTACAGTCTTAATTGACGAGCGGAGCTAATCGGTTGGTTTGATTAAAGCTCGTATTCTATAAACTTGCGTAATTTGTAACTTGTTTATGTAAATCATCTTACAATAAACTGTTATTTCTTTTTACTTCATAAACTCGAGTTCTACTCCTTGTTGGTTATTATCCCAAAATAAAATCCTAGTATTTTGCCGATAGAACAGCTAGTATTTTTTTTTTGTTATCATTCGATTCATCGTCGAACCGAATGAATATTTTGCCATCGTTTTTAAATATTTGACATTTAAAAAAAAAAATTTTTAACGTTGATTTAGGCGAGAAAAAACGATTGGAAAAATTGTCATTATTCGACCGCGACCCCTAACGGCCAACGTTTGTATTACAGGAGGCCGACGAGGCTAAAAATATATTTCCCGGACGATAGACAAATTTTTCCAAGTTTCGTACGACCTCGAAAAAGTTTCTCGCTCGTTTCATCCCTTCCGACGCAACTGTCCTCTCACCTTGTTGGAACGAAGAGTGACTTTTCCACCGCAACGGGCGCAGCATCGTATGTTGCAGTAGTTGCAGACGTGACCAACGCCGTCAGCGAACTTCGTCTTTGAGCATATCTGACACGTTGTTCGAAGCTCGAGGCCCGATTTTTTGTGTTGCTCCGAGCGAGCCCGTATCGTTTCCTCGAGCACCTGGACCTCGTCCTGCTTACGTCTGTAAACACAAACCGACCGTTCCCTAAATATTAGATAACACATCGATTTATCGAATTTCATCAAAATTATATTCAATCTCGCTATAATTAATTCGATCAATGAAAATAATTAATAATACGAAAGAAAAGAAAAACCGCACATAAAATTAATATTAAGATTAAGAAATTATAATATTGGAAGTGAAAGAGAGATCGGTTCGAATAATTTTTAACGCGCGAAGAAGGGGACAAATTGAGAAAAGATAGGGGGAGGGTGGGTTATTACGGAGGGATGTTGCGAGCGAATGCATGAAAATTCAATGAGCGTGTGATGGAGGAAACGCGTGCGAGTAATTTATCGAATTTTCTGGAAGAAGAGAGAGATAGAGAGAGAGAGAGTGGCGAGGGGGTTGGAGGGAAGGGAAAAGCGAGACTTGAAAAGGATCCGACCGGCAAGGTTCCCTCTCTCTCTCTCTCTCTTTTCTACCCACTGTGTATAACGAAGTCAATGTATCTCTCGCGAATCGAGCCAGGGAGTGCCGAGAGGGGTGAGAGACAGAGAGAGAGAGAAAACCGAGGATCCCGACCAGCCCTAAATTAGCCCACGTCTGCGTGCCCAGCGCCGAAAAGAACATTCGCCTCGATGAGCGAGACGATAATATTCGCAAGTTGCGAAAAACGATTATCGCCAAAAATTCATTAATTTTACTTTCTACAATAAACGCTAATGTTCTAAAAAATAATTAAACAAATTTTAGAATACTTAAAAAACTAAAATCAATATAAAAAGAAAAACTAAAAATTCTACTTAAACACGATCGCAATCTTAGAAACTACTCGATATTTCTCAGAAACAACCCTTCGTCTCGTAAGACGCTCGATTTGGCGAACGTTTACGTCCGAGGAAAAACGCGAGGCTGAGAAAAAAATCGCTATAACCTTTATTCGCACGAAAAATCGACTACGTGCAAAAATCGATTTTTTTATAAATAAAACTAAAACGGAAGGGATTTTTATCGTCGGAAGTCTAAAAATGAGACGAGGGATGAAAAAGGATAAATATCCGTTCGAAAGAAAGCGAGAATCGAGAGTAAGGTGCGCGCGACGATTCTCATCGTCGGGATTTTGTTGTTGTTTTTTTTGTTTTTTGTTTTTGTCCCGTACCTCATGATCTCGTTTTCGTGCTGTTCCTCCTGTTTCTGTCGCATCATAACACCTTCGATAATACGTCTCTCCTCGGGAGTGAGATGCGACATGTCCGGTAAGTCCGCCATCACGGTATCTTGATTCTTGTCTCGAACGTCGCGACCGTTTCGACGTTATTCTTGAACCTCCTTGTTGTTATTCTTCTTCCTCTTGTTGTTATTATTATTATTATTACAATAAGTATTATTATTCTTATTATCCCGTCGCTCGTCGTACGGTGAGGACGTAGAGGTCGAGTGCCGGAGTCGCGACGTTGGGTGAGACAATGAGAGCGAGCGAGTGCGTAGACCCAAGGGCGAATGATACAATAACAAGTGGAATAAGAGGAACGAGAATAAGAATAAGAATAAGTACTCGAAGTTGTAGTAGTAGTAGTTGTAGTAGTAGGAGGAGGAGAAGGAGAAGGAGATGAACAAGAACAAGAAGTACAAGAAGAGGAAGAGGAACAAGAAGAGGAAGAAGAACAAGAAGAAGAAGAAGTAGAAGAAGAAGAAGAAGAAGGAGAAGGAGAAGAAGAAGACGAAGAATAAGAGGAGGAACAACAACGACGACGACGACGACGCCGATAGCGACGCGGATGGCACGTCGACGTTAAATTCACCGCTTGTTCCTTCCCCTCTCGTGGCTTCAATAATATCAAATAAAAGCTCAACGATAATAACAACGACGACGATACGAGGGACAAGCCGTGAATATAAGATGACGGAAGTGGACTATGGCGTTTTAACGTTGATACGGGCCGGTTAAGGACCGCTACTGGAACGTCTACGACTACGGGACGTCCTGGTCCTTGACGAGTCATCCGCCACGAAGTGACCAAACTACGACGACGGACGGTCTATTATTATTCTCGTTAATAATCGAGGAACGATTCGTACGTGATTTGCCAATAACGTTCGTGTAAACTCGTTGTCGTTGATGTCGCGCCCGACGACCTTGCAACGCCCCGCGTTCTTTGTCACGCTCGACGACGATGCACCAATTCGCGTTAGCGGGGACGCTAACTGTACGTCCAACGGTCCTTCTTCCACTCGACGTTTTTCTCTCGCAGATAAAACGTCGAAATTTCGACTTTGTTCTTTCTACAACAGTTTTATTCCTGTCCAAGGATTTATCAATTTTTTCCGTCCCCCTCTCAGCCTCCTCGACCTTATCGTCCACCTTAATTCGTTCCCACCGCGTCTCGCCTTTACTTCCCGTATTATCGTACGACGATACGGAAATATCTTTGCTCGAGGATCGATCGCGATTGGACGTACGCGATCGTTGATATTTCGTTACGCCGCACAGCGGCTTACGCTTCACGGTGTCCCAAACGGCACGGTCGTTTTCTCTCTTCTTACGTATATCGCTCGTCTCGTCCGTACGGAGAATCATGATCACGGGTCGTCCGGAGGGGGCTCTCGCATTCTTCACCCCTTCGAATTTTTTTTCCTTCGCTTTTTAATGTTTTCACGTTGTTACTTTTTTTCTTTCTTTTTTGTATTCTTTTTTCGTTTACTTTACAACTTTATATCCTCTCGTCGTTCGTTGCTTGCTTTCTCTTTAACGGACACGCGCTTTCTAATTCACTTGGGATGTGTGAAAGAAAACGAAAATAAAAATAATAATGATAATAAACGATACTACGAGGATATTCAGTCTTCTAGGATTTTTTTTGTTTTTTTGTTTTGTTTTTTGTTATTTCGATCTACGTTATACCTTTGTTTCATTCGTTCTTCCGAGCACGTTTGAAATTGCCGCCTCGAGTCTCGTGACTGACGACCTTCGACTCGCGACCGGAGTAACGGCGCTCTCTCTCTCTTTTTCGCTCTGTCTCTCTCTCTCTCGCTCTCTCTCTGTCTGTCTCTCTTTCTCGGTTATACGTTCTCTTTTTTTCTTATCTTTCCGTCTCACTCGCTCGCTCACTGAATCGTGTAGTGCCACGAGCTTTGGCACCCTTCTTCCTCCGCCTCGTCCCACTCTCTCGCTCTTTCCTCCTCGCGCCGCGAAGCCTCCACCTTATTTTCCTCGAGACTCCCCCTATTGTGACCCATGGGATTGGCCTCTGTCTGTCTCACTCCCCCCTCTCTCGCTCCCTCTTTCTCTCTTTCACTGTCTAACGCGCGTCTTCGATGTTCTCTCGCTCGATTCCCTCGCGATGAAACGAATGGAAAAAAGAACAAGAGATGTCTCTCTCGCCCTTCCAACTTGCTTCCAGGTCAAACGAGGCTTTTACCACACAGGTGGCCAGAAACGATCGCCACTTCTCGAATCGCTTTCGCGATGAAATTTCACGCACGAAACGAGCACAAAAAAACAAGAGCGAAGAAAAGAAAAAATGCGTGCGCGCGCGCGGCAATCACATCGGTTCTTGGCCGTGTCGAAGAACGTGCCTGCTCGGGCTGGTTAAGAACGTCGAGGCCATTCGTTGTACGCCTCGCTCGATCCAATTTCACTCTCGTATCTAACGTACGGATTACGGCGAAACATCGAAGCACAGAAATAACGAAAAAAAAAAAAATACGTAAAAACTGTAACGACGGCGAAGAGAACGCGATTTTACGGGGCCAAACTTTTATTTTTATTTTCTCGTTTACTTATGTTTTTTATGTTTTCAAATCCTCGTTCAGGGACAGAGCGACGATGGTTAGCTTTCTGCTGATTGTCTTGTTCGATTCACGTGGCATGGTAAAACAGCCGTCTTCCCCTCTCTCTCTCTCTCACTCTCTCGTTCGCTCTCGTTTTGTCTCGAATCGAACTATGCGACACTGAACCTTTTCTCTCCGACACTCGCGCACTGCACTCGCCGCGTTATACTCGTATCCTTTGTGATATACGTGCGTTAATCCCGCTATGCGACTCTCGCGTGCACGTAAACACGAACGATATTTTACTCGACGGGTCGAAAAATAGCACAGAAGGAGGAGAGAACACACGTCGGGCGAATGCTCGAGGAGGACGAAGGATTAACGATATACGATAATGGCGCAAACCACGAAGAGCCTCTGGCCGAGAAAACACAGCTACGTTCGCCCTCGGTATATATATATATATGTATGTACGTGGATCGAGATACACGGACGAGTTCAACGGTGGCCAAGAAATACGATAGTTCCGCACCCGCGAGCGATTCACGATGGCCCGAGCCGAGAACGTCGTCGACCTGTGTCGCCTCTCACGAGTAATCGAAAACACGAGAATCCGACGGCAACGACGAACACTGCCGTTTTACCCCCTCTCTCTCTCTCTCTCTCTCTCTCTCTCTATGCCGCGATCTTCACCCTCCCTCGCACTCACTCGCACGCACACACACACACACACACACAGGCTTTTTCCCTATGGCTCGTTCGCTCTTGCGGGAAGAGAATTTCTTTCTGCAGAGACTGTGCACGAATCCACGAGACGGACGACGTGTGAACTATCGACACTACGAGTATACGTGTTCGTTGTGCACGGGGAAAATTATCGAGGTTAGCTCGAACGCGAATGGCAGACTCGGGAAAGATGCGCGGTTCACTCTGCACCCATGACAGGCGCGATTATGTCCGTCGACTGCTCGCACGACTGGGACACTACGGTCGACGTCAGTCTTTCGTGTACACTCCCCACTCCCTTTCTCGTTCTTTCGCTCGCTCTCGGTCACCAGCGTTTCACCACACTCTGTCAAAGTTGCTCGTCCCTTTTTTTTGTCTCTCTCTCTTGCTCTCTTGACGAAACATACGCAACGGAGACTACACGCCCTCCCCTCGTTTCTCGTTCTATCACTGCTCCTCTTTCACCATATTCTCGTTCGCGTTACGACCGTTACGACTAACCCCCTGTGTCGTTTCCTTTCACTCTCTGCTGCACGATAACACCGTCTCACCTTCTCTCTCTCTCTCTCTCTCTCTCTCTCGCTCGTTCGCTTCCCTCGCTCGGCTTATCTCGGCCCGGCTAGCTCGTTCTCTTTTTGGACGCTACTGGCGCGCGCGTCGTCAACGACGTTCGTGACCGATGCTTCGGCTAATTTCCGTGTACCGGTCGTAATAATCCCGATACGAATGAAACGTCCCTTTCCTTCTTTGATCGGGGACGACGAACGCGCGATTTTTTTTTATCTTTTCTTCGATAATGGCTAATAATAATAATAACGAGGCTGAGGCTGGCTCGTGACTACGACGAGCTCGTTTTCCACGGGGCTCATCGAATGGGGGAACCAAAAAAAGATTCCCAAGCGCCCCGTTCGCCTCTCTCTATGCCCACCTGCGCACCCGTACGCGCCTCGTGTGTACTTCGCCGAGGTTCGCGAACACTGGCTGCTGCTGGTGGCTACTCTCGTCGCGATCTCTCTTCCTTTTCCTATCTCCCTCTCCCTCTCTCTCTCTCTCTCTCCCTCTGTGCCTTTTCTGCTCACTCTCCTATATATCTATATACGTGTGCGAGGATCCAGCCCTCCGAACGAAAGAGAGGGAGAGAGAGAGAACTGCACGAAATTCCTAGGTATAGAGATTGTATATGTAGGGAGGCCCTCTCTGTGCGGTTTACTCTACTACTTCGTTCTCCTAGTGGTCGTAACCAAAGTGCAAGAGTGTCGGTAGTTCGTGTTCCAACATGTAGGGGAGGGAGGTGTGGCGAAGTTTGCAGAGTGGGAGTGAGACGTCTCGCGCTCTCTCTCGCTCGACTTTCGCGAGAGTGGCGCTTCGCCGAGGCAACGCGCGCAAGCCAAGAAATATAGACAATGTGTATAAACGATTTCAGCCCTGCACGAACTTGGAAGCGAAAGAGGGAAAACAAAAATGATCCACAGATCGCATCTACCAGGCAGTAATCGTTGGGAAAAATGGCCCGTAACGAGCCAGTGGAGAGAAAAGAAAAATGATCGACGTTTGGCTCGGCATGCGAGGGATTGTAAAATTTTGTGAACGAGCAAGAAAAAATAAAGTTCTCGCGTCTCGAAGGATATGCCTCGTAGTCGTGCGGGTTCTCGATAAATAAGGGAATGCGGCGTTAATCGGAACCAATGGGGTTGGCGGGACGCATTTACGTCACGGGAAACCCCGTATTGATCGGTCGACGACGCCAATGGGGGTCGACGCGGCGGCGCTGATGGCGTTTCGGTACGTATATATATATGTATAACCATGTACGATTGAGCTTTTACGCAGACGCCCACAAGACATCGAGTGAGACGGAGGGAGAGAGAGAGAGAGTGCACACGCAACGCGCGGGCGCTACCTTCGAAATTTGCTTCCCTCGCTTGACTCACATGTACCAGGTTTCTCGATCGTATTTCGTATCGAGGAAAATCATAGAAACTCGAACTCACAGAAGAATTTACTTTTTCATAAACAAAGTCCACCTTCGTACTTGCTTGAATTTCCCAAAAGTTGTCATTCGCAAGATTTCCATACGTTCGCGATTATACGATAAATATGAAAGATAATACTTTTTGCCGCAGTATTGTAAAAGCAAAAAGTAGTAAAATCCCTGCGAGCATTCCCAACGGCCGATAAACCGTGGATATCCAAGGCTGAACACGCACAGCCTCTTTCTACTTACAGACCTACTTCGAGCGCGGGACGCGTGGCGGCGCTCTTGTCGGCACTGCAGTAGTTAAGCGTCTGTTTGGTCAGACGTGCACGACCAGCGAGTAGTCGGAGTCAAGATACCGCCAGGCTGACCCTACGTAAATGGACGTATTCCGCATTGCACGAGTCAGCTGTGAATGAATGATCTTCTGTAGGCTTTTTCCGAGACTCGTACGAAGCATCTAATCAAACACTCGAGTCCTCCTCCCTCGTCCCGCCAACCCCCACCCCTCGCGACGCTTTTCTTGAATGAATGCGAACATATATAGTTCATACTAATTTCGCCTTATCTCGAGGAGCTCTCGTCGGTGCAGCTTGAACCGCGCGATGAGAGCATCGATTACACACGTCTCGGTATGTCTCGAGCTCTCGCGCTCTCTCGCCCAAATGTTATGCCCGGGGATTTTCTGGCATTGCTCCCAATGTTATCAATCAAGAATGTCCGCGACACGAGGACCGAAAAAAAGCTCGTACAAAAGCTAAACTGAATACTGACCCGGTCAATGAAGTATACTGGAAGATATATGCAACGTGTATCTTCCATGATTGATTATAACCAAAAAACAAAAACAAAGCGACGAAAAAATTGTCTTGGCAGAAAGATCTTTTTCGAAAGGTTTCTAGCAAGAAAGGATCATCGACATCGTCCTTAATGTATTCCATGCCCGGAATATTTTCCACGAGGCTTTCGGAAGAGCTTCTGTATATTTATATTTAAAGCTTCTCCCTCCCCCCTGCTTCGGGCTGAGCCGAAGTACTGCGGGTTAGCTGCAGTACGACTTTTCGTTAAAGCCGAAACCTTTGTATTTTTCGTGTCGTAGACACATCTACATGATTCTCCCCGCTGGTGCTGCTCCCGTGTACGTATACTTGTACTATGTATCAACGCGAGGCTCTCACGATGTTTGTATGGTAGGGCGCTGACCGCAGGTACTATAGCAATCCCAGCCGAACCGCAATGCAGCGGTAACTTTGGTTCATTATATCCTCGAGCAAAAGTCGAAGTCACGTTTTCCCTCCACTCCTGCACAGCCATCGTACGAACTAGGCAAATTTACCTGTTAAAGTAGCAAACGTGTCGTTTAATCCAGAGTTTTGTCATTAAATTTGAAAAAATAAAATAAGAAAATTATAACTTATCGATAATCTATAAACATTTGTGGTTTTATTTACAAACTCATGACAACCATCGCAGCACAGTTATTAACTTAGTCGACATACGTACATTACTATTACATTATATACACAATTCTAGTATAAACCTGTTGTTCGAGACAAGCAACTCTCTTATCCTGGCACGTGAGAACAAAAATTTGGTATCGTATACTCGTTTTAATCGAGTAATTTGATCGTAATGCATGAATCTGATTCACGGACTTTCTCTAGTTCGTATATCGGTGCAGCTTAATTTACGAGACTTCGCGACGATAGGCCCGATCACCTGTTGTACATTGCAATATTTCATTCCCGGACACGCGATCATACACACACTCACACTTGGACGCATTCGTACATTGTTCGCTGGGCCGTCTCGTTATGTTTTTTTTATCCTGGACGGTATTACGTTTTACCGTCGTTTGTTCATTAGCTCGATGGCACCGTAGAGTAACGATTATTATTATATAATTTTACAGCTTTAATTACCGTCGTATTTATTTGCTCGATCAGGACTGTGGAATGACGGAATAACTTTTCGTTACTTATGGTCTATGCAGTCGAAACCCAAATTCGGGATAAACAGGTACATAGAGAGACGAGGGATGTCTAAACGATATCTCTTCCTTTTGTACATAAACACATTTTATATTAAAAATCTGTAGAAAATTAATATGCACCTTTATGACGTATTTGCTTTTTATGAAAGTCCATTGAGACTCGACGTCAGTTACGTTACGTGTTTCTTTTTTTGCGTCGATCACGAGGTACGTATTGTTTCGAATCTTTCGCGAAATCGGCGACTTACGCATTGACATTGGTACCAAACACTTCTTCGAGACGAAAAATTAAATCGATGATTTGATCATTCGGAGAATTAGAGGAGAAAAAACAGTCCGTTACAATCCGGGACAATGAGAATCGATCAATTTTTACGATTCATATGAATTTAAAACATTTTTGTTTGTCGTGAGGTATTCGCGTTTTGAAGAGAATCGAGTCCGCTCGGTATTGAGTGTTTAACAGAGGCATGTAGCCAAATACCTGAGAGAAAAAGTTGATGCATTTGTGACGTTCTTGAAAGTGAGTGTCGTCCTCTGAAAGTGACACGGGACAGCCGGGACATCGGAATGTCCAACGAGACGTCACCTGCGAAATAAAAGAAGACCATTATTATAACATCGAACTGTGTGAAAATTGTCTTGGATGGTTTTTAAATCTATACCTTCACGGGTGGTTTTCTCGTGACGTGCGATATGAGAAAATTCATAGCGATATCCTCGCAATTCATGTATTCGTCTACTTTGTCTCTTATCGCTTGTGGAAGCCAATGGGTGTAAAGATATGTATAATGTTTATGTATAAAAGCAGCTCCGGTCAGAACCATCGACAATTCGCAGGAATAATTCGAATTGTAGTTCCACGCGTTGTTATAATTTTGGTCCCAAGCGTGAAAACGACCGGGAAAGCCGACGACGCGATCTCGATGTTCTCGCCATACCCTGAGAAAGAAGATAAAAATTACCCTCAAATTCGTTATACAGAAAATAGTGAATTTATCGTTTACTCACCGGAAACCAAACATGATCTCGTCATGACGAAGATGAGCGTCGTCATCGACCGACAAAACTGCCTCGGTCTCGATAGCATCGAACGGTAGAAATCTATTATTCAAACTGTTTCTGGGAGCTTTTATGACCTATGATAATGTTGCGATTAATATTGCGCAATGAGAATGAATTAATTATATTTAACTGGGAAAATTTAGACGCACCACTATAGGTACTCCTATGTCCGGCCATCTGAGATCCTCCATTGGTGGTTTGGGACTGTTCCAAACTACCAGCACCTTGTTCAAGTAAGGCAGCCCGTAAAGTCTGGCCAACGAATTAATGAGTACCTGCTCACGTTCGTAAGTCAACATAACTATAGTAAATTGTTCCCTGGGATGATTTCCTCCTAGAGATTCGCTGAATTCTTTGCCAGCTCCACCGGCACCTTTGCCAATAGGTCTGAATCCAACCTCCGATCCTAAAATATTCTCGATCATAATTCTCCAAATTTTCTAATTAACGAAATCTTAATTCTATCGTCATTTTTTTCCTTTACCGAGAAATTTGGCATCACTGGGTAAAACCGTGTCGAAAGGTAATTGTGGATACAAATTAAAAGGGTTGACCCAATCGTTCCATATCTCATGACCGTGTAGCAACATCGTCGTGTAATTTCTCTTGAACGCCGGTGACGGATATGGCGGTTCTAGAGGACCAAGACTCTCCTCAGCTTCGGGTTCGGTGATAATCGCGTCCGATTTCAAAGGCTGCACAGAAATAACAAAGAACAACTCTGAGAAACCGAATTCTTCCGATATTTCGAATCAAGAATAATCATAAGTACCACAAAAGTCTCGTTGAAGATGCTTAGACTGGCGGTTTGTGGCGCGGGTAAAGGAGGTATTCCCAAACGATCTCTGATCGATGCAATTATCGTATCGACCGCACCTTGCGCAGTGCTCAAATATCTCTCCCATATCAAACGTCCCTGGCGTCGCATAGCTAGAAGATCGTTATCGGGAACAGCACGTAAAAAGAAGTGCATTTCCGTGACACGTGCCTACGAATATCAATGTAATTTTTCAACGATTATTCTCATCGAGGAAACTTCGTCAGAGAACGAGTGCTCACCTTAGGTAAAAAAATTGCCGCTCTACGCCACGCGATAACTTCGTCGTAACAGAGAAGAATCTGATCTCCGCCTAAAACGACGGGAATCGCACCTGCTCGAAGAGCTTCGTAGAGTCGAGCTTGCATGAACGAGGTCGTGACGAGAGTGGCATTACTCGGTGCGAGAATAAGTGCGAACGTCGATTCCTTAAGAATTGCTTTGCGAGAGGAATCCGTACCGCATAACGACCAATCGATCGCTTCGACGCCCTTGCTATCTTCCGATGCGGGTATACATTCGAACTGTATAAAAAATTTGTCGAGAGTCGTTCCAGTGGTCATTTCTCTGAGATGTTGAATGATAAAATTGTCCAAATTGTTTTCGTCGACAGCGAGTCTCTCGAGATCGACCTCGGCATCGTCGATCTGACGAGGAGTCGGGGTCGAACTTGTGGTTTTCATTTCACCTTGAAAAGACAGCAGGTATTTTCTTCTAGCTGGCACCATCGGAGCACAATCTTGCCAAATATCACCACCGGGTGGTCCTAAGATCGGTGGTACTATTAAATCGAAACCCTTGCGGAATTGAGTTCTGCGAAACGTTGATTGTACGAGAATCGCACGTCCGGTGTCCATATCGTTGAATATATTTCCGGATTCGACGGAAAGATCTCGGCGCGCGAGATTCAGAAGAATGTGATTTCTACCATCGCCACCCCAGTAGGGTAAAGCGTGTAACTTCGCGACACTCAACTGCGGAGTTGAAACTGGTTTTGAATGACGCACGGCTAGAGCCTCTCCTATCAAAAGTATGTACACACAAGCCTCTGCCGGATTCGACGTCAGATGAGCGTTGTAACCTGGAAATGAGCAAAGTTAATCCGTTTTTCAAGAATATTTTTAGAAAAAATAGTAAAATTCGTGTTTTATGGATAATTGAGAGTCGATAATGGGGCATCGAGCCCTAATATTTGCATGAGCGTACCAAGCGTCTGTTTGATCGTCGTTTTGAGAAAACCATCGACATCCCAGCCAGCGTTCACAACGGTGAACAAATCCGGATCATACAGATAAACGGGAAAGCCACTGGTGAGCGCGCATCGACTGTGATCGAAGCAATTGTACATTTTGCACGTTGTAGAATGAGTCCCAGACATTGTGATCGGCACGGTGTCCATGATAATTCTTTTAGGAGGTGCGAGTTCTGGAGTATTTCTCTCCACGGCCTCTCTCTGAGCCGCCTGTGCTTGTACGACGCTAATTTTTAATCTATCCAGATCGGTTTGTTGATGCAACAGATCTTGCTTAAGGTCATCTATTCTCTGTGTAAATCCACTAACTTCCACTTGGAGCTTCTGTCTCTTGTTCTCAAGATCTCTGAGCTCGTTACTCACGGATACTTTTATCCTCAGCATCTCCTCTATTCTTGCCTTTAGATCCGCAGCCTTCATCGATGTAAAATCTTCAAAAGCCTCCAGTTTGGAATGTGTATGGAGAATATCCATACCTGGAGAATCGGACTCGACCTGGAGAGAACGTATACAACAGTGAAATATTTGTATCGATCGAGAAAAGGTGCTTGCGTGTTTTTGCTAGGGAATATTTCATTTACCTTTGATAAATAATAGTGAGTAAAAAGTGGTACGATAAATAAGAGTATCGATACTAGAATAATTATTCTTGATAATTTGACGTGCGCCAGCCAGTGGCGGACCTCTCGTCCATGATTCGTTTGATGATACAAGGGACCGGTTTCCAATGACCCGCCTGCCATGATGAAAAGAATTCAAAACTCTCGGATCTCTAAAACGAGTCAGCCATCGTCCTGAATCTCGACGTAAAATATTTGAGACAAAGTCATCTCTTTCGTAATATGAAAATTTGTTCACAGTGTCACTACGATCGAGCGATACTGCTCGAGACCTCTTTTAATAAAGATTCACGTTTATCGTAATCTATACAAATTTCTTACGAAATTGCAGAGGACAGAGACATCCAATTTTTTGCTCCGAAAATAAAACTATATATCAGCTCATCACAACAGCTTTTGTGAGGCACATTATACTAAACTCGGTAATGAATCAATTTCACAGATTTAATCGCAGGCGAACAATCTAAGCTCATGATTGCAGCTCGTGAACTCCACCTCATTAAAAAGATATTCATTAAAAAAAAAAATCATTTATGAATAACATGATTGATTCGACATCAAAGGCCGAATCGCCGAGTGCAAGAAGCAGCAAGAAGTACTGTGTAGTGCGGTGTAGTAGTGGTGTAACACTCAATGCTAAAGGAGTAGTACCTCTTGTTCGACACGATTTCGATTCGCTGTAGCCTGAACACAGCTTCAGCCAATCGTACAGCCTGTACGCAAATGCAGCCAACCGGACGTTACCAACGTGAACATTACCGTAAAGCAGAATGGTGTACATATTCAGGTGGGAGACCCTCTTCTCTACTCTCAGTTCCGTGCTCTGCTCTGCAATACCTCAGTGAATGTTGTTTTTGAAAGCGTGTTGATTGAAAATAAACCTTTTGCGCAAATTTCAAATAATTGACAATGGTTGTTGAATTGAAAGGTGGTTTCAAGAGTAAGTCTGAAAACCAATTTCTACATCCCATTCAAGTCTGTAATTTCTATATCAAATCGCTATTTATTATAAATTGGAATTAATAATCCGATAACCTGCAAATTTAAATACTTTTTCATGATTACTAGCTCTCTTGCTGCGGTTTGACGCGAGTTGCTCGGCGCCGCATCAATTATTCTACAAAGAACATTCTATAAGAAATCAAGAACCAGAACACCCTAAAGGACGAACGCTTTTTATACTAAACGTCCCACCATGGGCGAGTTCAAATTCCTTAAAAAAAATTTTTTCAAAATTGTGCGGCAAGGTAAAATCGACGACTATGCCCGATTCTGGGAGAAATGCGAGTCCCGGTTTTAGTAAAGTTTACGTAGTATTCGAGAGAGAATCCAGCTTGGACAAAGCACTGTCCCTCCCGCGGGATACTCTTCTAACTCTACACTCGGATGAGGAAGTTCCTGATACCGTAGGATTAACAAGTGAGTTTGGAATATTTTTTCTACAGGTTTAAACTCAAAATAATTCTCACTTGTTGAAATTGTTAATTCAATTCAAAAAATTTTTAAAACGACTCAACAACTTTTTATTTTAGAATGGTTCAAAGAATACAACGCGACTGTAATGTGCAATGAAAAAGTAGCCAAAAGAAAAATAGAAGAATATATGCATAATTATGACATGAGCGTCGCACAACGTCTTGCCGAAGACGAGGACAATGACGGCGAAGAGGAGGATGATGGTTGGACAACGGTAACAACTAAAAAGAAGCGTGGACAATTCGCACCTGCGAGGAAAGAATCGACGATCAGCAAATTGCAGAGTAAAGAGGAGCGCAAAAGTAGAAAAAAGGAATTACTCAATTTTTACACCTTTCAAATTCGTGAATCAAAAAAACAGAGTAAGTCGTTGGTTCGTCAGAACATTGTCACATTATTGTTAAAGTAATCTAACAAATTTTTAATTTTATCTTTTTATTTCCAGATGTGGTCGAATTGAGAAAGAAATTTGAGCTTGACAAGAAAAAGCTTCAACAGTTGAAATCAAACAGAACGTTTAAGCCCTTCTGAATTGATAATAATAATGCGATAATCGATAATCGATAATAATAATTACAAATCGATGAATAAAAAAACGTATGCATTTATTCTTAAATTATGTACAGAGAAATAATACTAAGAGAATGGTGTCGTTACGAAGCCTTGGACGCGTACGTTTGCAAGGTCCATTCGATCAAAAAGTGCCTGATTGCCAGAGGTTGCAGTAGCGCTAGTAATTCCTCTGTAAATAAAACAGCGATTATTTTCAGACCCACGCAATCTGCAAATATTAAGTATTTCATACTTACGTTTGTTACCGTATATACAATTAGCCGACATAGCTGTGCTTACAGCCTGGGCGAGCCTTTCCATTGCCAAATCTCGATGACTGTTGTCCGGTTCGTTTCCAGGTATTTGCAGGAGATTGCTCAACGTTCTCGTCGTATCGGCAAGGTGCTGCGCCGATATCGCATGTTTGTTACTGCTGCTACTCGTCAATCGAAGAACCGAATCCATTAGAAGTTGCTGAATTTTCGAGTAAAATTTATTTCGCTCTTCGGTGATTTCCAGACTCGTATATTCCGACTTTTCTCGAGCAGGACTCAGAATGCACCATCTGAATAGCCCCGCTATCGGCGTTATGGGCGTCATTGGAATCCCACCCGATGGTAAGGCTGGATTATCCATGAGCGAAGTCAACAAAAGACTCGGATTTTCGTCTATCCAATCTCCCGCTAATTTCAACAGTTCGTTAGGCGGATCTTTATCTTTATAAACTTCTCCTATGGCGGTCAGTAAATTTGCTGTAAAATGTGGCACGAGAGTCGGCAATTGTTTCAATTTATTGATCGAATTTGGTGTGTAAATAAAGAAATCGTCGAGAATGTGCCTGGCAAGGCCGACGCTTTGCACGGATGTCGAACCCAATTGTTGCATCCACATTCCTGTAGAATCGAGAACTTCTTTGTTCTGGGTCGTGATTGCCAGCGATACTAGATTTCCAAGTATCTTGAATCGCGTCGATTCGGCCGGATAGAGAAAGAGAAATACGGCGTTTCTCACCGCGGGAGGACGTTCTGGTGCACGAAAGAACGTGCTCATAACTTCGATTAATTGAAGTTCCTGTAGACCAGTGGGTTTTTTTTGTTGTTTAAGCTTCGCAAGCTCTCCGAAAACGAATTCTTCCATTAAATCGGTCTGCAATTGAATCTGCATTCTAACAGGTGGTCCAGGCATGCCACACAAATTTGCTTCAAAGGTAGAATTGATATTGATTTATTATAATGTATTGGATAAATTTACGAATAACCCTACAATTATAACCTCCAGCACTCACCTATGGTAGCCAATGCCTCTCTCGCACAATTCGGAAATTCCATTTTTCTAAGCCAATACTTAATGTCCGCATCCGTCATTGAAGGATTTGGCTGTTGAAAATTTGGGAAATTCATCACGAAACTTTACTTCTCCCGCGTCTAACGTTTCCGTGTAGGTTAAGAGAGTGGTAAACAATGTCTATGAAGTGCGCCATCTTGGTTTTTTACTTCTCTCGCGCGTCAATTTTGCATTGTAAATCTGGCGCGGGTCTATGGGTGCGTTCGGGGAGTCGCTACGAACGCTGTAAACGCAAACACTACCAACGGCGTTCGCGGAGCTAATAGCGCGATGGCGATAGCAAGCTCCGTGAACGTTCTACAGCGTAGCGTAGCAGCGATCATCATCGTTTTGTGTGGGGGTTTTGAAGGTAGTTCTATCGTGACATTCAAAACGAAAAATTGTTTTTCAGTTTTTCTCACATACACAATCGTTTGCGGGCTTAAGTTAAATAAGATAAATTGTTGAAAGTCGACACGGTATACACGGTAAACTCCCACATTTTTATAAATCATTCAAACAAAACGCAATTCAACATTACAATTCATACATCGAAGGTTAGAAAATAAATTTTCCAGGTATCAATTGGACCGAAGATGCATTCAAAAAAACCAATAAATGAAAACAGCAATAAACAAAAATGAATGAAAACCGACACCAAACAGAAAATATTGCATTATTTGCAAATAAACGATGCTTTATAAGCCATAATTATTGTTCGACCATAACCTGTTTAATTACACACCTATTAATTACCGGTTGAATGACACCTATTAATTAGTTTATTGTACTGAGTAAACTTACCCGTTTCAACTCTACGTGCACTATTTGGTGAAAGTAGTAATTTGTATTCTTCTTCGGTTTCGTAATCTTTTAAAATGAGCGCCACGGAATTGTCGGAACTTTCCATGTTGAAGCAAACAACGAATAGCGTGTGGTGCTATTCGGTGCTGTTCACGCAATACGCAAACGCTACGCAATTGTCACACTACCTCGGAAGAAATAGCGTTTGTTGCGTTCAGTCATGACGTCACACACCATGTAGTGACGTCACGGTCGTGTTTGATTGCGCTAACGTCGAGCTCTGCGAACAGTCTTTAGCGCCAGATGGTGCGAATAGTGACTCCCCGAACGCACCCTATATATTTCGGCATGTACAGCGCCATCACCGGGCGCTTAGGGAACTATTATGAGTAAATTGAAAAAATGTTGATTTTTAGCAATACAACATTTTCGTAAATTAATCGCTTATGCCATTGCTTGTTTAAGAACATACGTTATACGTTAATACGTTAAGAATATAATTTTGTCTTTGTTTATCAGTCATCAAATATGAGTGGACACGTCGATTCAAATCAGTCCCTAATGGTTTTTCCATTTCAATGACTAGAGCATGTTTTCAAAAAAAATCTGTGGCCATGGAAAACCGTTTCCTCGTAATAAAAGGAAATTATTTTATAAACAAAGTAAATATTAAACCGGAAACAGTTCAATGTTTGTCACAATTTAATCGTCACTTTGGGTCAATCGCCACACTGGAGGAATTTGTTTGCAGGGCACACATATTGTCGTATACATCTGCGAATTTTCCTGCAACGACAATCAACGAAAATACCATACTCATTTTTTTCCTATGTATATATACCTCAGCCTCTCTCTTCTTCGATTTACATTAAAAAATAAACTATTATTCTACAAAATAAACTATTATGCATCGCCTGTGAATTGAGAATCCATTTTTTGTTTATATTATGTACAAAGGGAGGTATGATCGACATTTGGTTATATATATTTAAAAAATATATATATCAAAATGTTCATACTCAAAATTATTTATAATAGCATGTACAGTACGGATAACAGGATCATTACGTCTTTCGGCCGTGTACTCTGGCCTTCTCGTCCTCTCTTCGTTAAAGTAAAACGTTGGTCGAAGGACGACACTGGAAACGTTCGTGCCTCGCGTATATATATATATATATATACGTATAAATAATTGCAAGAGCTCTAATGTTGGTTTCTTGTTTATCACGATAAGATTTGTTTCGTTCTTCGTTGTGACTATCCTCAAATTCGCCTAGGCCTGGTATCCGACCGCGTAAATTGTGCTGTTCAAGAAATATTCGTTTTTTGGCTTGTCTCACCATAATTTGTTTGCTCTAAAATTCGAAACATCGCTTCGCACCGTCAGGAACACACAAAAGTTCATAGGACTCGCCTCGCTCTCTTTCTCTCTCTTCAGCTTTGTACAGGCATTCCTTCGTAAACTCTTTTCGCCATTCTTTTTTTTAAATTGTACACTTGAGAAATTTACAGAGCGCGAACCCTTATTCGCGCACAGCCTGCAGATTTTGCCCGATCGTTCTCTCTCTCGCTCTCTTCTCTTTATGTCTTTTGTCACCAAATTACACAGCATAAGAATATTTCATTCCCAACTGTCGTGAATTCGTTTAAACAAATTGCTCGGAGCTGTTGGCACTCAGATCTAGGAGTCGCCACGCTGATTTTGGATTGAGCTCGCTAGGATCCCGGCACAATACCCAGATGTAGTTGACCCTCATTACTTTTTCCGGATCGCCCTCGACGACTTTGTTGTTTGCGTCTCTGACGCACATTATTTGTTGCGATTGAAAGCTTATTATCAGAACCGGTCCTTGATCCATTACTTTGCCCATCACAAGATCTACGTTGTCTATGTCTAGAAACAAAAGAACCAAACGTAAGTTTGCGTCAGCATAGTTCGTATTATCTACGATGCGGATAATTCCATTGTAAAAGAAATCCGGAGTAAATTAAACAGAAAACATAATGCGAATTTTTTGCCCATGCTTTAGCATAATGTACCTAAAATTTTACTGTCCAGTCGGTATGACAATTTTCTCGCTTGTTGAAGCGGTTGAGCGAGAAGATTGTAAGGTGCCTCGTGACACCAGTCCTTCAGTATTTCAAGATCGCCTCTAATCATAGCCTCGAGAATATTTGGTATAATGTCGGTTTCACAGTCTTTCAAAAATTTTACTTTGTCGAAACTCGGATCTAGCTTGCATATCTCCGTTAGAGTTTCCGAAAGTTCGGTTTTTTGAAATATACCGCCCATTATGTCGGTTACTTTGTCGGTCAGTAGTCTCGACGCGCGAATCACAGCATTGTCGGACTCCTCGTACTTAATTTTCCAATCAAGAACTTTGTTGACGTATTGATTGTTCTCCTGTACAAAAAAAAAGTACGTTTTTTATGAAGAATTTTGGCATTAATGTCAATAATAATGTCATGAAAAGAAAAGCAAATTGGTTACTTTGAAATTTTGCCAGGACTGATAAAACTTGGAATCTTTGTGTAGCTCGACTCCCATAGCTTCGGAATTTGCCTCGTATTGTCTCGCGTCGCCGATATCCGAAATTTCTATCCTTTTTCGTAGTTTTTTCAATGGCACGTAAACTCTTCCCTCAATACCCTGTTGATCTAATTCTTGTCGAACGGCCTCGGCGGTCTGCGATATCGTTTGAAAAGCTCCAGTTTTGCCAAGTGCCTGACTTTTCTCCGATATGGACTCGGCAGCGCCTTTGGCCGATTTCGATATTTCCTCTCCTATCTGGCCAGCTTTTTTGCCAAGCTCGGACTTGCTCGCCTCGTCTAGAACTTCTTGAACCTGTTTGGAATAATAAAAGCATGGAAATGTGAAAATTGCGCTTTGAAACTTAAAAAATAGATGGGAAAGGTGTATTTTTTGCTTACTCTTTCTTTTATCGTGTCGAGTTTCTCCTTGAGAACTTCCGAACTTTTACTCGCTTCCGATTCTACGCTCTGAAACTTTTGCCTTGCGGATTTCAGCGCATCCGAGTGTTCCAACTTCTCAGCCTCTTCTCGGAATTTCTTCAGTGATTCCTTCATTTCCTTGTTCTTCTGCATCTCTTGCTTTATGTTCTCCACAAATTGGGAGAAGAAATTTGGTCTTCTCGCTGAATTTGAATACCATCGAATCTGAAATATTGTAATACGACTTTTTGTTCTTAGGGAAAATTATAATAAGTTATTATTATTGTCGCTATAATCGAAATAATTCTATGATAAACTGAAACCAGAACAAACCGATTTATACTCGAGCCTTACGCTCGACACTGGCCTCGAATAATCATCTAAACATCGGACCAAGCATCGTTCTCTGGAACCTCCAATAAATATTCTAGACGAGTGAGTCGATCGAGCTGCCATGGCCAAGCCTGCTCGGCATGCTACAATATTCTGGAACTGTAACGTTAAAAACAAGTGAATCATTTTTATGCGAAAGAAATTGGCCAGATTTTTCTATCGATGCTGTGTGAAGTTGAAACGTAAAAATAACATTGGATTAATGAGGGATATGAGGAAAACGATTTTTTAACGATAGAAAATCCCATAGCCTTGAATCATCACGTATGTGCATAATTATCCAAACACACGCAATAGTTATTATAATGACGGTATCCGGAGTATGTAACCATGAGGAACATCGTACGTGCATGATCCTAACCTCACAAGAGGACCGAAAAAGCCGACATTGGGATTGCATGATTAAGCGAATGAAGATAAAAATGACATGACAGTAACGAAGAAAATCACAGTTTATCCGTATCATTGATATACGTAATGTCTTTAGTTATTAATCGGGAATATTTACCATTTTGCGAGCGTTTTAGCTTGGAAGGCCTTCAACAAAAATCTTGAGGAACGAGGTTACGGCCATCTTCTGATAATATCACGTACTAAGAACTCTGTCGACTATCGGCGACGATTGTTACCGACATAATAATGTGGATCGATAAGATAGCGTGTAACCGCGGGCTTCGTGTAACACAAATAAACTTTCATCGTTCGCTGACGCTCTTGCATATTCTCTCGTCCATGATGAAACGAATTTTGAATATTATCCTAATGTGAATTTGTTATAGCAGCACAGTTCCTGAACACAGTCATAAATGCATACTCGTTCTAAAATTCTCGTCATGGCCGTCGAGGATGTAAATTAAAAATAGAGAAAGTATAAGAATTCGTCATAAAACCATAGAGTCAGTGACGTCATGGAAAAGTGACAAGTTTTCGAACATGATGTCACTGGTACCGCTATTCCCGCCGTTGTCGCGTAAAAGGTGTATTACCCGTTTGTATGAACGTACATGTGGAGCATAAACAAATGTCAGTAAACGTGGCTTACGTGACTTGTATCGCGAGGTCGTCGTCCCAGGGGTTCACCCCCTTCACGTAGTGTCTAAATTGTACGTCGTTCTGTCGAATATACATGAAAAAACGTACTTTACAAAAGTGTTTATGAGCGTGTTGCATCACCAATCCACACCGGATTTGAATGAAGATTGCCACACTTCGCTGATATATGATTAATGAACGTACATTGCCTCTTTTTAATCTATTGTCGGCGTAAGCCGCAAGGTACGAAGTTCAATGATCTAGATTTAGGTTATGATCGAATTTTCTCTTTCAATATATTATCTTTATTGTGATAATCAGGACGAAAAAAGAAAACAATCGTAAATTAACATTCACAGGGTAATGACGACTCTGGTTTTTGGAGTCGGTGTTGGGTTATTTGTTGTTCTCTTACTCTGGGTAGCGGCCGCACTCGTATTCGCCGTATCCCTCAGAACAGAAAAGAAAGTCGGTGCCATAGCCGTAGCCGTAGCTGTCGTAGTCACGATAATTTTGGTCGGAGTACCCAGAGGTTCGGAAGAGCCAGTAATCAGGGAGGACAAGGTATGCTTCTACATTTTATATCACATCCTATTTTTATTTTATCCCTTGGAAACTTTAATACTCATAAAAAAAAACATATCGAGAACATCACTGACGGTGCTTTCGAAATTTTCAAAATACACAGAAGTGACGTTTAAAAATCTCGATATAAGAACCTTCACCATTATTTGGATTATTTAAAAAAAATATCATATTATTTTCCAGCCTTACGATCGTATCTTTATCTGGAGATTGATACTCTTGGTCCTACTAATAATTTCGTCGATAATCGGATTCCTAGGATACGTCAAATACGAACTACTGGAAACCATCAAGCCTCAGAGAATAACCAATTGGGTTTATCGATGAAAACAGCGAGATAGAAATTCATAAGTCGTGTTTTTGTAAATAAGCTTAACAATGCTGCGATACCTGAAAAGCCTGACGAAGACGTCGATGCGTAGCATATCGTTGCTCGGTCGCAGCAACAAAAAATTCGAAATCAACGACAACACGCAATTCGTCGACAAGGTCATGAACAGTCGTGTCCCGGTGATTGTTAATTTTCACGCGGAATGGTGCGATCCCTGCAAAATACTAACTCCAAAATTGGAAGAGCTCATAGGACCGATGGAGGACCTACATCTTGCCATTGTCAACGTTGAGCAGAATCCCGAATTGGTTCACACTTTCGAAGTAAAAGCTGTACCTGCAGTTATAGCCGTGTCGAACGGTCTAGTGGTCGACAAATTCATCGGTCTCGTCGATGCCGGAATGATAGAGAATTTAATACAAAAATTGACAATAAGCAAAGCAGAGGGCTCCATGGATAAAAATACTTAGAAGGACGATTGTCAATTTTGTTTGTGACTTAAGATCTTTTTTTTTTCTTTTTACTAGAGATTTTCTAATATCTCATTCGCTGTGCAACGATCGATATAGTGTTTTTTTTACTTTTCTCTGTTCAAGTATAATGAAGAAGGAAAATTTCGGTAGTTAGCTAACGATCGCCATTTGTATATATACCTAATTTTAAGGATGAAAATATTGAGAAAAATCGCACTTCTTACGACACGATCGCTCTCTATTCTGTATCGTATCGAATCTTCATCGGATAATCTTGGATTACCGGATCAAGGATAGAGAAGGGCTTGTAGCAGGAATATAATCCCTACGGAATGTTGTGATTGAGAATGTCTTTTTTTTTATAGCGAAAGAAATAGACGGCATGATTCTGAAAAAAGTAACATGTGGTTTTTCTTTTATTTATCATTACTTAATAATCATTGCAATAGTAACTTTTTGTGTTAAACCGTATTATAGATCTCTCTTTCTTTCCATTTCTTTTCGATAGTGCATTTGCGTACTACTGCAATAATATAACATAATTACAAAATGAATCTATTTATCTCACGATTTATATTACAATCTTACGTTTTTTTTTCTTTTTTTTACGAACGCGACACGATGTCGAATTACGACGCACACATTAAGCATAAAATCGTAGAATCTCATCGTATCGTAATCCTCGACATCGCGAAACGAATCATACTTTACATTCACGACACATAAAAGATGGGAGAGGGCCCTTGTCTGTTTTCGTTTCAACCATTCGAAAAAAATCGATAATAAACTCGTACTTAAAAACTAGATTCGCGTCTAAAGCCCTGACAAATTATTTCATCGTAACCGCGTTTCTTTTCTTCTTCGTATCTTAAGTTTAAAATCGATAGTTATGGTATTTATTGTTTGCTTAACGCATTCACGCACACGTCTTTCATTGTTGTATTTTCCATTCGCCCATTACTTCTTTTTCATTGAATTTCTTACGTCGACACTCGTCGATCGCTCCAAGGAGGGACTCGAGAGTGTACATATGTTGCTAGAATTCATGATCTTTGACCGAAGGAAAGACTTGGACCGATCGAAGTAACGTTTCTTTTTATATATATATATCTTCGACAGTCTCGTCAGAGAAAATAGTAATTGTAGGCCAGAGAAGCAACGACCTGTGCGTCTTCGAGGTTTTCGATAACAATGAAAAATGCTTTTGTCCCTCTCATTTTTTTATCTTTTTCTTTTTTTATAAATCCGTACTTACGGCCAGCAATTGACAGACTAGCTAAGTTTTTTTTTTGTTTCAGTATCAGTCAGGTGTCTGTCGATACACCATGATAAGGCAATGCTGTGACTCGCTGATGTCTTGGAGAGATGTCGAAGACCGCGACGACGAAAACAAAGAAAAAATATTGCCGCCTTGGCGATCTTTCGAATATGAAAAAAAACTAAAAAAAAACAGAACAATCGAGAACGATTTAAGCTAAAAATACATTTATACAGCACAGACTGGACATCTCTTCAAGAAAACAGACACGTATTGTTTTCATTTGTTATCGTCTAAGTAATGCGTAGATATACATTTTTTCATCTCGAGTAAAAAATAAACAAAACAATGAACAGAAGAAAGACAAAGATGACTCCCTGACTTCGACTCACCCACGAACAAGCAACAGTCCCGATTACATTGATCTATTAGAAAAATTTCCTCCCAAATTCTCGACTATAGATTTTCAATAAATTATTATTATTATTTATTCAGTTTGTTTTTCCGTTTGTCTCTTTTTTCACGACGAAGAATAAAATTCTAAATTCTGTTAAACGATTTTTCTCGTACGATCGTTCGATGGACATGTCTTTTTTTCTTTGCTCGTTTTTATATCACCGTTGAAAATCTGATGGCCCTCGAGCAGCGACAGCGCAAGCTGGCTTATCGATATGTGCTCCGTAACGAGATTTTCTTTTTACGAATTTTTCTTTTCCTTCATATCTCTTGCAACGCTCCACGAACGTTCTATCGTCGAATAATAGTAACTATATATGTATATAATTTTTGTATGCTTTGCGTTTACACGTGTATTCTGGCTATCTACAGCTTAGGACTATTGCATAGTTAAAAAAAAACCTTTTCCTTTTTTTTCACTTGTAACAAAACGTAGAAAAACACGAATGACAATTATGTACAATTGTTGACCGCCATGGAGTGTTTCGAAATACCACGAGCTCGTCCTTTTCGTCGAGTTGAGTGTCTCTGCTCGATCGGACGAAAATATCCCCGACGAAAACGACCATCTCAAGTATTTCATTATATACAGACATGTTTGTTTTTTCTTTTGGACAATTCTTCGCCTCGTTGTTAAAGCAAAAGCTTCGCGGAGACTCACGCCTTGCTTTGCTTCCTTCTTCCTCCAGACTCGTATATGATACATGATATAGTACAACGATTTTTTTTATGCGTCCGTTACGTTCGCCACTTTTTCGCTAGATGGCCAAAACGTCGCGATAATTATTTAAGTTTTCACCGCTACGACCCTTGGCAGCTTGAGTTATCGTGGGTATTTGCGAAGATTAATTAGATAACAATAAAATAATATTTAAAAAAAAATGAAAGAAACAAAAGTCTCGGCGACTTTTAAACTTCCGCACCCAAGTCACGCACTCCTTGTTCGGCGATCGGCACATATTTTTCGTCGATTTTCACGAGAAGTATGACTTTGTCGACGTGAGAACGACGATTAGGATCTCGATGATTCGGTAGCCAACGATGAACGACGCAACCTTCCATACCACGCTCAGGTACCCAATGCTGCCAGCCCGTTCGACCGCCTTGCTGTCTCATTCTTTCGTCCGGCCATATTACGTCTATTCGCCTACCGAGATTTATCGCGTCGTACACCTGATTTGGATCCATGATCTGCGATATTACGAGAAACGTATTAAAAAGGGAACGTTTAAGGAGTTATCAACAAAAAGTAGCCATATCTTTTGTTCATATTACTTACTCGAACCCTCTGCGAGATTTCGTCCTTTTCGGATTTTCCGGAAAAGCTCGTCTCGCACTTGGACTCTTGTTTGATGTCGCTGCTGCTCAGAAGGCCGGTAAGACTCGCCAGAGTCGAACTCGTTGGTTTCCCGACCGACGCCAATGAGCCTCGATTTCCACCGAGCGAGCCAGTATTGGCTCGACCCAGAGAGCCACGTCCCGTTGAACCACCGACCTGGCAACCGGAATCCATCGATTGAGATCCCGAAGTATTGTGACCCGATTGACTGTAGCCTGAAATTCGTTTCGTACAACTCAGATACATTCTTCCTCTGTTTTATTCTTCTATCTTCCTGCGTCTTTTAAAATTTATTTTCTTTAAAAATCTATTGAAAAGAAGATGGTAATAGGAATAAAGACAATTACCGGAATGAACGTTATAAGTGGTCATGGCATAGACACCGTCGTTTCCAAATCCTCCGTCGTCCTGAGACCCCGTACCACCCGACGAGCATCCCTGTCCGCATCTTCTTCTTATTCTACAAACAAGGGTAATAATGTTTAATCCGTTGCCATTTCTTCCATCTCGTTATTCCCACGATCGTTAAAATTGTTTCGTACTTTCGCCACAATTTAAGAACATTGTGCTTGATGGCGCCAAGACTCAGCGATCCTCCGACAATCGAGCAAAGTTGCTCGTTCGTTTCAGCGTAGCTCGTCGTCAATGGCGAAACGTATATAGGATATCCGATCGGTTGATCGCACGAACTATTTATTATATTGCGTAGGGCTTGTTTCGCGTTTTGTATCGAGCCACGCTCGGGATTGCGATTTCTCAGATAAACGAGTTCCTGCTGTTGACCAGCCCACAAGCCACGAACGCACTCGCGATTCATTTTTATAACGCGAAAGCTTAGGAAGCGTTTGTTAAGCATTATCACTTTGTACTCGTTGGTTCCGTCGTCAAGAACGTGTCTTCGCGAGAAAACAAAAAGATAGATAATTTGTGATTAGAAGAAGAATTGGTTCGATCATTTTTGGTTTTTATACAATTGTTTATTGTACCTGAGAGCGAGCAAACTCGGAGCTCCGCTGAGAACAGCGTTTCTCCAAAGTGGATCAGCCTCGTGGCTGATGACCAAATGCTTATCGTGACTGTCTATTGCCTCGTACAAGGCCGAAGGCGCCTCGTATTGTTCAGGACTCATGAAATGATCCTGATGAAGTTTCAGTGCCATTCTCACACCTTTAGCAACGACGCTGCGCAAGAGATCGACATCGTGCAAAACCCACTCGTCCCGTATGGACGTTATACGAACGTCACCTGTAAAACGAGAATTTTAATCCTCATTTATCTTTGTAACATTTAAACGATTTAAATTCGTCATCTCGTACCCTTGAAAAGGGCGTGAAGACCATAGAGAAAAAATTCCACGCTGGACACAGTATTGTGCGAGGCAGCGCCGAGCACTCGCCTTCCCAGAAGACTCAGAGCGAGGCACAAAGAGACTAGAGGAGAATCTCTCGATCTGTCGAGCGTCTGAAAACAACAAAAAAACATTTAAATTAATCTTCGATGAATGAAAATATCCTTAAAAATAATGTGAAGGAAGATTGCTCTGTTCATCGAATAACGACAACGTACCTTGTCGCATTTCCCCGCGCAGTATTGTATCCAATCGAGATAAACGTTGCAAAAGCTGCTTCTCGTTATTCCACTAGCTCGAAAATCAAAATCCTCGTCGATATTCATGTTAAATACAGGATCGATGTCGACGACGTTCGTCGTAGCTTTCAGAGCATCGCTGATGTCCGTATTATCGAGCCACTGTTTCAGTTTGGACGATTTGATCGCGTAGAAAACGATACTCTTGACGTAATAGGTGACCAGCACTTTACGAAAGTCGAAGACCTGAAGCATCGAGACTGCTGAATTATCCGATATGGAGTAGCCTTCGAGAACGTATTTGGCACTGGCTACTTCCCAGGCGAGCCAGCGTTGTGCGAAAGCCGCGTTCATGCTCAGCACGTGAGAAAAGTGTCCCATCTCGCAACAGCAACAGTTGTCGTTTTCCTCGATGCTCTCGGAAATCGCTTCGACCTCTCGCTGTTGACAATAAGTGCCACGAAACTCGAGGCCTCGTAATTGAAACGTGACGAGACCGTTGCCCAACTGAACAATATGAACGAGACAATTGAGAGAATCCGAAGCCAGCAAGAAACAATCTCCCTGCTCGAGATTGCCCCAACGTCCCAGAGCAAGATCCCCGTAAAGACTGTGCTGAAGCGATCTCGTCAGATGCTCGTAAAATATCGAATTGAGATTGTTGTCGTCAGCGCCTAAATTCTTGTCCAAGTGCGATGACATTCTCGTATTGCTGTGATCGACTCGACGAGTCTTGTAGTCTCTCTCCCAAAATTTTATCGGTCTCACGTACGAAGACACGAATATCGCGCTGCCGAGAAGAGGATTGAGCGGTGTGCTCAATATCGCTGATATGCTCGCTTGAAGAAAGAGCATCGCCGAGTGTGGCACCGAGAACGGCTGGGCAAAAGCGTGAAAGGCGCTGCCCCAAGTCAACTGCCACGGCGCTATGTAAATCACGATAAAACGTATCTTCAACAATAATTCATAGATTTTGGCAAAAGCGATACCCGTGACGAAATAATCGATGAGAAAAGTTTCGCTGAGATCGCTGTAATCAAGCCTGAAGAACAAGACGGCGAATACGAGAACTAGGTAGCGCGATGATGGATCCGAGTAAGCGGAACGTAATGACTTCAGACCGCACATGACGATTATCAGTGCGCCAAGATTTTCCCCAAATTTTGTGACGATTTTGGGCGAATATTCGGTCAACGCACCGAGGAAGACTATGGGATAGAGAAAGTTTCGCTCGAGGAAACAGAGACACACGTATACCCTCTCGAACCACATGATCTTCACGGGTTCGCGCACCTCGAATTGAGCGTATTCGTGACTTCGTAGTACCGGACGCGACAGACACAGCCAGGGCAATTGTTTTCTCAGTTGGGGCACGATGTAATGAAGAAGAAAGCCGAGACTACTGGCGATAGCCCAGAGGACCGGATTCAATTCCGGCTGCAATACGGTAAAAACGGTCGAGCAGTGTATGGCGAAAGTCGCGACACCGATGACCGCGCAGACTATAAGATCGTTCTTCAATCTTGCTTTGATCGTCGCCCGTAGCTTCCCCGGAAGTGGATCGACGAGTTCCGATTCCGATATCTTCTCGGTAACTTTGATCTTCACGTCCTTCTTCCTTCCTGAAGTTCTGATTTTCGCTTCCTTCAAAACCGGCGCCGATGTATCCCTCCTCGACGTATTCTCGATTATCTTCGCTTCCATTTCCTCGAGATACTCGGTTTCCGGTGGCCACAGATTTGTCTTGAGGATGTCCCATATTATGCTCGGATCCGAGGAGGATCTGCTGAGATGATAAGAGACGGCGACGAGAAGCCCGACGAATATCGAGAATAGGATGTGTTGAGATGATTTTGGCTCGGTTATAGCCCCATAAGCGAAACCATAGAGAATCAGTACGGTAACGATGCTTCTTAATAGACAGTAGATCGATGAAACGAGGCTCGTCGTTGCGTTACCACCGAACAGATGAATGTCCAGATGTTCGCAGAGATACATGAGAAAGGTGTTGATCTGAGGAAAAAGACCGAGGGAGAAGATGATCGGAAATGCAAGCAGAAATATCAATAAGACATTTCGTACTTGCATAAGAACATCGTAATCGGCAACGCGTAATCCATAAACGCGAAATTCCGTCGGTGTGAAGTTCTTGAGGGCCTCGTTGAATATCAGTATGAGTCCCGTGCATATAATGTAGTAAACGGGACGCGAGAATACGATTATACGATTGAAGCCGTGGGTCGGCGAAGCGGCGTCCGGTTGTACGGATTTCAAGAGCGAGTACTGACACCCAGCAGTGACGAAGCAGAATATAAATGCGAATATGTCGCGATAAAAGCCTTGCTGGAGCAAAAGTAGTCCGAGGCCGGCGACGAAAACTGCGAGTAGAGTCGATATTATCGTCTCGATAATCGTTAAATTACGATCGAGGAGTGCGAGCAACGACAAACGATCGAAGCGCACTTTGATGTGTGGCAATTTTCCTATTTTCCATTTGTAATAGTGTCTCATTGGTTTTGGCTTGGGGTCGTTGGAACCGTCGAGACCGTCGATAAAACGACTCCACGAAAGATTCGTACTCATCTCGGCTTCCTGATGATTTGGCAAACGTAGTACCGGCATCTGATTGTGATTTTCCGTAGCGTATGGATTCAGATCGAAACTACCCAGTAACGTCTGCCAGCTTGGATTTCTATCGAACAATACGCGAAAGAAAGGATCTCTTATGAGACTCTCCCGAGCTCGTTGGTTCGAATGGCGACTAGGAATCGCTGCTGCGAGATTACTCTGCGGTGGAGAATTTTGGGCTTTTGCTTGACTGGCAGCGGCAGGACTCGAGAGTACAGGCGGTGTGTCGATTATGACCGCGAGTCCGGCGGAATTTAGGGACAGACTGCTCGAACTGTTGCTCAGGGAATCCGTCGGCTCTACGTTTCCCTCGTTTTCATTCAGACACTTATTTAGATGTTGTCGAAGCAATATATTCAGATGTTTCTCGCTGTTGGCCGAGGGAGTTACGGCGGAGGTCGCCATACCCGGGCCATTCTCGTCGAATATGTAGGTCAGCCAACTTCCGTTATCGTCGCGAAAACAGTGTACCGCACCTTCGGTCGTGTCGTTGTGATTCATAGCGAGATGACACTCGCCATTCGTTATCGAGCCGAAGAGAGCGGTCAGAGGAACGAGACTTTCCTCCCGAGATGCCGTTCTCGCGCCGCGATGAGCTCTCGCGTGCTTGAGTCGCCCGCTACCGGAAATCGAGCATCTCGTAGGTCCCACCCTACCGGGACCAATTCGAACTACAGGCGCGAGCGCCGAAGCGTGACGATTCGACCAACTCGACATATCCGACGGACCTTGAGAATTCTCCGGATCTCGACTGGCATTTAATAAAGCCGCTAGCAAAGGAGGCGCCGGATTCGACAGTAAGGTACTCAGCTCGTTGTTCGATCCGCCAGCTTGTTCGGGTTTACCAACGTCTCGTCTCTCGCGATCTCTTCGACCATCGAGCGTTCGCTTGACTTTCGAACGACTTGGCGGTTCCAAACTGTTACTCATCTCAGTCGTTTCGTCGGCTATCGCAGATTCCGCACTGACTTTTGGACGATTTTGCTTCGGTATCGCTCCTTGCAGTCGCTTGCTGTCGACCTCGCTCGTTATTTGGGGCAAAAGTTTTTTCTTCACCTCGTTGTCGATACTCAGCGTCGTCGTACTCGACGAGCCCGAGTCCGGCTCTTTGGCGTGAAAATCTGTAAATCAACGAGGAACGACATTTTTATCATGTGATAAAGGCCAATTTAAAAATCGTGGTGGAGATTCGATCGACAAAAAAAAAGAAACACTGATATTTGGGGATGGGGTTAAGGGGCGATAAAACGTTCTTCTAAGTCTAATCGAGATATCCTCGCTAATTTTCCTCGGGGAACAAAAAAAACATCAAAAATCGAACTATGGTAAACATAATTCGCTAGGATTTTTCCAATAACGTACGGGGAGGGGGGACTTACAATCTGTACTAGCTGTTTGCAGACTCTCCGACGTGTCCGTATCGTCTGAACGTGTGAATGTCCAAAAAACTGGCAGCACACAAATCGAGAGAGAATATAGCAGTTTTGTCTTTTCGCACGAACGGAGAGATTTAAAAAATCGCAAGGGTTCGATGACCGTAGCCGAAATTTTTTTCGCGTATTCGCGTGTTATTCGTGTCGCAGCACGAACATTGGTTCACTGGATTCCACGGTAATCGCATGTTCAAAAGTGCAAAGAAAAAAAATCTCGCCGACTCAACGAAGTAAATTTTTTTCTCAGTGCAGAAAACTTTTTATCTTTCGATAGGTCTTACAACGAGTACACCGAAATGCGTTTGGGTGGATCGAGCATTTTTTTTGTTACGGCTAAAAAACATTTTCAACGTGAACGCAGATTTGTTCGATCAAACATTATTTCTTTTTCTTATCGCATTTTTTCGTTTTCTTTAAACCTCGAAGTACGATTTACTCACTCTTGCTAGCCCACGGCTCGACTCCACACTCGCCGTTCTCGTTACCGACGATGCCACCGGAGTTCAGAGGATCCTCGATATTTTTATTCTTCTCTTCCGGCCTTTCCTTTCGCCGCTCGCCATCCGAGAGCTCGCGGCTGCTCTGACTCGCGTTGCTGAATCTTCTCTTGTAAGCTGGTTTTTGTTCCTCGAGAAGGGCGTCGCGTGAATTTGCCGAATCATCGTCGATTGCAACTTCACCGTTGAATCTGTGCAAAAAGCGATAAATTGGAATTTTACAAAATTCTTCACCGTTCGCAGGGACCGTTTTTGTAAAATTTTCGCATTACCTGGAGAATCTATCGTCGAAACCACCGGTGCTGAGACTCCTGTCTCGATTCGAACAAGCATAAGCCTCGTCGCTTCTTTTCCCAGCCAGCAATGGACTGTACGAATCACGAAGACTGTAACCCCCGGAATTTTCGTTCGCGAATTGCTCGTCGCTTTGCTCGGCAATCGGATGAACAATCTCCGAGCCGTAACTCAAATACGGCAATAATTGCAACTGATTTCGCTTGAGTGTATTTTGTGGCAAGCCTTTTTTCGTATTTATCGTTTCGAGACTCTGCGGATGCAGCGGTAAATTGTTGTCGTCCGAGGTACTCGCATTTTTACTCGTCGCACCTATGATCTCGAGACTCTGTGGATGGACGAGCTGTTGATGTAATTTTTTAGCGATTACCTGAAAAAAGGAGAAAAATGTATTTTGTTTATACAATTTTTTTAGTGAAAAATACGGGATAAGAGTAAGGAGACTGATATCTTAGTTCACCTCGAGAGATTGTGGATGCGACGGCATTTTATTTTTATCAGCATCCTTTTTTTTCGATATTAACTCGAGACTCTGCGGATGATCGGTGGTAAGGTGGGTCTCCATTTGTATCGAATGTGAATTTAGCCGACGTACGCTCTGATTCGACTTCCAATACGGATAATCCTCGCCGTTTTCTTCCAACTCGAGAGAACTCGTTTGTTTTATACGACTTTCCGAGCCTGTTTTCCCGAGTGCACCGGGAGTCGCGACCCTCGAGTGACGACTCTGCGAATCCTCGGACGCGTGTCGACAAAGCTTCCTCGGACCTGGACGTTCGTCTTTGGCTATCACGACACATTTTGGTCCTTTTAAACGTATAGCTGAGTCGAAGAAAAAGAAAAATTCGTTTCTTACCATGAGAAACCATTTTCGTGCTTTCTTTTTCATTATTTACAAATTCAATGTCGAAACTTACGATTGATTTTGGTGCGGAAACGGGCTCTATCGTGTGGCATCTCGGTCTCGGGCGCTATTCTTACACCCTCGGCGGTCGGTTTGTTGCTCAGTTCTTCCGAAGCGGTAGCATCTTCCGAACTCTCGGAACTATTCTTCCTGTGTATTTCCACCTTCAAATCTATCGTCGAATTTGGCTTTTCGCGATTACAGTCGGAAGTTGTGCTATCCGCATCAGCGTTTTGAACATTTGGCTCGATGTACGAATTTCGGGAGGAACATTCTACAGGGGGTGTATCTGTTTTTCCTGGAGGAAGAAGCATTGTTTTTCGGTTTGTTAAAAAAATTAATTATTTTGCAGTCTTATTTTCATTATGGGAATTCAAATGATAAATTATAATAACGGATAACGGACACTATGATTATAATGAATAAATGTGTTTGATTTATGATACATTTTAGCCTTTTTGTTGTTTCTCTTACCATTGAGTACTTGCAGTTCAATACCAAGATCGGTTGTATCTTGCGACGTTTCTCCTCTTTTACTACGAGCTGCGCGTCTCTTTTCGCTCTGTAATTTTTGCTGACTGACGCTTGGACCTGGCTCTTCCAGACACTCCGATGTGTCGTAGACCGAATGAAGCGCATGATTTACACACTTTATCGTACCGAACAGGGTGACTATGGAGATGCAATAAGCCAGCCATATGTAGAGGGTGGGTGGGAAAAACTGAAAGAAAAACAAATGCGTAAGTCTGCGTAAATCAGTTTTGGGCCTCACACTGATAGCACCGTTCGATTTTCATTACGAGAATCGTGTTTATATTATAATCATACGTTATAATTATACGGGTAAAAATATTATATTTGTTCCACATTTCTCAATATCTCATTCATACAGTAGAAATAAATAATACTAAAAGACGAATCGAATTGTAAAGAAATTCACATTTATTTGAGGTTAGATTGGCACTTATGCCTTTAAAATATCGTGCAATAAATGGGATTTCCATGACTTTCGAGTTTTTTATTTAGCTACGATTTGGTAGTACATATCAAAATATTTTGTGCAAATCGTCCGACTGCAAAACGATAAACGACGATAAACTTGGCCAATTGATTGAAGCATAGAAAATGCGATAGAATTGTCCGATTATTGAAAGAATAAAACGAAAACTAAATCCTCCGATCTTCAGCTCACTAGACGCAGCTAAAAAATTTAAATCGGATTACGTGTTTTTCTCGTTGTGGTATTAATATACCGTAAGGCCACGATTCAAAGGCAAAGCAAGGATTTCGAGTTATTTACGCTAGCCTAAAGACTACCCTACGAGACGAAAAAAAACAACGATAAATAGTTCCTCGCTATAATCACTAACGAGAGATGTATTTTATTTGATTTTTGACGAATTTTGTTTTACGTTATTATCATTTGAAAAGTTGTTTGTCGGGAGCGAATAGTGAGAGCGCGCGTATGGTGTTATTAATTAGCTATTGACAACTTACCAGATATATCGTGAACGGTAGACATAGTAAAAACAGCCAAATGTAGAGATGAAATGTGTTGGTAAAAACGTCGAGACGAGGATCGTAAAACCAGCCTCCTGTCAGGCTCGCCCAGACGCCTTGTCTGAGGATTTCCAGCGATTGCGAACCCATCCCAATGACCGTGATCCTCCCTCACCATCTTTCCATTACTGTTGGTACACTCACTTTCGTTTTTCTTTTCGTCGTCGTCTTCTTCCTCTTTCTTTTTCACGCGTATCTCGTTCGCAATGTAATCGGAAAACATATAATCTCGAGCCCGTGACAAAGCATCGTCCTACTCCTCTCTTTATTCGCACACACGAGACACACTCTGGCTTTTGATAATCAATGGGTATGTCTATCTTCGTCGCGCACACACCGCGACTATCTCAGCGCTGTCCCGCAAAAGCCATACGAAACCCTCTCAGATGTTCGCGGTCATGATAACAAGAGAGATGTGAAACTTTGTCGGTATAAAAGGAATGGGAGCACACAATAATAATAATGAAATTCCAAAAATCAAGTTAACCGAAGTTGCTCACCAATGTGCAATAAAAATGGCGACGTTCGATCGATCGAATGATCGACAACGTGAATATTGGTACTTTCAAATCCCTAGTTCGTTTTTTTTCCGCGATCGTGGCGCAGCTTGCATTCCGCAGCGCAAAAATTTCAAGTTCTTACACATAGCCTTCAAAACATGTTTTGAAGGCTAAGCCAAATTTATAAGAAAACATTTATCGTTACTCGTCGATTAACGTAAGAATGGCGTTTAGACAATTATTTAAAATACTGTTGAGAAGGGCAAGGCCAGCCATGGTAATTCAGTATATTATTGCGACTCTTGTAGTCCTTGGTTTAACCTCTTCGCACATCGATATTCCTGCGCTTTATAGAACAAGTTATATTATTCTCCATAGTACACCACAGCTTCGATGCTCGTAAATTGCTCAGAGACAGACAAATTGAATACGGATCAAAAAATTAATTGGGAACCACCGGATTTCACAAAATTTACGCATGAACATATCATACAAAAGTCTACTGTTGATACGGTGAACAGTGTGTCCCAGGCATTGACGATTGCGTACAACGCAATAGAAACTACGAGCAAAGAGTATAGGTAGAGAAAATGTTATAAAATCTGTTTCTCGCGCGATAAGAGGCCACAAATGAATCGTTCCGTTGCAGGCACTCCTTATCCCAATTGATGAGCCTCGTCAAAGAAACTCTAGCTTACAGAGTCAGCAATGAACATTGGGACTTGATCATAGTTGCAAGATCGGAAGTCCAGCAAAAGAAGCAAATGGTGAATGTAAGTGAGGCCTTAAAACTTGACTACGATCGTAAAAAAATGTTTCCCAGTCGTGAATTGTCGTAAACCGCACGCAAGTATAATCCTAGTTCGATAATTCATGTGGCATTGCCCTCCCGACGACATTTGGCTTGCGTTAAATTGGATCTACTCAACCAATCACCAAAATCATCCAGTGGTTTTTATTCAACCATGATTATCGATGAAATGTATTCAGCATAACATCGAGAACATCGTAAAAATAATATGTAGCTAAAAAATGCAAGCAGTTTTGCATCGAATTTATCAAATCATCGCAAAGTTTAGGATTGCAGACGAAAAGTAAAAATTTTGGATTTCAGCAATTAGTTAGTTACATGGATTACGTCCAAAAAATTGGAGTGGCCACGTCCGAAGCCAGTTACATGGTTGGTATGGATAATCTTTCGATAACTCTTTCTCAAAGAATGGACGACGCGCTTAACAACACAAATAGAGAAGTTAAGCAAAACGAGATGCTGGAGATGGAGTATAATATTCTTCAGGAACAGTGTATAAAAAATAGTAACTATCGTCGCTACATAAAATTGAACAACAACAATTGGACTGGAATTCTGAGTATAATAAAATTTCACTGGATTTTTCTCATAATTATTGATTTAGAAGATATTTTACCGCTTTTTCTATGAAGACCAGCGGTTTTTAAAATCTATTACGAATTTTTATACTCAAAAAATTTCAGTCCTGCGATACTTTGACCTTCATAAATAACGTTCTCTCGTTTTATTCATATTTTCAGCCAATAGAGACAAAATGGCAAAAGAAGATGATGATGTGGATGTTGAGGTGGAAACGATTCTCCTAGACTAGAAATATATGATTTTTGAATAACCAAGCTGCTTTTTTAATAATTTTTTCGTATTTCCTTTTCCTTTATCTCCTCTGATAATCCTCAAATTTAATATATTTTATTCACTCTGCGAAGAGCATCGTTTTTTTCGTGTTGGCGGTTCCTCGTCGAACCAAGCGTCAAGATGTATCGAAACTATGTGACGTCCTGGTACCATTACGAGACCCAGAGGCCTTGCCTCTGTGTGGTCTTTTGATAGATATTCAGCGCATGAGCCAAGTATGACGTTAGCATCACGATCTGTGCATAAAAATGCTCCTGTCAAAATGCGACCGTCTGTAATTTTTATACGCAGATGTCTATTCAACCATCCTCGTAATTTTTGCTTGGAGGGTGGCTCTTCCGCAGCTGGAGCCTGCCAAAACAATGTACACCGTCACTATAACCTCATTCATAAAACTTGAGACGATAACTTTTGAATGGATTTTCCTTCGTACCTCACCGTTCCCGTGGACACACTCGTTCTCTGTTACTGTCGCGTCTTTCATAATTCTTCTCACGTACCGTCTGTAATACTCTTGATATTAAAAAAATTTATTTATTTATTTGATTCGCATAGTTCTGACAGAGGACTGTTTTGACCTAGAAGTCGATGCGATTCGCGACAATTTCCGGGTGGTCATCGAAGGCCAGACATGTGCTACCTCACAGTGGCAGAAAATTGTACTATTTCAATTATCCGTGAACAACTTCAAGAGGCGGACCAATCAGCTGTTGATTAATAATTGCGTCGTGACCTGTCAAAATTTGACAATACATGCCTTCATAATTTCATTTACTAACGAAAAAAGTTATTTTTTAAAATTAACTTGACGTTTACGGGTGTCTATTCAAAAGTGCCACCATGCATGACGCGTACGATGCAACCGCGATCTTGAATTTGACAGTACAAATAGAGTCAATGGCGGCTTATGGTGAATTGTTTATAACTAATTGTTTGAAATAACCTTATTTCCGCTTCTTCGATTTTCGATCAATGTCAAGTTATTTCCTTCTTTCCTTTGTCGCAGATGACAATTTGATTATTGGAACTCGCGAAGGTCGATTGTTGATGTACAATGTTCCTCCCAGAGCAAACGAGCACCACAAGCTAGAATTGTTAAGTTACAGCAAAAGTTTCAGCAAGAAAAGAATAGTACAGATTGATGTGATACCTGTTTACAAGCTGCTCATTCTCTTGACAGGTAAATTACTTTCGTCTGCAACATTTTTGTTACATTAACACACTGTAGCTTTAAAATTGTCACGTTATATTTAGATGATGTAATATGCGTTCACGATCTTAATTCCGTGAATATTCAGCAAATTTGTCAGCTTCCTAAGACAAAGGGCGCTTCACTCTTTGCGCTGAATATACAGGAAGCGGAAAGTTTGACCGGAGAGAAGAACGCGGTAGTACGCTTGTGCGTTGTAGTCAAAAGGAAATTACAGTTGTACTATTGGAAGAAGAATCAATTTGAGGATTTGGGAGACGAGTCTAGAAATGAGCTCACCGTTCCGGAAGTCCCGCGCGAGTTAGCTTGGTAAGCTTTTTTAATTGACTTTCAAACTGAAAAAAAGAAATAGAATTTCCGCTTATCAAACTATAAGCAAGTTAAAGCTCTTGGAACGGATACTCGTCAATTTTTTATTTCAATCAAATCACTTTTCGTGACGAATGCTTGGACTTTAATTTTAAATTAACTAAAATACGTAAACGTACCTCATGACAGGTGCGGCGAGACGCTTATAGTAGGCTTCCATGGTTTGTCCTATACTATTCTGAATTTGAATGGCAAACCTAAAGAATTATTTCCAACGGGAAAACCACCGAAACCAAGTATAACAAAACTATCGGAAAATTCGTTTGCGCTTGGCAAAGACTCGCAATCGATCATAATGTATACATCCGGTGAATTGATACAGCACAATCCGGTCAAGTGGACGGATTCTCCAACTTCCATAGGTAAACAGAGATGTTCACTGCTCCGTTTATGTCGTATCGACATTGAAATAGAGCAGCAAATGTATCTTCCACGTTTCAGCCTGGGACGATCCTTATCTGTTGGGCATCGTTCACGATACTCTCGAGGTTTATACCCTCGAGGGCTGCTTGCACATTCAGACTCTCGCCGATCTGAACAAAGCGCGATTATTGTGCAGAAGCAAACAGGGCAAAGTTTACGTCGCTTCGATGAGCCAAGTCTGGTGCGTCAGTGCAATTGACGTTGGTCAGCAAATAAGAACACTGCTGGAACAGAATCAATTCCAACTTGCTTTAAAATTGACCGTAAGTATCTGCGAAGAAACATTCTTCCCTGGAAAAAATCGTTTATACGTGATAATTCAATTTACAGAGTTTGTCGGACGTAACGGAGGAAGAAAAGTCGAAAAAGATCTGCAAGATTCAGACTCTTTACGCTCACTATCTTTTCGCGAACAAAAAATTTCAGGAAGCGATGAAACAGTTTCAAAAATTAGGCACCGATCCTTACGAAGTTATCCGACTATTTCCGGATTTAGTGTCGCAGTCGACTAACGTGAATGAGATTAACGAGCCAGTAACGTCGTCACCGAAGCTTCAGGATCGCGATCTCGAAAACGGTCTTCTCGCGTTGATCGCCTTTCTCACAGAAGTGCGTCATAATTTGATGGGCGGTGGTGATTCAAAGGACAAAGACGTGAAAAACGACCGAGGAAAAGACAAAGAGAGAACGAAAAATATGACCGCGGTTGCGACGGAACAACTTTTGAAAATTATCGATACCACCCTTCTCAAATGTTATCTGCAGGTCGAAATCTTTGTTAATTTTTTTATTGTATTTTTTTTCTTCGTAATTTCAATTTTTTAATAACCCTAAAGTTTTCAGACGAACGATGCTCTGGTCGCTCCACTTCTGCGACTCAATCATTGTCATCTCGCAGAGGCTGAAAAGACTCTACTGATGCATCAAAAATATCCCGAGTTAATAATTCTCTACCAAACCAAAGGACAGCACAAAAAGGCACTGGAACTATTGGAAAAACAGTCGAAGAAGAGCGATTCGAGTCTCAAGGGAACGGAACGAACCATTCAGTATCTTCAGCATCTTGGGAAAGACCATATGGATCTGATACTAAAATTTTCTAGCTGGGTACTCGAGCAGGATCCGGAACAAGGTTTACGAATATTCATGGAAGATCTGTTGGTAAGATATTTATGAAATTTTAGTCGTTCGTGATTAAATTCTCGTATTATATAATTAAACTCTAAAATTCTTGATACCAGGAAGTCGAACAACTTCCACGCCCGAAAGTTCTGGATTATTTGCTCCGTTGCCATAAACATTTGGTGATAACGTATCTCGAGTACGTCGTGAGAGTCTGGGAAGACACGAATCCGCTGTTTCATAATGTTCTCGTCCATCAGTACAAGGAAAAATGTCTCGCGTCGATGAGTCCGAACGCGACACCCGCTGAGAAACAAAATATCGAACACGTGCGACAAAAGTTGCAACAATTTTTAGAAAAATCGATTCATTACACGCCTGAGACGGTACTTGTCCAATTTCCCTTGGACTGCCTTTTTGAAGAACGTGCCATTATTCTTGGACGTCTCGGTCGTCATCAGCAAGCGATATCGATATACGTAAATTTGCTCAACGACGTGCCCAGAGCGATTCAATACTGCAACAACGTGTACGCGCGATTTCAGAAAAATACTGACGGTGGACGATGCCAAGAGGGATCGGACGAAGTTTACGTGACGCTCATTCAGTTATTACTGAAGCCTGAAATCGTTTTTATGCCTGGTAAAGAAAATTCAAAAAAACAAACAGACGAGAAACAAAATTGGACAATTATTTTTATACTATCGTTCCTCGCAGGTACCACTGCGGAATTACAGAAAACGGTGCAGCCAGATCTGGAGACGGTGCTCGAGCTTTTCGAGGAATACGCTCTGAAGATAAGTCCGCTGAAAGTTTTGGAAGTTTTACCGGATAGCGTGCCGATTGGGCGTATAAAACTCTTTCTCGAGGCGCATTTGCAAGATCAGTTGAACGAGAAGCGACGAACGCAAGTTCTCAAGGGTCTCTCGCACGCTGAACATCTTCAAGTTCAGGAACAGAGAATGCATTACGAGTCGCAGAGCGTTCTCATGACCGAATTCAACGTATGTCCGGTGTGCAAGAAACGTTTTGGCAATGAAAGGTAATTTTGGGCAAACATAATAATTTTTCTCGGCAAACGATTTATCATATTTTTATTTTTATTTTATTTTTCAGCGCATTCGCCAGATATCCAAATGGCGACATTGTCCATTATTCTTGTCAGGAGCGTAAATCTTAGGAAATAAAATAAACGTGATTCAATTTGTGTGATTTTATCGAGTTGCCTGATGAGGGAAATAAAATGGGATAAACCGAATATACAGAGTAATTCGACAAACGCTATAAATATTCATCGTAATTATCAGCTGGGGTGTACAATATATCAATTAAATAATTCGCCATTCCATGTCAATGTAAATGAAAGTTAATTATACGAATAATATTTTATCGCAATTCGTGTTTGTTTTCATCCCTGGCATTGAAATTTCGAGAGCTACGATGGAGGTTCATCCCAATCGCGTTAATTAGAAATAATCACGAAACAACAATAAAAAAAAGTGCCGCAGCGAGAAGGATGGGGCGTGCCCGGTCCCAGAAAACGTGTAAACGGGGCTGATGATGTCATAGTCGAGCTTGTATTACTACGCCCGGTGTGAGGTATGTATACACACGAAAATGCAGTACCGTGCGTAAGTTCTAAAGCGCCCCGTGGCACAAGAAATTCTCTAAACGCTTTTCGATGTAGGGCGATCAAAGTAACTCGAGCATATAATTATGGTCGTTGAGCTAAATGTCTTGACATTGGAATAGATTCCGGCAAATTTGTGTTACCATCGCCTATTAACGATGCATGCATCCGTGTAGTGGTACGATTCAAAAAAAAGGCCACCTGCCACACGGTGACTTGTCATTTATTTATAGCGAACGGTTTGTCCTGAAATTCGTGATAAAAATCCAAAATATCGATGAAAATACGATGAATCCTCGTCTACATTTCGATCCAAGCTTTCTTTGGATTGTTTTGCTGTACGCCGCGGCAAAAAAGATCCCGCTAGCAAGTACATACGTCTTGATACCTGAACCCATTTTTCGTTACGCAGCTTAGCAGCGCCATCTTGCGGAGGAACTACTTTGATCGGGCGTAGTCGGACGTCGCGTAGCCTCCAGGTCAGTTGCGCGCCGGTCGAGTGTGTGAAAGGACTAAAGTGTTGTCGGTTTTACTTCGGGCTAGGTGGAAATATAATTTGTTGTTCGTGAAGCTTGTGAAGTTTATACATGCGAGTCGGATAGTGGGACGTTGTTTTAAAGAGGTGTGTTCTTTGCGAGACGGTAAGTTCTCTCGTTTATATTCAAGTTTTTTTATTATCCAAGCTCTCGCGCTTTCATTCCGTAGCGTTTACCCGTGAAGAGCGGCGGCTACCGTGATACACCAATGTAAAAATGGCGTACGCCATTCGTTTCACATTAGCCGTATTATTTCTCGACTCGGACGCTCTTTCAACGAATATTAATTCGTTCATTGGGCTCGTTCCGTACAAACCGAAACGAAATTAATGCTCGTCGGGAAATTCTACGCACTTTAAAAATGCAAGAAACGTATCATGCATTTATAATAACGTCGATCGACGACGCCGCGAGACGAAACAGCAGCCGCATAGTACAGTAACGTTCTCGGCTCGTAGTTCGTTTTTTTTTCTACTCTCGTTCCTTCGTACGTTTTCTTTTTCGGGGCGTCGCTTCGATACTTCGAGCGTCGCGAACAAAAATATTGTTCGTGAAGGAACGGATCGAGCTACGAGATTGGTCTTGGCCAATTTAGTGGCGAACGTTATTCCTCGGTTCTACGAGAACCGCGGCAAACGTTCCGTGACAATAGGACGATGTAATTTCCGTTCGAACCCGTTTGTCCGTTCCCTTGACGTTCCTTGCACCCGCGCGTTCACCTGTCAAGAGAACCTGTGACCTAATTCGAGGCATCCTCCCCTTTCCCCTCTCTATCCCCCACCTCTCCCGCATTCGTCATAGAAAATCTATCCCATTGTGTTTGCTACCTATGGAAAAATAAAAAATTAAATTTCTTATCGCTCGCCGACTATCGTCTCGTCGTAAAGCTCGCGGAGCCTACGAAACGACTCTTGCACGTATCGTCTTGGTGAAGTTTCAAATGTGTCACGAGGATATAATTATCAATGATCGTGGTCCCTCTCTCTCTCTCTCTGCGTACGACGAATATTTACGACTTAGACGAGTTGTAAATAATATACTGCACTTTTCTTTTAATCTCTTGTATGCTCGATGAAAGATGAGGTTTTATGGAAATTCGTGCGGTAGATGGAAAGTGACGGGTAAGGGAATTTGAAAATTAGCTTCGGGGTATTCGATTTTATCGACGCGGGTACGAGTGTTGACTCGAGGTTCTCCCTCTCCACCTACGAGAGATAAAGCTTTTTTCTTTTTTCATGAGTATGTATTCATTCGGGTATTTATTTTGACCGAAGCTGAGTTTTTTTTTGCCGGGCGTTACGCTTTGACAGATAGGATCAATTTTGGTGAAGTAATGTATCAACGGCTTTCGTGAAGATACGCGATCATACGAGACGCTTTATCCACTATTTAGTCTAGCGAGAGTCGATACACACACCGGTATATCGACGGGACTATTAATACGCGTTCTTAGAACATTGAAATATCGCCTGGATCGAAGCCAAGGTGAAGCGGGACAATCGACAATGTAGCTCAGATAAAAAATATGACACTATGATGTAGTGATTCGATTTTTGCCCACTTTTGTACTAATTGAAACGTCGACGACAATGTTTTGATGGTTAGGAAGTTACTAGGGGGCGCTTTGACAGTTGAATGTCCCTAGGGACTCTCGCGGTCTACAAACCCTAGACCTATTTTATATGTGAACTTTACGGGGATTAGTACAAAAGTCACTAGATTTTTTATGGTGTAAAATCTTTCGAAATGTTTATCGCTATGAAATTCTCATTAATCGAACGGTTAATGGAACATTTCCTAGGAATTGCGTCGATTTTTACAGAAAAATAAAGAACTTTGTACATTTCTTAATCTTTTCTGATGGTCGAACTTTGTCCACCATGTCACAACTTTTCTATGATGAAAAGATTATCATCGTTCGGCCATGTTTTTTTTTCACGTCGAACGCGTACCGTAGCACTGTTTACTGTTACGTCAGTCATCAAGAACTTACGGTGTTTCGGTCGCGGCGCGCGTTTAGAATAAATGAATAAATTACGGAGGTGGAAGAAATATATAAGGAACTGGGCGTCTTCCGCAGCCAAATGAGAAATTTGTGCATAGCTTGTTACTTTTTTTTATTCACTCTTCCTCGTTCGAAACAAAAATCGCAAACAACGAAAATAATCAACGATGACACATAACGTCATCGAATTTTTTAGATTTTACGAATTTTCTTAATACGTGCCACGGACAAACGTAAAAGGTCTGTCGCTGTCGTCACGATTGTGCGTTGTTCGCAATTTTTTTGCACCCGCTAACATTGGCACTGGCGGTTTTAAATGACACACGAGATGGAATTATCCGTCGGCGTTGAGGTTCTCGCATTACCGGCTTTTACATGTGGGTCACATTTTATGACGAGTTGTGTAAGGGAATATCGACGTACCACGCGGTATGTACATACATACCAAGGGTGCGCGAGACTCGGGCTCGTACGTTCGTTATTCTCAGACACCCGGTATATCTGATTGTATTCGTTCGCATATGACACCCGATATGTTCTAAAGTACATAAAGATTGTCGTACCGCGCGTCTGTTAGATGGCGCATCGGCGTCGAGCACGTACCACGACATACGTCGTTAACCGTTTTTCACACGAGACACCCGGTACGTAAATCCAAAAAAGAAATTGGTGCTCGATGATCGGAACAAAATATTTACAAGATACGAAGATATCTCCGCATACAAATTGTAATATGATCGAACGTTTGACATTTCGATCTAACCCGGTACGATTTCTTGTATCATAACCGTTTTTATTCAAACTTTCGTTCCGCATCCACACGACAGATGGCGAAAGTAAAACTTCCAAATCACGCGTTTCGCTATCTTGCATTTTACGTACTTTATGCAGCGCGCGTAACCCAAAACATCGCGAAGTCGCATTCGGTGTTGTCCCAAGCGTCGCGAACATAACCTCGAAAAAGTGAATAACTTCGCGTCTGAATTATCTCTACTTCAATAATGTTGTATGATTGTATTAAACCCTTTGAGTACGATGCATAAAATAATATGAAGTGAGTTAATATTTAATAACGTTATATCCTTCCAAGCCCTTGAAAAGTCGTTAACGATTCACGATGATTAATTCTAATTAATTTCATCATTCGCGCAATTAGAAACGAACGAGTACCGAGAAACAGACTCGAATGTACTTTCAACTTTTTATTGCTCGATGACTAACGTAAGAAAATTTTCGTTCGAGCAGAGCCCATCACAGTGATGGCCGTTTAACTCGGTGGGTACAGACTTTCCATTATCGTCTCTCTTTCTTTCTTTCTGTCTCGCTCTCTTTTGATTTACGGTAGGTATAACGGCGAGGGCGTATAATACCTCGAGTTCATCTATATAGATATATTTATTTATATATACATATATATGTTTATGTGTGTTTTTGTATAGGTTATGTTGGTAATACTATAAACTACCTATACACGGACGACGTGATAGAGATACCGCTCGTTGATAGCAATAAACCGACCAACTCGACGGTCTCGACGAGTTCCCGATGTTAAAAACCGAGAGCCTGCCCGACCGATAGACCGACCTGATAATTTTCTCGGCAAGCCCATCGACTCACAATGTAATCTTTTGATTTAGCATTGAACGAGGTCTTCGAGACTGTGGGAGTACCGGCGGTATCGAGTAAACCGAGCAGCCACGGATCTCAATGTTTCAATTCTTCTCGGTTCTTCAACGAGACTGTAAATTTAGCAATTTCTTACTAGAAAACGTTATTTCTAGAATAATGAGATAGCAAACTATCGAGTCGGGTCATCGCTCATTTTGACTCATATTAGAGCGAAGCTCGTTTAGAATCGACAAGAGCGAGAAGAAATAAGTAGTGTATTTTTATCATTAGATATTTTTGTTTTTATTTTGATGAAAAAAATGTTCATTAAAATCTATGAAACGCTCGATACGACCACCTTGGACAATTAATTGGAACGTTTGCGCAGATCTAAAATTCATAATTGCTTGAAAAAAAATCATACGTAATTTTCTCGACTCGATCTCGAAGAAATATTTTATTTTTTACATTGTACACGGGACAAAAAGCAATGTGAACACGGAGGAAAAAGGGTTGAACGTATGCATTAAAGTCCATTGTCGTAAGGAAAATCCAGCCTCTGCGAAGTTTCTCACAGAGTTTCTTCGGGCGTGTAAATCCAGTTCCGAGAATATCCCGTACCCATCGGTGAAAAGAGGGAGGAAGAGTCGTTGAGCGTTGAAATTTATATTTAGAAACGTAGGCACTCCAAGTTTTCGAGGGATGCTTCTGGTGCTGAAACGCGCGTGTCCCGTTCCCTCCAGTGACCCGAAATCTCACGATTTTTCCAAAGGTCTGTTATTCATTCTTGTTTTTTTTTTCTAATAAAAAATGACAATTTTTCATTAAAATTGTTTTTATCTTTCGTCTCTCGATCGATTAATATTTTGATTTTAATTTTTTTCTAGTTGTTTTTTCTACTCGCGACGATGCACGTAGATCGCTTGTTCTCGTGGCATACGCTTCGTAGGAGTAAACGAGTGGTGTCTTCCGCGAGAAGCGATCATCATCATCATCATCATCGTCGTCATTGTCATCATCGCACGCATCGGCACGCACCCTTTTTTTTTTGCTGTCCCACTTTCGCCTCGCACTCACATCGGGAGCACACGCACCGGGGAAGCGACCGAGTCAATCAGGGAGTTTCCGCCCTGTCTCCGGGTCGTCACGGTTCTCTTCTACACACGCCAAAGCCAAAGCCTCTCTTCGTCGCGAGGCCGTGTAACTCGAAGATCACAGGCACGCACGCACTCGGGGAGAGACCTCCCCATCGAAGATCGTTAATCTCGGTTTTATCGACGAAACCGAGAACCACTCCCTTCGACGATGAAGAATAAGCCCTGGCCGATTGTCTTTCGCTTGGAGAAACACTGAAATCAACATAAACACCATAATCAAATCGAATTATTCATAATCGTCGATATCGAACGATAAAATATGATTTCATCGAGCGTGTGGCAAAACTCACTCGGTGAATTCAAAATCGCACGATGCTCGCTCAGAATTTTTAGAAAATTAGCAAATTCTTCTTTCTAAGAAAGTATATTAAATTTTAGCTTCCTAGCTGTAGATACTCTCAAATTATTGGCAAGGATAGACATTTTTTAGGATTTAGAATTCGTAGAAATTGGAAAAAAATCAAGATTTGAGTAATTTTTGTATAATCAGAATCTTCGATTCGTTAAAAGGACAGAGACTTTCTCCACGCGTAAGAAAAATCGTCTAAAGTGCTCGAGGGCTTTTTTGTCGAGGCGGTTAACGAATGTCACTCGCGTGAAAAGTAAATGAGGAACACGAGTGTTCGCGTATACGTCCTGCGCCGAGCATCGTCGTGATAAATTAACGCAAATGCGGACGTGACGTGGTCCTCGTCGGGTAACTCTCGAACACACGTGTACATTGCACTGGCCGATACGATATTGTAACACAGCGACGAAGCGAAACGAGCCACCACGATCGAGCTCTCCGCTTGTTGAATTTGTCGGCTCTTTATATATATTTTTTTCACCGTCGCGTCTACACGAGGCATTTAATCTTCCAATTTTTTTCTTTGATCTCGGATTGCAAGTGGGTAATTTCCGGTCTATCTATATTTCTGTCGAGGACGACAAAAACAAAAAATTGCCCTGTGAATTAATCGGTAATTCGCGACAATTGCTCGAAAGTTTTTCATTTCGTCGTTTCGTCCGTTTAATCGCGTCTCTAAAAGTCGTCGACCAACTTGGCATCGAAATTGAAAGGGTCGCTCGAATTTCGAGGTCAGATATTGACCCGTTGCTCGATACTCACTGGCAACGTGCCATCATAGCGTAATTAGAAACGATTTAAGAAACGAATTCTCCAATTACGAAGGCTCGATTTAATTATTGTTCTTTGCAGATCACGAGTGGTTTTTTTGATTCACGAGGAGCTCGAAGAGAAGAAAGAATTCGTTGAGGATAAAAAACGTTGAGGTTCGGTCGTTTAACGTTTCGAAGAACATTTTTTCGACGGAGGGTGCGAACGAAGAAGGTCCGGGAATGAGGAAAAGTGACGAGGAATTGACCTTTGGCCACGATACGACCCTAATTTCCGGTCGTACCTACGTCGCCATTGCCGTCTCACGATTTTTTCACTCGTCGTTTGGAGGACTCTCTTCATCCTTTGTGACTTTCCTAAGGCTTTCTTTTCGCCATTGGCTCGAGTTGGCTAAAGTAAACCCAGGAGGAACACTCGGCGACTCTGGTTATCTCGAGGGTTCTTAGCATTCTTTATTTCACGATCGATTTTCGTCGCGCGAGGCCTTGTAAAAAGCTCGAGCTCGAATAACCGAGGAATACGTTCAGAGATGGACGAAAAATTTCATTTTTTCGTCAATGAATTTGAAAAATTGACGAGTCTCGGTTCGCTCCCCAATTCTTATTTCGAATTCATTGCATCGACTTGCGGGTAAATTCAATCGTTTGATTTTAACAACGACGATAATCTCAAAAGATTAATTGGAATTTCTTTGAATTCAAATGTTTATTTTGTTCGTCTTCGTTTTTATCGAGACTTTTTCTGATCGTGTGATTCGTTGCTCGAGACCTCTTTTCCTTCTTAACGTATCTTTGTCATCGTTCCAGAGCGAACGTCTGTTAGAATCTCACGACGATGCCTCGCTAGCCGTTGAATTTACCTCGACTTGTTTTCTGCCTGGGGACGTTGTTCTTGTACGGCGTATTTTCAACAGCGACAAAACAGCAGTGGTGGTAGTAGAGGCGATGTAGGCGTTGGGTGAGGTGGACGCGCGCCTCCTCGTGGCTATGAAACCGGCGCCGCGTTGACTGCATCGGAAAATCAATAGTTGTCCTGTGTGCGTGAGAGTCTCCTTCTCTTTCTCTCTTACCTTGGAAAAGCACGTTCACAAATTTTCTTTTTTTTCTCTCGTTGTAGCTTCGTACCACACTTCCCTAGTTTTTCCACTGTTTTTTCCTAGAGGAAGTTCGGCTTTTTTTTGTTGGTGAAAACAAGATGTTTTTTCAGATATTAATAACGGAGCATTCGAGCATGTTCGAAATAAACAAAGCCATAGAACTCTATTTTCTCATAAAGAAGAATCATGAGATTCATTGACAAATTGCAAGTTTTCTACCATTAATTTATCGTCTCTCATTGTTTCTCTTTCGTCAGTCTAAATTGTAAGAAAGTCTCAAAGTACACGAGATTGTCATTAAAATTTCTCGCTTCATTAGTCCATTCTTTGTTGAGTCTTTCGTGACGAACTCCCTTTTATCTCGAATAATAGTCTATTTTCTTTAACTACCACAGACGTCCTCGACACATCTCTGGAAACGATAGTTTTTTAATCTCCTCATTCTCACTAATTTTCCATGAAACATCTTTTGAACGACTTCTTTGTACAAGACCCTCTTTGAACCGTCTACAAAAAAGCTCGGGCTCTTAAGAAATGCCGGAGAAATTGGCAATTAGAAAAATTGGATGATTCGAGAATATCTCAAAATTGTTAGATAAAAAATGCTTCGAGTCCACGAGAAGAAAAATCTTTTTTGTTTGTTTTCAAAACTCAATCGATAATTTCGCCCTTGCCAACATCATCTTCATTTTCTCAACTCTATTTACCTCGACGTCCCAGTTTAGCTCGCTATTGAATTCGGCCGACAAAGGGGTCATTGTTTTCTCACGTTGAAGAGCAGATAATTCTCGCCTCTTCGCTGCCACAGGTCTGAAAGCTCGTCCACCCACAGGTTCAGACTCTCTCCCTCTCTCTCTCTCTCTCTCTCTCTCTGTATTTAAAACTACAATGCAAATATCGTGACTTCTCCTTACCGCATTTTGCGGTTCGCGACATAAAATCTGTTGATATATCCATCGTTGTCCGAGACTGGACAAACATAGAACAACCAGTTTGCCACGTTAGCCACGCTATCTCGCGTTACAATTTCCCATTCTTGCTCCTCGACGTTCTCCGATGTCTCGGTTAAATCTTTTCTCCAGTCGTTTTTCTTTTTTCGTTCTCTTTTCGAGCTCGTCATCCTTCGCCACGTAACCGCTAGAGAGTCTCTCTCTAGAGGAGTAGTCCTCTCGTCTTCCGTCGCGCGAAACCAAAGACCGAGACGTAAACTTGAACCCCCTGTGCGCGATTAAACCCGATGGTCATTCACATCGTGATTCATAACGTTCTGTAAAACGTCCCTCCCACCAAGTTCTCTCCAGGACCGCGCCTCTCTTCTCAACCGTGCACTCTCTCAGCGGTACCAAGATTATCGTCGGCGTCAATCGACGATGATACTTGAATTTTTCCAAACCGGCGGCTCACCGCCCCGTTTGCCGGTTACTACTTGCATTCGAGAATATGACGCCACTTGCGTAATTGCTCTAAATTCAACGTCAAGTGGCTGCCAGACTCTTAAGAATGCCATTCATTCCGCCTATGGGCTCGTTTTTCCTTTCATACGTAGTGTAAAAGTCTTTTAACCCAAGAGTAATTCTACGTTGAAAAAACATTCTGGATGTTTTCTTTTTCTAGAAAATTTGAAATTTGATTAGTTTTTTCTTCTTCTATAAATCGTTTGGTTCTAATAGTTACGTTTTATTTTAGCTAGTCAACATTGGGTAATTCGACATGATTAATTATTATTTAATTTGCTTAATTTCCTTCAATATTTTTGGATTAACAAAAATACATTTAATTTAATTATATTGCAGATTCTAATTCAATATCGTTGGTCATCGAGCGATCGGCCACGAGGCTTGTGTTGACGATCGTGCCACGAAAGACTTTCAGCATCGTAATCCGATTGTTGATAGACTCGATTAACGAGCTTAATCCAGGACGTGGATATTTCTCGGCACACGTAACACACCCGCCACGTGTGGCCCAGCCTCGACTACGGAGTGCATTATAGAGCGAGAGCAACGAGAGTAAACATCGACGAACGATTTTTCTCGCACGCTTTTGGCCTCGATTGCTCGTTCGATCTTCGCACCGTTTTTTTTCTTCTTCATCTCGCTACGTTGATTCTTGTCGTCACGTTTATTATCCGGGGGAAAGACAACGAACGCGCCCACGTACGGGTTTTTTTTACCGCCGACGATAGAGAATCGTCGACGTGATCGGTGAATTTTATTTTTCCCTTCTAGAGTCGAGTTTTCTCGTCTCGCGATGCTTCGAGTCAAATCAGGAGAAATATATTCTCTCTTGGAAAACGTTTCTCTCCATTTTCGTCGAGCGAAATGCCGTTTGCGAGACTCCGGTCGTTTCCCATCTTGGCCACGTAAGAGCGAGGCTCTGTGGTTTTCCTTGAGAAGGAGCAGTCGCGTTTCCTTTTTTATTTTCTTTTTTCGACGTGGTTCGTTTCGATTCACGCTTCGACTCGCCCGGTGCATCTCGATTCGTTCGTTCCACGAGAACGAATATTTTTGAATTTTTTCTTATATCCTCGTCTCTTTACTTGTTTCACTCGGAGGAATCGAGGACGTGGGCGAAGATCGTCGATGCTCTTCGCGAAGACTCGAAGACGCACGCGAAGAATTATTCATCCAAACTGTGCGAATGTCGATGAATATTTGTTTTTCGTTTCACTCGCGAAATAGGAAAGTTCGAATAATACTTGGCAGGTGTTCGATCATTCCGAATGGCTTCGAGAAGGCTGTTTATTCTTTAAAAGGCTCAATGTTCGTCTACTCAACGAGCTACAATATATACCGGTCATTTTATGTAAAATCGACTTTCCTCAAATTTAGCGTATGGAATTTTTTTTACACATTTCTAACGGTCTAACAATTCCAACTTTCGCTCAAGTATGACTTTGGGCTTGGAGTAATAAATAAAAAAATGCACATACGCTTTTTTCAACTTGCAGAAATATTTCGCAAAGTTTTAACCGATTCGGACGCGTTCGGACTTTCGCTCTGGTCGATTATACACGGAGTGCCTCGTATACGTTGATATTTATATCACTATACTTATATATATTTAGTATCAGTGATATCATGCGAGTGACGTAATTCAAGGCGATGATGTCTCTTCGTGTGTGCTGTAAGCCCACGCAAATCGCCGCTACTATAACACTACATAGTAAGCTTAGGTAACGCGGCTCGTAAAATAATTTCCTTTCATTTACAGTACACTGGCACTCGCTACCCAAGCTGCCGTCACTTATTATTAAGCCACGTTCCACTCATCAAACATGCGCTCGAACGTTGTTACTTTTTTTTTCTCTCTCTCTCTCTCTCTTCGTTTTTTGTTTTCTTTTTCTTCTTTGCCTAATTCTGTTACATTTTCTATTTGCCCGATAGCGAGAGCTCTATAAATAAATTCTTACTCACAAACAGCGTCGTGCCGCAGTCATTGAATAATTCACGTCGAAGAAAAAATAATGCGTCGGCGGATATGCGTTCGTTACGCAACGCAGGTGTTTAAATACTTAGTAGCGGTTCGAAATGGCTCCGGACGTTTCACGCCGTACGGAATTTGATTTTCAAATTTGGAGATGACGGTGTTCGTAGATATTGTCTCTCTCTATGTATCATAGTCGATAGGTTCAAGGTCTTCAACAATTTTTGATATTTAAAGGATTACAAGTTTCTACAATTTTATAAAATTTTATCTATACATAGAATTAAAGTAATTAGCGCTTGGACACGTCGATGAGTTTGTTATGAAAAATAATGTTAACACTTTTTTGAGACAAAGTGGAGAAAAGAAGTTTGGGAATATTTGCTGAAGAATTTAATTTTCATAGAAAACGAATGATTAAAAAAGATACAAAATATTGTTTCTATTCAAATCTGTTTAGATATCGTCGAGTACGTTATCACCTATTATTATCACGCATCCGATAAAATGTAATAGGAACGATTGATAAATGTACGTTAATGGAAATAATTCGTCGGACAAAACTTTAACTTACTTTGTTGTTTTCTCGTTTGTTTCAGGAGCGCCCTTGAGAGGGGTAAACAAAAAAATTGAGCTGTTGGTCCGAACGACAAAATGACGACCGACATCTCAGTGGTTCGTACGGGCTGGGATCCTGCGTTTCAACAGGACATCGTCGAAGAGTACGAATACGATGGAGGAAACTCAAGCTCGAGACTCTTCGAGCGTTCGAGAATCAAGGCTCTTGCCGGTACGTTTCTCACCGATTTCCAATCTTGAAAGAATCTCGAGGCGAGAAACAACGAGACGTTGAATGGAAAATAGAACACAAAGGCGGGAGGAAATCTACGACCACATCCATCGATATGGCTTATCTCTTCTCAGTCCCCGGTCTATCGGCTTGCACAACCGTTGAAAAAAAATACTTTTTGTATCAGTCGCAAATATTCTTTCTCGCGTCACGGTCGCGCAATTTTTCTTCCAACCTAACGCGTAGGCGAATTTATGAGTTTCCCGTAAATAAAAATAAAATCATAAATGATAAACAGTGCATAGATGAGAGATCCATGAGCCAAGTTCTCGCTTCCGTGAAGTATTCGTTCGGCGAAAAGTCCAGTGTTGGTTGCCACTTGGCACGTGATTATTCGCGATATTCGTAGAATAACGAGGGAGTCGGATTTGAATTATTTTTCATCGTGAGAATAGAATAATGAGCAATAGAATATCCATACACGATTCCCTCGAGGATTATTACGACAAAGTGGTCTTCGACCTTCGAGGTGAAATCAACGATTTCGTTAAGGGACCATTCTAGTGTGACTGGTTTGAAAATTGCTGACTTTCATGATTTTTTTTTTTCGTTTTTTAATAAAATTCTATAATCAGTCCGATTTTCTTTTTAGCTTATTGCAATGACTTGTGTTGTACATACAAATATTTTTTAATGTTTTAGTTTTATTTTTTATATAATTTTTTTGGCCTGCAAAATGATGCCCAAAAAATAGCGCCTAATAGTGGAAAATCCTACTTCTGAAAAAGTTATCTGAAAGAAAAAAAACTAAAAGATTATTAACCAATATGGAAAACCGTAGAGGCGTGTGGAGCATTTTTTTTCGATGAAAATTAATCAACTGGTGGCCATTTCAAAATTCAGTGTCAAAGTGGCCCCGTTTTCGACAAATTTTCGTTAAAAAAAAAAGTGAAACTTTCAGATACAAAAAAACGCTGACGTACGACGTTAAGGAATGGCGTGAAGAATGATGAGGCAATATTTGAGACGGATAGCTTGAAAACTTTTCGTTTAAAACCTTCCACCGTTTTGAAACGCGACGTTTGGAGAAATATACGTTTAGAGTTCTCCAGGTCTCACGCAGCTGGCCAAATCTGTTTTTCTAAAAACGGCTGCAGCGACTAGAATAATTTGAATTTTGCGACCAAAATTTAACAACATGTTTATGAAAGTTCATTTTTCTGGATAACGCAAAGCAAAACCGATTTTCAAAAAAACTTTACACTGGAATGGTCCCTTAATCGCCCATGACGAATACGAGGTTTCTAATAATCCTTTTTGTTTTCTTTTTCAAGGTGAGCGCGAATCCGTGCAAAAGAAAACTTTCCAAAAATGGGTAAATTCACACTTGGTCCGTTGCTCGTGTCGCATCGGGGATCTCTACGTGGATCTTCGGGATGGCAAGATGTTGATAAAGCTACTGGAGATTCTGTCCGGCGAGCGTTTGCCACGTCCGACGAAAGGCAAGATGCGTATACACTGTCTGGAGAACGCGGAGAAAGCGTTGCAATTTCTACGCGAGCAACGTGTTCATCTCGAGAACATGGGTTCTCACGACATCGTCGACGGCAATCCACGTCTGAGTCTCGGTCTGATATGGACGATAATCCTTCGTTTCCAAATTCAAGACATCACGATCGAGGAAACGGACAATCAAGAGACAAAATCGGCGAAGGACGCGCTGTTGCTCTGGTGCCAGATGAAAACCGCCGGTTATCACAACGTAAACGTGAGAAATTTCACGACATCCTGGCGCGATGGTTTAGCTTTCAACGCGATAATACACAAGCATCGTCCGGATCTCATACATTTCGACAGATTGTCAAAATCAAACGCAATTTACAATCTGAATAACGCCTTCAACGTTGCCGAGGACAAGCTCAGTCTTACGAAGCTCCTCGACGCCGAGGACATATTCGTCGATCATCCCGATGAAAAATCTATCATAACGTACGTCGTCACGTATTACCATTACTTCTCGAAGATGAAGCAAGAGACCGTGCACGGCAAGAGAATCGGCAAGGTCGTCGGTATCGCGATGGAGAACGACCGTATGATACACGAATACGAGAGTCTGACGAGCGATCTGTTGCGCTGGATCGAGGGAACGATCGAGGCACTCGGCGATCGTCGTTTCGCCAATTCTCTCGTTGGCGTGCAATCCCAACTTTCGCAATTCTCGAATTATCGAACGATCGAAAAGCCACCGAAATTCGTGGAAAAGGGAAATCTCGAGGTACTTCTGTTCACACTTCAATCGAAGATGCGAGCCAACAATCAGAAGCCTTACACACCGAAAGAGGGCAAAATGATCTCTGATATAAACAAAGCCTGGGAAAGGCTCGAGAAGGCCGAGCACGAGAGGGAATTGGCTCTACGCGAGGAGCTCATACGCCAGGAGAAGCTCGAACAGTTGGCAGCTCGCTTCAATAGAAAAGCGAGTATGCGAGAGACCTGGTTGTCCGAGAATCAACGTCTCGTATCACAGGACAACTTTGGTTTCGATCTCGCAGCGGTCGAAGCTGCGGCTAAAAAGCACGAGGCTATCGAGACCGACATATTCGCGTACGAGGAGCGTGTACAAGCGGTAATGGCTGTTTCTCAGGAGCTCGAGGCCGAGAGTTATCACGACATCGAGAGGATAAACGATCGCAAGGACAACGTTCTTCGCCTCTGGAATTATCTCCTCGAGTTACTTCGCGCTCGTCGCTTGAGACTCGAGCTCTCGTTGCAGCTGCAACAAAACTTCCAAGAGATGCTTTACATTCTCGACAGTATGGAGGAGATCAAGATGCGTCTGTTGACCGACGATTACGGCAAACATCTCATGGGTGTCGAGGATCTATTGCAGAAACATTCTCTCGTCGAGGCGGACATAAACGTGCTTGGCGAGCGTGTCAAGGCGGTCGTCCAGCAGAGTCAGAAATTCTTGGAACAGGGCGAGGGTTATCGTCCCTGCGACCCGACGATAATAGTCGAACGCGTACAACAGCTCGAGGATGCTTACGCCGAGCTCGTGCGTCTCGCCGTCGAAAGACGCGCCAGACTCGAGGAATCGCGTCAGCTCTGGCAATTCTACTGGGACATGGCCGACGAGGAGAATTGGATAAAGGAGAAAGAGCAGATAGTCTCAACGGGCGACATCGGTCACGATCTAACGACGATCAATCTCTTGCTCTCGAAGCACAAAGCCCTCGAGAACGAGATACAGTCGCACGAGCCCCAACTCATGTCCGTCGCCGCGGTCGGCGACGAGCTCGTTCGTCAACAACACTTCGGCTCCGATCGCATACAGGAGAGACTCGAGGAGATTCTCGGTATGTGGAATCATCTTCTCGATCTCGCTGCTTTCCGTCGCAAGCGTCTCGAGGAAGCCGTCGATTATCATCAGTTATTCGCCGATGCCGACGACATCGACATCTGGATGTTGGACACCGTCCGACTCGTTTCGTCCGAGGACGTTGGACGCGACGAAGCCAACGTTCAATCGTTACTCAAGAAACACAAGGACGTTACCGACGAGCTCAAGAATTACGCCGCTACGATCGAACAGTTGCACCAGCAGGCCTCGGTCCTCGGTGAACAGGACTCGAAATCGGCCGAGGTTCTCGAGAGACTCGCTTCGATCGATTCGCGTTACAAGGAATTGCTCGAACTCGCGAAATTACGTAAACAGAGATTGCTCGACGCTCTCTCGTTGTACAAGCTGTTCAGCGAGTCGGACGGTGTCGAACAATGGATCGGTGAGAAAAATCGTATGCTCGACACGATGGTACCGGCGAAGGATATCGAGGACGTCGAGATAATGAAGCATCGTTACGACGGTTTCGAGAAGGAGATGAACGCGAACGCGTCCAGGGTCGCTGTCGTGAATCAGCTAGCGCGTCAATTATTACACGTCGAGCATCCCAATTCCGAGGAGATTGTCTCGCGGCAGAATGAGCTCAATCAGAAATGGGCCGAGCTACGAGAGAAGGCCGAGGGCAAGAGGGAGGCGCTGAATTCGGCTCACGGAGTTCAAACTTTCCATATCGAGTGTCGCGAGACAGTTTCCTGGATCGAGGACAAGAAACGCATACTTCAACAGACCGACAGCTTGGAGATGGATCTCACCGGGGTCATGACGCTTCAGCGTCGTCTCAGTGGTATGGAGCGCGATCTGGCGGCTATACAAGCAAAACTCGATGCCCTTGAGAAAGAGGCGCAGATGATCGAGCACGAGCATCCCGAGGAGGCGGCTCTGATACGCGAGAGAATAACTCAGATTCACATGATCTGGGAACAATTGACGCAGATGTTGAAGGAACGCGACGCGAAGCTCGAGGAAGCAGGTGACTTGCACAGATTCCTCCGTGACCTTGATCACTTCCAGGCATGGCTGACGAAGACGCAAACTGACGTCGCCAGTGAGGACACACCGACGAGTCTCGCCGATGCGGAGAAACTACTCACTCAGCATCAAAATATCAAGGAGGAGATCGACAATTATACCGACGATTATCAGAAGATGATGGAGTACGGTGAACGTTTGACGACCGAGGCTGGCGACGGCGATACCCAGTACATGTTCCTGCGCGAGAGATTAAACGCCTTGAAAATGGGCTGGGAGGAGTTGCACCAGATGTGGGCCAATAGACAGAATTTACTCTCGAATTCTCTCAATCTTCAAGTATTCGATCGTGACGCGAGACAGGCCGAGGTTCTTTTGTCCCAGCAGGAGCACATTCTCGCCAAGGACGAGACACCGACGAATTTCGAACAGGCGGAGAATCTTATAAAGCGTCACGAGGCTTTCATGACGACAATGGACGCGAACGACGAGAAGGTCAATTCCGTCGTACAATTCGCCGGTAGACTCGTCGACGAGGGACACTTTGCTACCGAGAAGGTCAAGAAGAAGGCCGAGAACATAAGCGAGAGACGTAACGTGAATCGCGAGAAGGCGAATCAATTGATGGAGAAGCTCAAGGATCAGCTGCAGTTGCAGATGTTCCTGCAGGATTGCGAGGAATTGGGCGAGTGGGTGCAAGAGAAACACATCACTGCACAGGACGAAACTTATCGTAGCGCGAAGACGGTGCACAGCAAATGGACTCGCCATCAGGCCTTCGAGGCCGAGATCGCGAGCAACAAAGATCGTCTGCAACAGTTGCAACAGGCGGCCGACGAGCTCATCGCACAAAAGCCCGAATTGACCGAGGTCATTACCCCCAAAGTTCTCGAACTCGCCGATCAGTTCGAGGAACTTGAGACTACGACGCACGACAAGGGTGAGCGTCTCTTCGACGCTAATCGCGAGGTCTTGATACACCAGACTTGCGACGATATCGACTCGTGGATGAACGAGCTCGAGAAACAGATCGAGAGCACCGACACCGGCTCGGATCTCGCCTCGGTCAATATTCTCATGCAGAAGCAACAGATGATCGAGACACAGATGGCGGTTAAAGCGCGCCAAGTCACCGAACTCGACAAACAGGCCGAGCATCTTCAACGCACCGCGCCCGATGGCAAAATGGAGGAGATCACCTTCAAGAAGGAAAAGGTGGCGCAACGTTTCGCCCAACTGAAGGAACCGCTCGTCGATCGTCAGCGTCAGCTCGAGAAGAAGAAGGAAGCTTTCCAATTCCGTCGCGACGTCGAGGACGAGAAGCTATGGGTGGCGGAAAAGATGCCACAGGCTACGAGCAGCGAGTACGGAAATTCTTTGTTCAACGTTCACATGTTGAAGAAAAAGAATCAATCGTTGAGAACGGAGATCGAGAATCACGAGCCCCGTATCAATCTGGTCTGCGACAATGGACAAAAATTGATCGACGAGGGACACGAGGCGAGCGACGAATTTACACGCTTGATCTCGGAATTGTCCGAGAAATGGCGCGAGCTCAACGACGCTGTCGACGAGAGAAATAAAATGTTGTTGCAGAACGAGAAAGCGCAACAGTACTTCTTCGATTCGACCGAGGCGGAATCGTGGATGAGCGAACAGGAGCTTTACATGATGGTCGAGGATCGTGGCAAGGACGAGATATCCGCCCAGAATCTCATGAAGAAACACGAGTCGTTGGAGAACGCGGTCGAGGATTACGCCGAGACGATACGTCAGCTTGGCGAGACCTCGAGACAATTGATCAACGATCAACATCCTCTTGCCGATCAGATCGCCGTTAAACAGTCACAGGTCGATAAATTGTACGCAGGCCTCAAGGATCTTGCCGGTGAGAGACGAGCTAAACTCGACGAGGCGCTTCAGCTCTTCATGCTGAATCGTGAGGTCGACGATCTCGAGCAATGGATCGCCGAGAGGGAATTGGTCGCTGGTAGTCAAGAGCTTGGACAGGATTACGATCACGTGACGCTGCTGTGGGAAAGATTCAAGGAATTCGCTCGCGACACCGAGACGATCGGTTCGGAGAGAGTCGCGGCAGTCAACGGTATCGCTGATTCTCTCATCGCTACAGGACACTCCGACGCTGCCACGATCGCCGAATGGAAGGACGGACTCAACGAGGTCTGGCAGGATCTTCTCGAGCTCATCGAGACTCGTACTCAGATGTTGGCGGCCAGTCGAGAATTGCACAAATTCTTTCACGATTGCAAAGACGTGTTGGGACGTATACTCGAGAAACAGAACGCCATGTCGGACGAGCTTGGACGCGACGCTGGCTCCGTTTCCGCCCTTCAGCGTAAACACGGAAACTTTATTCAGGATCTGTCGACGTTGCAGAATCAAGTGACCCAGATACAGGAAGAATCAGCGAAACTTCAGGCTAGTTACGCCGGCGAGAAAGCCAGCGAGATTACGAATCGCGAAGCTGAAGTCGTCGCTGCGTGGAACAATCTTCAAGCTTTGTGCGAGGGAAGAAAAGCGAAACTCGAAGATACCGGCGATCTCTTTAGATTCTTCAATATGGTCAGAACTCTCATGATTTGGATGGACGACGTCGTCAGACAGATGAACACTTCGGAAAAACCACGCGATGTCTCGGGTGTCGAGCTACTCATGAACAATCATCAGAGTTTGAAGGCGGAGATCGACACGAGAGAGGACAATCTTTTGGCTTGCATCAATCTTGGCAAAGATCTTTTGTCTAGGAATCACTACGCTAGCACTCAGATAAAGGAAAAATTATCAGCGCTCACGGATCACAGAAATGCACTTCTCCACCGATGGGAAGAACGCTGGGAGAATCTACAGCTGAGTAAGTTCAGCTTAATCTAAGATTTTCTTTCCAAGATTTTTGAATCGAGACAACGAGAATTTTACGAGAATTTATTTTTATTCATTGCAGTTCTGGAAGTTTATCAATTTGCCCGAGACGCGGCAGTCGCAGAAGCATGGCTTATTGCCCAAGAACCATATCTCATGAGCCAAGAACTTGGTGTAAGTATTTAACATGACAGAACATTTTTTTAAATTGTTTTTAAGACCAAAATTTATTTATAAACGCTCGATTATTTACAGCTCACTATCGACGAGGTTGAAAATCTGATTAAAAAGCACGAAGCGTTCGAGAAATCGGCAGCTGCACAGGAGGAGAGATTCAGTGCCTTGGAACGACTCACCACGGTAAGTGGAACGATAATTTTTTCGGCCGATGTAATTTTTGCATATTACGAAGAGAAAAAATGTAGTTCTACTGTAACTTTTGGTGGTTTTGGTGTTTGAAAAATGCTTAACGCTATCGTCTGGTGTATTTCGTTGCATTAATCGTTTGTATGTTTTGCATGGTACCTTCACGACTTGTACTCACGCACGTTTTTGTGATCCTCGTAGTCCGAGAAGGTGCTCGGTAGTGACTTCACGCTGGGCATGCCGGTGCTGGAATTCAAACAAATTGTTTCTTACATACCCGAATATCCTCCTTGTTCCAAAACGATAATTCTCGCTAATCCACCCAAACATTTACGTCCTCAAGGTAGCGTAGTACGTCAAATAATTCTCGATTCAGACCGTTTTTACAAACCACGACGAAAATACAGACGAGACTTCACATCGACCGGTACGAAAATTCATTATCCCAAGACGCTTGACGACAGAGCTAAAAAAGCCAATAGGCACGGTTCATTTTTGTGGAACTCGGATTGGAGAAATTCGCGCAGCTCGAGCATCGAACCTACGAGTCCGAATAGCGATAATCTCGAGAATTTATTCGACGATGATACCGTTTTTCTCGACGACATTAAAAATTTGCGTCGTATCAACACGATAAGCGCTCGTTTACCACGATCGAACGATAGTAAATACGAAAATTCGCGATTCAAAAAATGTCATGTTTATGAAGCTAGTGGAGATTCTAGCGACGATTCGAATTCGAATAGTTCTCGAAACGATTTAGCAGCACGAAATGATTTCGAACGTGGAAATTATCGTTACGTTGAGGATTTTATAAAACACGAGTCGAATTGTCGAATGGCCAGAAATCGCGACGAGGACGAGTTAGTTTTTGGCTCACGGGATACATTGAATCTTGAAAATTCGATTTTTAATATCAGAAGATTGAAGAATCAGATTCAAGCTCTGACCGACGATCTGCCGAATTCGGACGATACGAACGACGATTGCACGGACGCGTTGTTAATGAGAACGAATCCCTCCTCCGACTCTCCCGTAGCGTCCATTTCAAGTTTAGAAAATTTACCGTCAAGAGTGTACGGTAGAAAGGTGAGTCGAGATTTGCACGTGCGATTTTCGCAATAGCTTGGATAAAAATGGTCCGATACCGGAAATTATCCCAAATTTGTTTCAATGCACTTGTTCTAAGGAAAAAGCTGTTGTATCGACCAAATCTGTGGCAAAATTATTTTCTTGGCGCATCATTTTTTCTTTGATAATCGAACGATTGCTTTGAACGTTTGTAAACGCGAATTTCGTTAATTCGGCAATGTATATTTTATTTTATTGCTTGTATTCTTGTTGAGAAAAATCTTGACACGGAGTAATCGAAACGATGACTAAGAACGAATTGTGTAATTGCAGTACGAGCTGAAGGAACTGAAGAGGCGAGAGCAGGAACAGGAAGAGGAAAAGAGACGCAAGGAGGAAGAGGCAGCCGCTGCCGAAGCAGCCCGACAGGCGAAAGCAACACCGGTCACAAGTCCGGACGAACCACCTAGCGAACGGTAATGTCCTACTTAAAATAAAAATATTCGAAGCACGATCTTCGGTACATAGGCGATGCAATTATTTTTCTACAAATCTCAATATCGAATTTTATTTTAATGCAGAGCCGAAGCCGACGGTGTAACGAGCGGAGATCGTGGCGAAGAGGATTCTCATGGTAAGAATCATCACGTTAATAAACAATACCAGTATCACGAGAATTTAATATTTGCGTGTCCGTAAAAACATATCGAAAGCACGTCAGGGTACGGCACATTCGTAAAAACAAAGAGAAGAAAAATCGCAAAAAAGAAAGCAAAATTATTCTATATTCTTCCTCGATCGATTTAAGATGACAGATATTCTTGGTTCTGGTAGAATTTTCCAAATTTAACAAGCTCGACTCTGAGATCGGTAGAATTTGTTCTCGAACAAAGTTTCCTTCATTCGGTATTTCGATATATTCGATTTGGCATAAATTAGAAATTTGACGAGAGCTTTTTTCTTATTGAGAAACGCGGTTTCATGGTGAAGCATGACAATTGCTAACAGCACGTTTGTTTTTGCCATCCCTTACCGATCGTTACTTCCTAAAAAATCTCTCCTATCCGCTGTTAATTCCTTCGAATTGAAACACACAAAAAATCCAATAATTGCCCAAACTCTGAAAAAAAAACGCGGCACGGAATGCACAAACCGCAGTGGCACTGCGCAAGGCTTCTTCTACACGAACACCGCAATCCCAAGAAAAGCCCAAGGAAGGTGAGTGTTCGGTAGAAATTACGATTTCGAAGTATTTAAATGAAAAAGAAAAATGTATTCTTTTTTCTCTCTCTATCTCTCTTTCTTTCTCTCTTTCTCTTTCTCTTATTAACAATTTACACTGTGAAACTCCGGACACTGCCAATTTTTATATTTCTCTCGTTCTTTTTCTTCTCAATGTCACAAGATCGTTTCACCGTTTACTCATCACACCGTTCACATAAGTTTTTCACTCGCCCTGACGCTGTGTCGTAAATTTAACATTAGCCATAGTTAAGATACTTTTTAAAAATTATTAATTATTTCTCTCTAGTTTTTCCTGGTTATTTGTGACATAACAATAGAACTTTCAGCGAATAATCATAGACGAGCACAGTAGCAGAACAAAATTCGCACATACTTATCGACATAGCGATAGCTATAATTTTTGCCCTTGTTGTTGTTGTTGTTGTTTTTTTACGCTATTCGTTTCGCTTTACTCGTTCGAACGTTTTTCCAGCAGGTGATGGACCAATTGGGATTTTTTCTCTTCATGTACATCTGATTCGTCATTCGATATAACATTTCACAATTCCACAGGTGCTGACTCTACTTCGCGACTAAGCGTTTTTCTAGTTCATAGTCAATAACGCTTTATTTTATCTTTAATCAAAACAAAACAAAAACAACTTGTACTCTGTAAGTCACGCTTCGTCCAGGAGCAATCTTTGTAGAAGCACAAAAATCTTTCTGTAGAACAAGGTAAGCGGGCATGTTAAAATTCATTTACTTCTCTAAGCTTTTGTCCGTCCGGGTGTCCCATAACATTCGTTCATTCCTCATTACACAAAAAACAAAATCGTCAAATATCATATTTTTGTTTAATTTCTATCGCTCGTCTTCGAGCATCATATCAATTTATTTCGAACGATAAAAAAAATCGATGCAAATTCGTCGATGAAAGAAACGCATGATTTATTTGAAATTGGTGTGGCGTAGTGCATGCACAGAAGCCCGCACGACTGTCCCAACCCGGAGATGGCAATCGACCTGTTACACCGACAACCCCGAAATCACGAGCCTCTGTCCCTTCGACACCGACAAGTAAGTGACCACATCGTGTTATCTTCGATAATCTATTCTTTTACCTCGAGGCGATGTGAAATCTTAAGATTTTTTTCAACATGACAAAAATGTTTTTTATCTCGAGACTTTTTCGACTCTTTCCAAAATCCTTGTAAACAAAGAACCGTTTTCACATCGCCTTATAAAAAAAAATATCGATCACGATGATTTCCTGTACGAGTTCGAAGATATTTCACAGGTCGTCAATGCTTCGAATCGATCAAATCCGCGCTGAAGTAATCTTGAGATTTTTCGTAGGACGAGTTCGGATTTTGTACGTCCGGTTTTGGCCCCATAGGACAAATATCGCCGTGTTCGTCGACGAAACGCGATGCCTCGATCACCCGGAGAACCTCGTCGACGTTACGTGATATCGCGATGTCGTTTATCGTCACGTGACGCAAAATACCATCTCGGTCGATCACGAACAAGCCACGATAAGAAATTCCCATCGACGAGTCGTAAACGCCGTAAATTTTGGAAATTCCGTGACTCTTGTCCGAGAGCATCGTCAAACGCATCTGACCCAGGCCTCCCTGCTTTCGTGGTGTCGTCGACCATGCGAGATGCGTGAACTCGGAATCCGTCGAGACCGTCACGACTTTGCAATCTTCAATTTTGTTTTATTAACGAAAGAAATCGAAAATTTACTCTACACGTTCGCGTTTGTAAATTGTTTTTTTTATCGTACGGGCGAGATTAATAGAAATATTTTGTTTTCATGTTTTACCCAACGCGTCGAATTCGTCGACTCGGTCGCTGAATTGCAAAAGTTCTGTCGGGCAACGAAGGGTAAAGTCGTAAGGATAGAAGACCATCGCGAGATATTTTCCTCTGTAGTCCTTGAGTGAGATATTCACGATTTTAGAATCGGCTATCGCGACTCCCGACCAACTTGGGGCTGGTTTCATAATTTCTAAAATTGCTTTCTCAATTTCTAACGTTGCTTCAGGCTCGTTCACGATTTTGTTTCGTGTCGAATCACGTTTCGTTACGCGCTCGCTCTTGATCGACGAACGTTGACTGTCGTAGTCGCAGCATTTCTCGTTCATTTTAGATACGGCAAAACAATTGTCTTGATTTAGAATTTTTTACTATTTTTTTAAATTTTTTGAAAATTAAATTTTTCCCGAATTAGTTAAAAATGTTTGACAGGATGGCCAAAAGGTGTTCAATTTTTCGTTGTCATTTTTGACACTCGACGCGCTTCTTTCCCTCGCCAGAAACAAGCTAAAGGCGAGAAAATAGTTTTCCGCTCGTTTCGAAACTGTGAAATATCTTCGTTCTCGTTAACGAACTGATTCCCCGAAGTATTTTTCGTAGTTTAGACTTTTCGTAGTTCTCGAAAGTAGAATTCTCGCATGAGCATGTTGTGCTGAAAAAAAGAAAAGAATGAAATTATATGTAAAATGCACGTCGAGGATAATTATAATTTGTGATATAAAAAAAGAAAAGAGAAATTAAACAAACAAAACAAACAAAAAAACACTTCTGGGATTTCCGGTGGAGAAGGAAATGAGATTGAGGTAAAATTTGGTTTTTATTCGAGTAGCGAGTAGTTGATTTTAAAAAAACAAAAAACGTGTGTGTTGTGTACCGATCGATAAGCTCCAAGAGGCGGAAGCGGCTCGGAATCCGGTACGTTAAGACGTAAGGAACGCAGTCGCAGCAAATCACCGTTCCGGAGCTTCCGTTGGAAAAAATCCGCCAAGTCACCGAGCTTAGATCGTAGCGGTGTGAGCGACGATGAGCATAGTTTTCATGGTAAGTCTTAAGATCTATGAAGAAACGAACAAAAAACAAATTACGTGCTTCAACGGGACTCTTCGGTATCTGTGACATTTTTTTTTCAACAGGAAGTAAACTACTGGATCGCTGAGTCAGCTGACGATATTGTAATATTTATAAATTTCGAAGTTTTCCATTCTATCTTAAATTTTAGGCACTCGGAGGCGATGGAACGCGACGAAAAATCAAAAACAGCTAATCGCACCGTTTGCATTTTAATAAATTGCCTCTAGACGTTCGAATAATTGTGGCATGTTAATTAATATATTTCTTTTTTTCTCTTCATATTCAATATTTGTTTAATTCCACGACTAACTTTCACAGGAAAGCGAGACAAGCGATGGAAACGTCGGTGAAGTGTTTAGAGATCTAGTTTACGAGGTTCCTAGAACGATAGACACGAATGAAGAAATATAGAAAAGGTAATTTATTCGAGATTTTCTCTAACGCGGTTAAATTTCTTCGCAGAGCAAAGAAGTCCGAGCGACGACGAGTTCGAGGGTACCCTCGTGCGAAAACACGAATGGGAGAACACGACGAAGAAAGCAACTAACAGATCGTGGGACAAAATTTACATGGTCGTACGTGGACAAAATTTGGTCGCTTACAAGGATCAGAAATCTTACAAGTCAACGCCGGATCAAACCTACAAGGGCGAGGCTTCCCTGGATCTTAGAGGAGCCACTATCGTCGTCGCTAGCGATTACACGAAGAAGAAACACGTCTTCCGAGTCAAGTGAGTCGTGAAATTCAATCTTTAATTAGTAAAACTGAATTTTTAACTCGGTGATTCTGTCGATCGATCGATAATTAACGAAAAAAATATGTTTTTGTCCGAAGGACGCAAGGCGGAGCGGACTTCTTGTTCCAGGGTAAGGACGACGCCGAGATGCAGGAATGGGTAACGGCATTGAATCAAGCGGCACAAGGAACATCGGGCGCGGGATCTTCGAGGGCGCACACTCTGCCAGCACCGACGCAAGCCGAAACGAAAAGGCGTAGTTTCTTCACACTCAAGAAAAAGTGAGTTCCCATGTCTCTCCGTTATTTTCGGCATTGAACCACAAAAAAAAGAAAACTATATTTTTGTAAAAATCATAAAAATCAAAGGTATACGCGACGTTTTCTTTTTACAGAGGCTCCACGAATATTTGATCTCTTCGTGTTTGCAAAACCCGCGCATTTTCTTCTCACTCTCTCTCTCTCCATTCATTTTGCATCGTTGTTACGAGTGAACCTCCCCTCGTCGATATCTAGATATTCATATTTATATTAGCGCGGTCGAAAAAAAGTGTTTGTTTGAAATTTCGCTCTTAATCGAAATTCTACGTTTTCACTGGAGAAGAAAAGTAGTCGAAACGAAAGCCAATGCTAGGTAAACGACGATTGTACGAAAGACAAACTGGTGATGTAGAGATAGATTAATCTTGAAGATTTCTCTCATTTTTTTGAAAGTTCAATTTTGTTCGAGCAGTTCAGAAATTTAGTTCAGATTCTGGCCACCAGAATTATTCATAATTTTGTGAAAAGCTGCAAGAATTTCGACGAAGACCGACGATGTAAAAAAGAAAGCCTTTTCTTAAACCGCCTTAATAACTTTTCATCGCAAAAGCCCCATTCACGAGTGTGTCGATAAATGTTGCTCGTTGCACCGATTAATCATTTCTTCTCGTTCCGTCATATGCGTCATTCGGCTTCCAGACATCGCGAGCCATTTGTAGATTTACTAAAAAAGAAAGAGCAAACACGATCGTGATATACGTAAGACCGCGACGATCGTTTGCGACGACCTTCATCCGATGTTGAAACGGAGCCTTATCAGCGATGTGTTCGATTCATGCCGTTATCGTCGGCACTTTTCTTCTTTTATTCTCGCGACGTATCGTAATCGGAGCAAAGTTAAGGGATCGTTCCAATGTGATTGACTTGAAAATCGCTGATTATCATCATTTTTTATTCTTTTCAAATAAAATTCGATAATATGGCCGAATTTGTTTTCGTTTATTCCAATGACTTATGTTGTACATAGAAATATTTATTAATGTTTGAGTTCTATTTTTTATACCATTTTGTTGGCCACTGCAAAATGATGCCTGAAAAAATAGCGCCTGGTGGTGGAAAGTCCTACTTCTTAAAAAATTGTCTGAAAGAAAAAAAAACAAAAAAATTGTTAACCAGTATGAAAAACTGTAGGTGCGTACGGAGGATTTCTTTTTCGATGAAAATTAACAAACTGGTGGCTATTTCAAAATTAAGTGTCAAATGGGGCCCTTTTTTCGACAATTTTGAGAAAAAAAAGTGAAGTTTTCAAATAAAAAAAAAACTTTCGTAGGACGTTAAGAAATGGCATGAAGAATAATGTGGCAAAATTTAAGACTTGAACGAAAAGCTTGAAAACTTTTCGTTTAAAACCTTCCACCGTTTTGAATTACGACGTTTCGAGAAAAACGCGTTTAAAGTTCGCCAGGTCGCACGCAGCTGGCCAAATTCATTTTTCTAAGAAAGGCTGTAACGACCCGAATCATTTGATTTTCGCGACCAAAATATCCATATTTTTGGATAATGCAAAAGAAGAAACGATTTTCAAAGAATTTTACACTGGAATGGTCCCTTAAAATCGTTATTTAAAAAGCAAAAAAAAAATAGAAACAATTCCCATCCGATCATACTGCATCTGTCATATATATATATTTTTAGAAAAGCCAAAAAGTAGAAAGCGAAAGTACCGAATGAACGTAAGAAAGAAATCAGTACACACAATTGGAACAACATTTAGATGCGGTGAGTCGCAGAGACGATACAATTCTAGGCTCGTTTAACCGTCGTACTGAGTATGCACGATATTTCAACGATAATTACGTCCTCCCCCACTTGGTTGTCCCTCTTGATTTTCATTTCTTCTTGACTTTTTCGTTTTATCATTTAGTTTTTTCGTTCCTTTGTCATATCAATTTTTCAAATATTAGTCACACACACATATATACATATATGTGCATTGATGATACGAGAGGGAATGTTTTTCCAATTGTGAATGCGGAATGACGTATGAAGAGAAAAATATTGTCACAAAAGTTTGAAAAAAAAAATAATAATAAAAATCGTATGTCTTCGTCGACGAAACGATGAGAGAGCGGAGACACACGACGTCGACTGGCATCACGTGTTCCCATATGTGTCGCTGATTCATCGATTCTATTTTTCTTTCGTATTAATCATGAACGATATGCGGATGCGTTTTATTTTTTTTTAATCATAATTTTGTCTCGATTCATTTCTTTGAAATTGCAACGCTACGTGGCTGTGTGATGCAGCAGAACCGTGCTTTGCGGTTGTATAAGATCGACTCGAGAACAAGAATCCATTAGGTGCTTGTGCCACTTTACTTTTTTTTTGTTTTTTGTTAATTTTCCATTCCATTCTCTTCTTTTCATTTTGTTTAGTACATCTCGTTCGTAAGATTGTTACGTAGTTGTCAACAAGTATTGTTGTGTCGTTGTTTAGCTTACACCGCTATCACGTTATCACCGCTTTGTTCTAATATTCTGATATTTTTTTTTCTATCACCCAACTCGTTCGTCACATCGTGTCATTCGTCACACTTTATCGTTCTTCACAATTCACCCAGATAAAAATGAAAACGGCAATCCGTCGATTTCGTTTCACGTACACTTCGCATGAACAACGTATCACGAATATGTGTCCGTTATTATTTTCCTTTGATCGACGACACGGCGTCGTTAGAAAAAAAAAAAGAAAAAAAAAACATCATCGAAGATCCGTACGATCGACGAATCTTCGTAAAACGTTATAAAACGACATTTTTAGGACTGACCAAATTTTGTTTTGATTTTTCGTTTCGTCTCGACACACTTGCAACTCAAAATGTACGTTTTATGTTTGTTTTCCCCACTTAGAGAACGAAGCGTACACGAACGGACTACCCTTATATATTTATACGTACATATATATATATTATATCATAATTTTAACAATTATCATAGCTTTATAGAAACGTTGAAGTTTCTAGTAAAATTTATAAGAATCTGGTCGCGACAAAATAATCACTGTACATTTTTGCCATCTTTCAGCTAAATCGGAGCCGTGAAGATGCGCCTCGAGAAGAGACGTCCTCCACGTTCATGGATTTGCGTCGCCACGAGATTTTTTCAAGAAACAAAAAGAAAAGAAACGAACGAAAGCAAAAGAGAATTTTTAATGGAAAAGAGAGGAAGCTGGAGGGAAGAAGGTGGGGCTGGAGAGCGGGAGAGGGGAAAAGGGAGGAAAGGAAAATTCTATTTCGTCGCTCTACACGGTTAAAGCAACGCTAATGAGAAACTATAGAAGATCCAGGTCATAGAGTCTCGAATTTAGCCGAGAGCCAGATTGAACGGAGACTTTCGGGGATCCTCGGACGGTGGATGGCGCGAAAAATGCCTAGGGGGCGAGATGTTACGTTTGTGTAAATGTGGCGTATGCTTGGTTGTATGTATGTGCAAATATGTGTGTCTGTGTGTTCGTGTGATCGCGCGCAACGATACACGAATGAAAGAACAAAAATGATAGGACGAATGACGACAATGAAAAAAAAACAGAGAACAAAAAATAAATAGAAAACGAGAGAAAGAACGACGAAAAACAAAAAAGAGAATAACCGACGGCAGTTAGCCTTCCGAAAGACCGAAAGCAATTTGGCTTTTCGCTGTATTTCAGACTGCCCGCGATATCGCTAAGATAGGAAAGAGTGGAAAAAGAAGAAGTAACATTCGAACCCGCGTCCCAGGTTAGCGCGACCGAAAATAAAAAGAAAACAAATATATAAATTTTTTTTTATTTCGAAATTTTTAAATCGTCGCGTTGTTGTCCGTCTTTAATGAAAGAAATGAACGAATGAATAATAACGAGCCACCAAAATGAAGAATCTACGCTTTTGTGAAATTGTAACTGGCGTCGAACACGATTTTGTTGTGGCGCGAGTGAATCACGAGGGCTTTTTTTCTGTGTAAGATATTAAGTTTCTTCGCGAACGAGAAACGAAGACGGACCCCGAACACTCTTGTATTTACCGACCGTTCGAATTTTCCCACCGATTTATTTGTTCTCCACCCCCCCTTTCGGGCTCGCGAAGATGATTGTACAGACAAGGGTCATCATTATCTTGTTTTCTTTGTAACGATCGTCCCCGAGAACGTTTTACCAATTTGTATTCGCTTCTTTTAATTCCACAACCCGATTCAGTACACGACGTTGTGATCCAAAGTGCATGGATTTGCAATTTAAGTTTTATTTTCCTCTTATTTGCAACGGCAAAGCGCACAATTCGAGATGAAAACGTTAAATACGAGCCACGTAATGCGATATTATTTGTAATTTTCTTTGTCCCCGTGCTCTTTTTGTTTCATTAATTTTTTTCTTTCTTTTTTGTTTTTTTTTTTAAATATGTTCATCCCTCTTTTCTCGAGCAAACGAACGACGTTTGCGTTTCAATAACTGCCATATATTTTAAGGAAGGCGCTCACCTGGGATGACTTATTATATTAAATAGCTTTTAACGAATGTTATCGATGCAAAATGCCCCGAGGGGAAAACAAAAACGTCATATTGAAGCAAAAAAGAAGAAAAAAAAGATGATAAACAAGACAAAGAAAAACAAAAATATTGAATGCTGTAATAACGAGATAAACGAAAGAGAAAGATAGAGAGACAGAGAAGAAAACAGAGTTTCCTCCTATAAGATTCCCGAGTATAACGAACGAAAGAAAGCGAAAGAAAAGAATGACTTTGTGAAACGACGAGCGAATATATACTCATATTCCATTATTTGGATCTTTCATCGAGCGCAAGAAGAAGGCGACGTGGTCGTGGTCGTTGCAAACGACGATTTCATCTCGTTCGAAGCCTTTGTTTTTCCGTTTCTGTTATTGCTTTTTGTTTTTTTTTTGTTTTTTCTTTTCTTTTCGTTTTCTTTTCATACTCGCTCGTCCAGCATTACGGGCTATCCCACAATTGTTATTTTTTATCGATATTTATAAACTCGCAATCCTGTTTAATCTAGGACGATAAGAGAGAAACGAGAAATGAGGAAAAAAACCACAACCACGTTTTAATAATCGCGTTAAATAAACATAAAACGAACGAACGAACAAACAAACAGAAAAAAAAAAAAATAGTGGCTCTCGGTCAAGAAAAAAAAGAAAATCTTCGAAACTTCACCGACTCCTACACGAATGCTTTTTACGTTTTTCTCTTCGTTTACGAAACGCTGCCGCTTCTGAGTATTTCCCTCAATTTATATCTATGAATATTATATATATATATATATATAAATATATTAAAAATATATATATAATTTCGAGCGAATGCGACTTAAAACACACGCGATATTGAATTTTGAAAAAATGGCGAAATCAGGAGAGAACCGGGGAACGGATGGAAAACGGGAGAGAGGTTGGGTCGATCGGTTGATTTTGATTTTTATGTTCTATGTATTTTCTGTTTTTTTTTTTAAATATTTTTTTTAAGGGGCGCTTATTTGCACGGCAGGGACTTGTACATATGAATGCACGAGATGCCCGAACGACGATGCACAGCCAATAATAATAATAATAAACGCACGCGAGCGCGTCAATAATTATCATGATTTAAAGACAAACGCTAATTGAATAAAAGTTTAAAGAGGATACGCGTAAACACGCATACACGCAGAAACACATACATACATACATGCGCGAATATGTTTGTCGTCACCTTCTCTCCCGAAACATCCGAGTCGCACGAAAAGAAAAAGAAGAAACAAGAAAACAAAACAACAAAAACAACAAAGGATTACAAAAATCACAAAAAAAATTGACACGTCATCGCTCTGTGTTTTTTATATATATATATATATAAAACAAAAAGAAGAAGAAGAAAAAAGAAGAAAGAAGAAGAAATAAAATAAGTTATAAGAGATGAGAGAGAGAGAGAGAGAGAGAGGAAAGCAAACAAAAATTATTATAGATAATATATAATTGTAAAACTAAATAGCTCGCTCTTTTTCGTTTTGAGAACGGCCTTCCTCTCGTTACACATCCTCGTACCTATCCACGCCCCCTCTAAAAAAAAACCAGAAAAAAAAAATGAAAAACAGAAAATCTGAAAAAAACATCCGGGAAAAATCATTTTCACGTTGGATGCAATTAACGAGCGCGCGTAAAAGGGAATGTGCAGTGTGAATGTGATTTTTTATTACACGATTATTTCTACAAAACCTATATATATATATATATCAATTTGTTTATTCTCGTTCATCGAGCAATTTTTCTGTCGTCGCCGCGGAGCTTTGAATGTCGCTAAATTAAGATATGTTTTCTTTATACGATAATGTATAAACGGCAAAATGACCGCTTTAAACACGGAGTTTGGGATGATACAAGTTTCTCGAGACGGATCGTTGTTATTTTATAGCTTTAAACATACATACACACACACACATACATGCACGAACACATAAACACATAAATACAAAACTCAAAAGCTAACTTCATCAATGTAATCCGAAGAAGAAGAAGAAGAAGCGAATACTATTTCTTGCTCTCGTTCGATATCTCGTTGCTGTACTTTCTGCGATCATGGTCAAACTCTTGATCGACATTTCACAACAAAAACAAACAAACAAATACAAATCAGTGTTAAAATATAGCCCTTAGCGGTGTGATCCATTGTGAATTGGATTTCGTCCAGATAAAGGCGATTATCCAGCAGCGATTTTTTTGCTTGGAAAAATGAAAGGTTTATCAAATATTTGCATTATCAAACATAGATAAGAATATCGCATAGCTGTTTCGAAGATAAAGAAGAAAAAGTAAACGCATAAATCTATATATACATGTGTGTGTGTGTATGCGCGTGTGTGTGTATAACGATACGCGTGGCTGTGTATGTATATATGTATATACATATATATGTGCACACACATGCATATATATATATATAGCTGAAAAATATATATTTAAGTTTGAAAATTGTCCCAAAATCTATTAGAACGACTGTAGTGGATTTATCATTAGTTGTCATTAAACTATTTCGTGGGCCGAAGAAATCGTTTCACCTGGTTGTAATGAAATTCTATAGAATTTTTGAAAACAAGAAAAAAAGTAAGTGAAATCGAAGAAAATCTAGGATGAGAAGGGGCTAGAGGCGAGAGGGCGCCACGTAGCTCGTTCGTTCAACGGAGAGTGGTGTTCTTTGCATCACGGACTCACACACGTTTGTATGGCTGTGTCGGGTGTAAAGTTCCGCTATGTATTATAGTGATCGAGGCCTGCGATGTGCGATGTTAGGCTTAAATGGTTCTGATGATGATGAGGGTGAGCAACAAGAGAGGGTTCCCCGTCCGAACAATCAGGAAATGGATCCCATTATCTAATATACTTTTATTATTATATCTAGGGGTCCTCATTAAAAGCGGTTAGTCACTCGCAATCTCTAGCTTTGTCTCCCGGCGTTTTAGCTACGTCGTTTTTTGCCATTATTTCGGCAGCTTCTGTTCGCCTATCTCGACTGGGTTTCCCCTGGACAATAACCCGTTTTCGAACAAACGGTGGTAAGCGATGTATTTGATTGCTCAATGCGTATAATACGCAGACAGTCGGTACTATTCGTCGATCGAGATAATCCAAGAATTCTATTCTATCATATTTTGGAACGAGAGACCAAGTGGAATGAATCCTTCATAGACAGAAATATTTAACCAGCTTTGTTGTCAACACACCGGAGCAGCAGAACATCGTACAGAGAAGCCTTTTATTCCTATTCGAATATAGCAGGGTCTCTAGAAAAACTGGCTATTGGATAGCACACTGTCTTATTTTTGTTTTCTTCAATCGGTGCTTTTCATTGGCGAGGTTTTGTAGTAACAAAATCGTTGATTGGGTGTGCTTGAAAAATTTCCGTTGCATCGGCCAATAGTAAATAGTCATTTATGCAGATCGTGAAGATCGGAGCCAATCAGAAATGAAATGAAATAAGAAAAATAAGTATTGGCCAATGATGCACGGCGTCAGGCGTTATATACCGGGCGTACAACGGAAAAAGACAACCATCATCCTTTTCTCTCACACACTCGTTGTATCGTAGTAACTGACGATCATGCGCAATGGATGCGCTGTACGACGAGAGAAGCCGATTGCGATCAGTCCGTATTTCGCATTCGGGTAGCCTACTTCTCGCGTGTGTTTGTCCCACTTGATTGTAAGCTCTTGATTCAGAGCATGCCCGTTATTTCAGTATTAGTGAGTCGCATAAAATAGATGCTAAAATCGTTCATCGCGCGTCGTTTCGCCGCAGTGTAGGTTTAGTACAGTGAAGTGCATTGTCTTCGTTTGTGTATGTTTTGTGGACAGTGCGCGAGCCTGGAGTTTGGACAAGATGGCCGCCCGGTTGACATCGGGCTTCTATCACTTCGCGCTTATTTTCATTCTATTGCAACTAGTAAATTGTGATTTTGGTGCAAGATACGGCAATGGAGCCAGAACATTGCACATAAGCCCCGAGAAGAGTGATTTCGGAAGCGGTAAGACGCATGTCATCGATAGAAACGACTTATCAAACGACGACGACGATGAAACGTCATTCACGCGAAAACGAAGAGATGCAACCGAATTTCCGGACAACAATCCAAACATCACGACCAAGGTAAGAGTTTTCTAATTTTTGTGTCGCTCAATAGCCAATCTTTCGGTTGCGCGAATCATTGCCGTTAAATCGAGAAACAAAAGTATGACGAACTGACATTCTACGAGACTTCTCGAAATTTCTATTGTCATTGGAGCGCGTCGGTATAAAGATACTACGCTTCATCGCAGACAGATGCAAATACTGTATGGTCAGGCTTTAATTTCGCATCTACGATCGAGACAGAAAAATACTTTTTGAGCGAGGCGCGAACGAGGTACATTCTTTTCTATACGTTCTGTCAAAAAATTATTCCAATCACGTTTTCGGCCGTTATTGTTGCGATCGAAGCGCTTCCGGCTTGGTTAATGCGTGTACGAACTACATACTATGCTGAATATATTTTCGAACGTTTGTTATTACTCGTGTCAATAACCGCCCACTTCTCTCTCCTCTCTCTAAATATATTTTTACTGAAGTGTTACGATTTATTGCGTCGGGTAATATTTTCAGTCTGCATAAAGTCAAATAAATAGTGTCGTGAAAATAGACAGCCGTGCATCGATGATTAATTTCCTCGTGATTCTCATCTTGTGAACTCCGCTTATCTCTCCCTGTTTGTCGCGCACTCATTTGCATTGGTAATTTATCGTCGTAAATCGAATAAGATAAGGCGGAGATGTTATTGACTCGTCTACTCACTTTTTTGTTGAGTCTTCGCGTGGCTTTAAAAAGTGTGTTAACTGTTTCACTTTCCCCAACGTACTTACTACGTCGTTAAGAAATCCATCATTCCACATTATTTTTCCCTGACCCTCCATAAAAAAGTTCAAACTTTTATTTTCTCATGAAACGATTGCAATCTTATGAGAAAATTTGTTGTCATTGTTACTCTTATTTCCATTTTGCCTGTACCAAATTCCAGCTTTATACTTTATTTACAGTGGTTTGCAGTTTTCCTCGCTCCACGCTTCTTCGTAATTTCATTTCCCATTTGAGCTATTTCAAACGCTCTGCTATATGAACGAACCTAATTTATCTTTTGACATCGTGACAAAAACCTGTCTTCAACAACAACCTAAATGCCTCCTTGACTCGAGATGACTTGTCAAAATTCTATTTTGGCTTCATTGTGACGTTTCAATGTTTCATATTGTTCGTCGTTGTGCATCGCACAACGCGAACGATGTAGGAATTACCGATGGTAATTGCCACATAATGGGCCAGTCCCCGATATATATGTAACGAGCAACTTTTCAAGCCTGTTTCAGCGGCTACAATTGCGCCTTATGTATATACACTCTCTAAAACTTTTGCTCGGACGATGACGCAAGTGTGCTAAAACCTCTATCGGATATCAGCTGCTACGAGCAATTATATTCTGCCTGATAAATATCGAGCCTCGAGAAAGCTAAACAAAGTTGAAAAGACAAAAACAACAAGCAAAAAACGACGCCACCGTGTGTCAGTCTCCTTAATCTCCGTTATTTGCACAAGGTGATAATGGAGAGCGCTATCGATTCTCCAAGAGTCGAAGTGGTGCGAGCCGGTTCTAACCGAATTGGCTCGATGGATCAATTGTTCCAATTGTTTCATTTCCTCGCTTTTGCCAATTATCTCATTTTTTACATTCCTACTATTCTCCGCCATTATTTTTCTTTATCTTTATTTACCACTTTAATGAAAATTGTCTATAATTCTTCCCATTTCCCTGCTTTGGCCAATCATCTAATTTTCTCACCGCCTCGCTTGCATTTTCTTCTTTCTGATTTTGTTATACTTTCTCGTTCCCGGTGTCGATTAAAATCGTTCGAACTCTTCCTACTCCCTGATTTTTAACCACTGTGTCTGTTTTTCGTTTCTCGCTTCACCGCTGTGCCTTGCATTTTTGTTACCAGTTTTTCTACCCAACTTAAAATTTTTTTCAATAGTCTCGTTCGTTTCTCGTTCCTCGTATCGAATACTCGTCGGACGAGATTGAATTACAGCAAATCGATGAGTCTCCCGGAAATTTTTCTATTAGTCAGAGACGCCGCTCGCTCTTTGCTCGCTGTGTGAATACGAGCAAGCGTTAATATATCCTACTATGTATATATCTCTCGCACATTTGACCAACTCGGTAGGAACGTATCAGTCTCGGCACAAAGGAATAAAGCGAGAGATAGGCGTATTGCGAGAAGAAGCTATCGCTCGCGCTTGATTCGTCTCAAAGAACCGAGAGCCGTTCGAGTTTCATTCGACTCGAAGAACTACGAAAAAGTTACGACCGCGTAGCATCCACAAAAATCGAAAAATATGAGCCTTTTCTTAAGAATTCAAGCTCGCTGATGCAAAAATCAAATTAAGAAACAACAAAAATCTGATAATTAATTTCTAGTACCAAAAAAAAAAGGAATGAAAAATATATCTATTTCTGCTAATTAACCTTTGAGGATAATTCAGTTTGCTTCTCGATCTAGTCAGTCGTTCGATGATAAATGGAATAATGCAAACAAAAAAAGAAATCAAAAGAAAATAATAATTGAAAAAAAATAAATAAACGCGCCAACGAGAGGCTAAAAGCTCGCAAGCTTCACCCTCGGATCGACTCGAGAGAGAAGAGTGTCCCGGCTCACCGCAGCTCGTAATACACGATATACGTATGCCGCACAAAGCCTCCCGTGTCAATTCAGATTGATCGTTTTCCATGCGGGGTCTCTCTTTCTCTCTCTCTCTCTCTCTCTCTCGGGTCGTTCTTGCAACTCACTCTCTCTCTTCTCTATATCAACCGCAACTCTCGAACATTCACAGGTCAACGTTCTCAACGACACGCATCAACAGTTGATGGTACACTGGGTCGGCGAGAAATCAAACGTTATAATATGTCTGGCGAGAGACAGTATACCGGTGAGATCGCAGGATATGAGACTGACGAGAAAGGTAAATCCGAGCACGGTCTACATCAGTTACGACTACGGGGATACGTTCGAGAACAAGAACGAACATTTCAAGATCACCGATGACCCAAACCCGGAATACGCCCAGCTCGACAAATTTTACAATCATCCGAAGTTCAACACTTATGTACGTATGAATATAGAAACAAAAAATAACGATTAATTATGTTAGAGATTAGAAATTAATATAATTGTTCTAGTATCTAATTTGGACCCGTTCAAGGATATTAAAGATCGTTAGTCCTTGAGTCGATCGAGAAAAGCATCGCGGTAACATTATAATAGCTTGTAAAGTTCGAAGAAACGTCGCAAGTGTAAAGGAGTGTTCGAGGAAGTAATTATAATCAATTCTTGTTTCTCTCTTTTTTTTGTTGCAGTGCGTATTCGCCGACAGTGCTCACAAAGTCATTTTCGTAACGCCGGACAATGGAAAAACTATAACTCGACGGAATTTGGATTTTCATCCGAGCGAGATTGCGTTTCACGAGAATAATCCGACCATGTTTTTGGCGTTCGACAAAATCGATCCTAAAGGAGAGGTAAAAACAGGCTTTGTCGCAAGAGGGACATAAATTTTTATTTCGTTTTGGTATAATTTTGTTCTTACGATTCGTGTTTATTTTCTTTGGTAGCTTTGGGTGACGCGGGATTTCGGATTGACATGGACCTTAGTTCACGTATACGTGAAAGCATTTTTCTGGTCGAATATACGACGTAACAATTTGCTGATAGAGAGAGCCGAACCATCGGGGAAAAACACCGTGTTGGAATTAATTATGTTTTTTTCCGAGCGAGAGCACGACGTCAAAGTCGTCATTGAGAACGTTGAGGATTTCCAGATACGAGGCGATTGGATGTTCGCTACGAAGAAACAGGACCCGGTAAGCCTATCGTCCATTCGTTTCTCAAAATTATAATAAAAAGAATTTAGTAATTATGAGAATAAATGTATTACGTCGCTTTAGTAGCGTTTTCTTATTATCGCTTTTGTTTGTTTTTCACACAGACGTCTAACAGTACGACACCGAATTTGGATCTCTACGTATCGTACAAAGATCAACCTTTCATCAAAGCCGAATTCAACACGGAGCTCGATCGTCGCGATTATCACATCGCCGATGTTTCGAACAATCGTGTATTCGTCGCTGTCGCACACGGCGAGAGTCAGGTAAATCTCTACATGCTCGACACTATAAGTCCGGCGGCTATGAGATTCGCGCTTTCGCTCGAATCCGTTCTCACATTCTTTCCCAACACGACTTGGAAGGACAGTTGGTTAAAGTGAGTGAATTAAAAATTATCTAGGAAGCAAACAAGATTATTTAATTATCGAGGACGGGTGGAAAAATAAAGAAAAATCATTGTTTTTGCAGCGACGTGGCTGACGAAGCTTTCACGGATCTTTACAAGGTCGAGGGCATGCGAGGAATATACATAGCGTCGCAGGTTAAACAAATACCGAAAGCTGGCTCGATAGGCCCGGAACATCTGGGCTCGTTGATAACTTACGATCACGGTATAACTTGGTCGAAGATAAAAGCGCCGTCTGTAAATCACGAAGGTTTTTGGGTTCGTTGTACGAACGATTGTTCCCTCCATCTGTGCCAGAAATTCAGTCAACTGTATCCGGTGACACGATCGGTATCGATCATGAGTTCCGATTCTGCTCCGGGTATAATAATGGCAACGGGCGTCATAGGACAAAGTTTCAAGGCTCATCCGGCTTTGTTCGTTTCCCGCGATGCCGGTCTTACTTGGAAAATGGTACTCAAGGATTTCTATTTCTTCAACATGGGCGATCACGGTGGAGTTCTCGTTGCCGTAAAGTATTTCAAATCGCGGGGAGAGACTCAAGAATTGTTGTACTCGACCGACGAGGGAAAATCCTGGAAAACTTACAAATTTCACGATGAAATGTTGCGGGTTTACGGCTTGATGACGGAACCGGGTGAGAACACGACGGTATTCACGATGTTCGGTTCGATGCCCGATCAGCATAGATGGTTGATAATCAAGGTCGATCTTCGGAAGGTATTCGAGCGCGATTGTACGCAGGATGACTTTAAATTCTGGTCACCGACAAGTACGGAACAGCCTGTAATGGCCTGTATTCTCGGGCGTAAAGAGACGTACGAGAGACGCGCCGCAACGACCAACTGTTACACGGGTATCAATTACGACAGACCTGTGAAACTCGAGATTTGTCAATGCGACATCAACGATTACGAATGCGACGTTGGTTTCGTGCGTTCAGGCGCTCCTTATCATTGCATAAGGGACAAGAAAATGCTCGATTACGATCCTTACGTCGTACCAACGGAGTGCAAACCCGGACAATTTTTCAATCGTACGAAAGGCTATAAAAAAATAGCCGACGACGAATGTACCGGCGGTCTGGCCAATAAATTCGCTTACGACGAGATCCCTTGTCCCATGGACGATGTTGCGGAATTTTTGCTCGTCGCTCAGCGCGAACACATCTCTCGTATTAATCTCCGGGATCACACGCTGGTGAGACTTCCGGTACGGGATCTCAAGAACGTAATAGCGATCGAATTCGATCTCAAGAACGAGTGTCTTTATTGGGCGGATATCGTTAACGACACGATAGGCCGCAGGTGTTTGAAGGGGGCTGCGGGTGTCTTTCCGGAAATTCTTGTAGAAACGGATCTCAGCTCGATCGAGGGTATGGCCCTCGATTGGGTCTCGAACGTTCTCTATTTCGTCGACGGTGTTAAAATGCGTATACAAGTTATTCGGACGGATCTGACGATCGCCGGTAGAATGAGACGAACGATAATGGATCACAAAAATTTGCAAAAGCCACGTGGTATCGCCGTACATCCTATGTTCGGTTATATGTTCTGGACCGACTGGGCGCCCGGCAACGCATCCGTGTCGCGAGCGAATCTCGATGGTACCAATATCAAGCGTCTCTTCACGAAAGGCACCGTCGAATGGCCGAACGGGATTACGATCGATCACATAGCCGAGAGAATATATTGGGTCGATGCGCGCGAAGATTATATCGGTTCGTCGGATTTCGAGGGAAAACGCTTCAAGAAGGTAATACACGACGACGATCGCGTCTCTCATCCGTTCGCCGTTGCCGTTTTCAAGGACAACATGTATTGGGACGATTGGAAACAATCGATGATATTCGTCGCTGACAAAGATCACGGGGTTGGTATAACGACGACCCTCGGTCAACTAGCCGGTCTCATGGATCTCAAAGTTTTCGCTCACAGTGTACAATCTGGCACGAACAAATGCTCCAACACCACCCTCTGCTCGCACATATGTCTCGGCGCGCCGAACGACAGTTACGTTTGCCTCTGTCCCGACGGTATGGAGATGGTAGAAGGAAAATGCATGTGTCCAGGTAACGTCAGACCTTTCGACAATTCTACGTGTCCGAGGGTCGCGAGTACATGCGCGACGAATCAATTCGCCTGCGGTAACGGCGTATGCATACCCGAATTTTGGAAATGCGACGGGGACAACGACTGCGGCGACAACACCGACGAGGAACATTGCCATCGGGCGACCTGCAGCCCGAATAATTTCGAATGCGACGAGGATAAATGTATACCGAAATACTGGCTGTGCGATTTGGATCGCGATTGTCGCGACGGTCGGGACGAGCTCAATTGCACTTACTCAAATTGCACGGATTCGCAATTCAAGTGCGCCAATGGACGTTGCATATCCCATCGTTGGCAATGCGACGGTGAGGACGATTGTCGCGACGGCTCGGACGAGAAAAATTGTACCAATCGCCAACAACCCATGACCTGTAGATCGGAGGAAATCACGTGTCAAAGCGATCGGACTTGCATACCGAGAAATTGGAAATGCGACGGGGAGCGCGATTGCGAGGACAATTCGGACGAGTTGAATTGTAGCAATACGACCTGCGAGCCTTGGCTCTTCCAGTGCGGAGCCAAGGAACATAATCGTCATTGTATTTATCAATTTTGGGCATGCGACGGCGATGCCGATTGTAAGGACGGCTCGGACGAGATGAATTGTAAAACGACGACCTTACCACCACCCTTGCCACCGATGCTACCAACGAATTCCTGCAACGATTGGATGTTCATGTGCAACAATAAAAAATGCGTTCCTTATTGGTGGAAATGCGACAGCGTCGACGACTGCGGCGACATTTCCGACGAGATGGGCTGCGGGAACGCTGATGAAACTTCCGAAGCTCCGACTTCGACCGAATTACCGAAGGTCTGTCGCGATCATCAGTTCCAATGTTACGACGGTAAGTGCGTCGACGGTGCTTGGGTCTGCGACGGTACCGACGACTGCAAAATGGGCGAGGATGAGCTTTATTGCGACAAAAAACACGTCGGCTGCCGGGACGATCAATTCATGTGTCGTACCGACGGCTCTTGCGTTCCTCTCACTAATATTTGCAACGGTATCGAGGATTGTCCGGATCGGAGCGACGAGCTTGGCTGCAACAACGATCAACATCCCAGCACGGTCGCCATGCCATCTTGTTACGTTGGATTCTTCCCTTGCGACGGTACGCGTTGTCACGCATTGTCCATGTACTGCGACGGTAAACAGGACTGTTTCGACGGCTTCGACGAGGCAAATTGCGACAACGATTCGCGAGTCTATCAAGTTATGATAATGGGTATGGATGAACGCTCGACGAACGCTACGAGTCTGTTTTTGTTCTGGTGGATGCCGATACCGACCAATATTACTTTCGAATTTTTACCGTCTTACGCCCTTGTCGAGCCGAACGCAAAATGGACGAACGCGACCGACTGGATCGAGGATACCGAGTATCAGTTCAACGGACTTCAGGCTTACACACCTTACAATCTCACGGTTTACGTCAAACTCAAAGGGCAGAGCACGGTATTCCCACCGTTCAAGTATCTCGTGATGAGAACGGGCGAGGGTGTGCCCTCGGAGCCGTGGAACGTTACCGCGATACAGAGGAATGGTACGAGAGTCGAAGTCTCGTGGAGACCGCCGTTGAAACCAAACGGTCCGATCACCGGCTACGAGGGTTTCGTCACGCCACCGATACCACCCATGCAAATCTCGGTTCAAAAGACCTCGATGATCATCGACATACCGTTCGAGGCAGGAAAGAATTATTCGTTCTGGGTAGTAGCCAAAAATCGGGAACACAAATCATCGTCTTCCAACGTAGCGACGCTGACCTTCGACGGTTCGGCGAACATCGACGATATACAAGAATTACAAGTTTTGGAAACGAAGAACAATTCCGCACTATTGACGTGGAAGAAAATGAAGGACGTCGATGGTTATCACGTAACGCCGAGAGGACCGACTTATCCATCGCCTTATCCACTATTACCTACTCAGCTGACGCTCGATAATTCTTTCCTGGTGAAGGGTCTCGCGCCCGGAACTCAGTATACCTTCGAAGTCAGCGCGATGAAAAAGACTTACGTTGGAAAAGTCGCGATCACCACTGGTACTACCCAGGGAGAACCATTGCCAATTGTGCCAAATGTATACGCAGCCTCCCTCAAGTTCCCGGAAACTGCGGTGAAATTGAGCTGGCGACCACCGAAGAGCTCGAGCAAGATCAAATGGCAATACGCCGTTCATTATGCTTTGAATATGCAAGATCTTTTCAAAGCACCGAAATACAATACTACCAAGTTGACGGCAGTTTTCAATGACCTAGAAGCATGCGAAGCATACGTTTTCGCGGTTGGTGTGCGGGGTTCTTATGGCGCTGGACCACTCAGTCAGCCGGTTACCGCGCCGACTTATTACAATGTCCGAGCACCGCCCAAGAGACTCAGAGTCACACCGTCCGACAAGAACGACACTATTATCGTATCTTGGAGCGCGAGCTGCCCGATGATCGTCGAACCGATTAATTACACGGTAAGTCTCTCGTTAATCGTTTTAGAGATTAGACTTATTTTTCATTTTGTTTAATTTTCGTCTTTTTTCCTTTTGTCACGAAATCAACAATCTATTTTCCTAATTAATCTTCACTCTGACGTTCGTTAATTACAGATATCCGTCACCGAATTGAAGCTCAATAAACAATGGACCGTGACACTACCGCCGACCAACGACACTATTATAAAGCAAACGTTCAAGGGAATCAAATATGGCGGGGAATACCGAATAACGATTTCGACCGATGTCGAGGACGCTATACCGAGTCAACCGGTCATGTATATAGCACCGCCGATAACGCCACCGCATCAAGTGAAGGTCGAGCACAAGGACGACAGTTTCGTGATAGATTGGCAGAGTCGCGATTTACCCCACAGTATCGCTAAAACTACCAGCTATCATTACGAGGTGTTGATAACCGAGGGTGATCGCACCGTGAACGAGACAATTTCGCACGTATTCCAGTGTCGCCAACCGCCTTACGTCTACAGAGCTCCGAAGAAGGACGTTATTTATTCTTACGCGGTGCGCCTCGTTACCGACGAAGGATATCGAAGTATGCTCAGTGAGGTCGTTAGTGTCAAGCATCCTTCGGGTAAGTCGCAATAAATAAGTTTTGCCATTTTTGTTTGAAAAAAATGACACAAGGTAACGATCGCGTATTTATATTCGTAATGTTATTATTTTCGTAGATGCATCTTGGCCGGTCATAGCATCGTCGATAATAAATACGTCCAACGTACTAACAGTGGCGATACCGATCTGTCTTTTGATCTTCGCACTCGGCGCCGGTCTCGCATATTTCGTCGTCAGACACAGAAGATTGTCCAACAGCTTCACGCAATTTGCCAACAGTCACTACGACACGAGACGAGGACAGGCTACTTTCCACGGCACCACGGACTGTTTGGGTAATTATCAATAAAATAATAAATAATTATTCCTACTTTGTTCGAAGAAAAAAAAAACGTAGAAATGTATAATTAACGAAACATAAATTTGTTTTTTCTTCGTTTACAGTCGACGAAGACAGCCCTGTGATTCGCGGTTTTTCGGACGACGAGCCATTGGTAATAGCGTAATCATGTTATTCGTATCATATATACATCAAAAGAACGAGAAGGATGAAAGAACAAGAACAAGAACGACAACAAACAAAAAACTGATCTATAAGCATTAAGGAAATAACGCAAAGACACTACTATTACTGATAATTTTTACTATAGATAGAATTTTATCGTGCAATCGGGTAGAAAACGATGGCTTCCGTGCTACAGTTTGGACTCGGTCGAATACGTGCCTTCTCCGGCTACGTTGTTTCTTATATATATCCTCTAGTTTCTCTCTTACGTCCCCACCCCTCTCCCCCCTTTATTTTCGAAGTGCGAGCGCGCTCATCTCACGTCAATTTTTGTTTTCGCGGTATAAACGTCGAAACTAAAGTACTAAGGAAATCGCAAATAGAGCCATCTCTTTGCGAGAGGGCCTAGTTACAAAACAAAACAAAAACAACGCAGAACGATCGAATTTTCATATTGACAATTGTTTTATTTTTTATTCAACTTGCAATATTATACATATATTTTTTTTTTAAGTTTTTCAATCGAGAAAGGGGAGGCGTGAACCGCGTATACCGATCTGTAAATATTTCAAGTTACTGCTCCTTGGCAGACTTTGGTTCCCTCCCTTTGTGACTACATTTTTATTCTATGACGTTTTTGTCCTCCCCCCCCCCCCCCATTTCCCGTCTCTCGTTTACGTTATTCATTTTTATTATGCTTAATTCTCGATTGCCATATGTAAACTTGAGCATAATGCAAATTTGTTGTCGACGCGCGACTTTGTCTCGAACACGAGAGACAACGAATAATTTTTGTCTGTTTTCTGTGCGAGGGTTGCAAATTTTATTTTGTTTTTTTTGAACGGGATCAATTAGTTTTCTATTGTTCCAATCGAATTCGAAGCATTTATTATCCACATGTGCCAATTTTTCTTCGAAAAGAACTCGTTTTTGTCCCCCCTGAGCGTGTTTTCGTTTTCTGTAAACGTTTCAGTTGAGAGGCCACGATCATGGCAGATTGCAATTCTACTCGGGACAAGATGAGAACGTGATTTATTTCTAATATCGGCCATTTCTGCGCACTGCCCCCCTGTTAGAGAGCGAAGAATTCCCTCGTCCGTTAGTCAAAATCAAGACTGTTTTCTCAAGACTTTATTCTTCTCATCGCCCGGTCCCTCAATTTTGAAAAACGTTCTCGAGGATCAGCCATATTTTCTTTGCCGTTCAAATATTTTACTTATTTTTTTTTTCTTAAAATTTTTTTTTTTTTAACGACGAGAGACAAACCGGCTCAGAGCCTCGCGTTGTTTTCTGTATTTTCGCGGAGAATCGCGCACTCGGCTCCGTTACGTTCGGTGGAAACGATTTTGAAGAGGAAAACGAAGAAACTAATGTCACAAAAAGGAATGTACGTTTAAACATAAGAGAGGCTAGATACGAGAAGCAAACGAAAGGACGAATAAAACAAAAAAACACGAAGATAATTTCGCGATAAAAGAATAATGTTTATAATAATGATGCGAGAGATGCGCGATTTTGTTTACATGTATAATTATCGCGCGGATCAAAGTGGGAGAACACGAACGAATTGGAACCGCGCCGTCGTGAATTCGCGCGGTTCGAGAGATGTCGAATTTTCGGTGTCGAATCAACACGCGGCAGTATTAGCTTATAGAAGAAGAATGAACGATACACGAAAAGTGGAACAGCGCGTTGATCGACGAGATAGCCAACATTTTCTTGCCAAAGTGAAAGAGCGCGTCGCGATTAAAATTTTAAGAAAATATAAAAAACACGAAGAAATTAAGAATCGAAGAACAATAATAATTATTTCGCTCCCGACGATCCAATTCGACGCGTTCTCATCGACGTTTACGCGAACAATTTATTACTATTATATTAATATTATTATTATGATTATCATTAAGGTCTATATATCTTATCTGCAAACGAGGAAGCAAACAAAAAATGGAGCAAAGACAGCAAGGAAGAGAAGAAGGAGCAAAGGCGCCGGTAAATAATGGAGAAGTGTGAAGAATTTACTTTGAGAATCTTTCGACCGATTGGCAGCAAATGAAGTAAACAAAAAGAAACGATGGAAAGCTCGATGCCACGTGCCGAAATTTTTCGCAACTAAGGGTAAAAGATATGTTGGAAGAGCGATGAAGATTGTAGTCGTTACGTGTAAATCTTGAAGGGGTATAAAACAAAACGATAACAGTGATATAATATATTTGCGTGTAAATAAACCAAGTTAAGAGCAAATTCGATTCGCATTTTATTGTCGACTTTTTCTTCTTTTTTTAGATACGAATAATTGACCCGAAAAACCCAAAAGCGTCGAAGACGTTCTTGACTTCCCGATCGTCCTTTCTTTTTTGCCTTTCCCGCGACGAAACGAGAGGGACGAGACGAATGGAAATGAAAGACACACCGACACGAGGAAGCCGAACGAAAACTCGGCGTATCCGGCGTACTCGACACTTTCAACGAGTTTAGGATGTTGGACCTCTTTAATATTTATGAGATACGTTACGTATAAAACGAGAACAACGAGGCGCTGTTCTTCGCACTGTCCGCGAAATGGCATCGACAGAGCAAAGCGATTAACGGTCGAGCGGCGCCGGATACAATGACGGGCCTGGGCAAAACCACAAAGTGGAGCGCAAAAAAAAAGAACAATCGAGGAAATATATATGAAACGGTCGTAGGAGGATTATCGCGTATTTCACGAAATTACGTGGGGTAACAATGAATTTCCTGCTGGTCCCCACGTTCGTCGTACACGGTCCTCGTTTCGCTCGCTCCCCATTTGGAAATATTTTTCACCAGACGCGCGCAAGGATCAACGTCGTCGACTCGTTAACGTCATAATTGTTGAGACTCGATAATTCAACGAATTATACCGGTAAGTTGAACGATTCAACCCAGTTACGAACTCGGAGGGCAATCGAGTTGTATCTCGAGAGGGCTAAACAAAATTAATGTCGAAAATACTGCATTTTCTTTGTTTTTCGGAAATTCATTTTTTTCTTTTACAATTATATTTTTTTTTGTACAATTACCGGAAGATAATATACTCGAGGATAAACGAGGAAAGTGCGATGTTAGTATTTTTAGAATCGTTAAAAACAATTTCACCCTTAGGTACGATTTTCCGTCAGGCTTGTGGTACGAGATCAAGGCACCAGTCCACGGTAAAAAAAAATTCATTTTTTTTTTCATTTTCTGAAAGATGCATTTGTTAAGAATGGTCTGACCAAATTTTGTAAAGAAATTCGTAAAATTGACAGAGATACGGCATTTTATGTGAAACCGATCCAAAGAGCGGAGGACTTACACAGAACGAAATACGTCAATTATATCGAGGACGACGATCTGAAAACTTTTAGTAAAAGAAAGTAAAAGAAAAAAGAATGTGTCAATCATGTTCAAAAACGGATGGGAACAAGAATGCGAAATTGTATAAAAGGGAATAAGGGCCCCGGTGGAAAGGGAAAGCTCATTGGACAACTAACTGCATTCTACGGTCTTGCAATTCGTCGGAATAGTGATTCGTTGGAAGATATGAAAAAAGCTGTCTGGGCTACATTCTATCACAAATGTTCCACAGACGCACGTCCCCAACATCAGTATTGCCCGGAAGCAGAAGACTCGTGATGTTCGTGGCCGCAGTGGAATGCCAAAGGAACTTTAAACAATTATATTATCATATATAATCATTGAGGCAATAAAACCGATATACGAGGACCTTAGGAAAGACGAGCTTTTTGAACGATGTTTACGCGCGTTTCACGAGAATAACGATTGTTTGAACTCTGTTATATGGAAATTTGCGCCAAAGACGTCGTGGAGCGGCAGATTCACAGTTGAAACCGTCGCTAATATTGCTTCAATACTTTTCAACAATGGTCACATTGGCCTCATTAATGTATTGGAGATATTGGAGATAAAAGTTGGTGAAGTACTCTACCATTATTGTCTAAATATTTATGAGAAGCGGATATGCGACACCGAGCACGAAGCCGAAAAAACCGCATGAAGGTCGTCTGCGTGAAAAATACGAAACAAATGATGAGTCTCTGGATGCTGAGAAGCTTTTCTATGATCCAGGAACAGCTGACTGATGGTAAGAAACAAACAAACAGATATTTATTAACAGATAAGCATTTTTTTCGAAACTACGTTTTTCAACGTGGTTGACAATATATTCAAAAAACAATCCATCCGATTTGCGTGTACAATTAAAATGGTCGAGAATCCGGCCTCTATGGAACCACGAGGGGATTTTTTTTTTATAAAGGGCCCCTTTTATTTTTTTTCATAAACGATGAAAATTTTCTGTAAAAATAAGAGATAAAATTCGCTGGCCATTTTTTTAGATATCGAAATTACCCTACGTGGTGTCTAGTTTATAAATATATTTCTTTTGTATTTTTCAGATGAACCGTATGGCTTGATTGCGGTCAACCACCAAGCAGCAACTTCGTCGGAGTGTCCTTTTGGAAGCGGCGTACACCGCAAACTATTCTTATGATTCAAATAAAGAAATTTGTGTAGTGTCTATATATATATTAAATATTAGTATTAATAAAAAAACCATTCATCGTTTGTTCGAAAAGAATGATAAAAAAATACACCCTCTTACCGTGCTCGCATCGTGGTCTGGTGGGACGATCGAAGAATCGTCCATTTTCATCTTGAACTCGGACCTTATCTCGACGCACGCTTCGTATTTGGACTGCATAATTTATGAGAGAAGGATTCGCCACCAGTCTAAAAACCGGCTGTTGCTTTACTCAAGTTTACGTTTCCGCACATCGTTAACATCGCAGCTTGTTTTATCAAAGAAGGGATCGTTGAAAATATGCGCTACCGGTCTTGGACTCGGGCGTTGAGAAGAGACGATCCATTTGTTTTCTCGCGCTCGCTTCAACGTCCAGGCGAGCGAGCCAATAAATCGCTGGAATAAAGTGTTAACGACCAGATGGACAAATTGATGAATCGGCAAATGGAAATCGTACTCGTTCGTTCGGCTAATGTAACGTTACTTTAATTTTTATGACCTGTGATTTATGATATAGAATTTTTTTTTTTTCGTTACAAGAACGAGACATCCCTTTTGCCGGTGACTGTCTGCTTTTTTTCGTTCACCAAACCGTGAATTATTCTAGTACACTTGATTCATATTGCGAACCACTCATTTTTTTTGAGTCTTAGAACGTAATTCGAGTAATTTTTCTGCCTCTTTTCTTTCCCCTCGTCGAGGACGAACAATCACAATAGATAACTGTGCGAAGTTCGAGCTCTCTTTCTCTTGTCGTGCACGCCTGTTTTTCTTTTTTCTTTATCTCTTTTTTTTATTCTCGTACCGGCAGCAGGACGTTGAGCCCCTTTTTAGCGTTGAGGATCGAGCGCGCTTATGCACGTGCAGATTTACCGTAACACTAATTGTTACGTCTAATTATTACACCACGGACCTCGTGAGCGTTTCAGTACTGTTTTGTACGTGTTCGTACTACGTATACTGTACTAATATAATGCGTGTACTACGATTTTACTGTATATAGCTTTGTAGAGGAGGCCTATATGTATATACGTATATTTAAATATTATTATCATTATTATTATTCATAGATTTACGTACACAATGTTATCCGCGAAATTATCTCTACATAGACGATTTTTTTTCCCAAAATCTATTTTTTTCCATTATTCACGATTCGAAAGAACTTTCATACGAGCTTTTTCAAATACTTTTTATCCATTCGTTACCGAGATGTATTTTATTATATATATTTTTCTTGATAATTTTTATGTTCTCTGACGTAGATAAAAAATTATCTATATTTAGGGTAGATACTGGGAATAATTTTTGTGGGTGGATTCGCAGCCTTTTTTTAAACCGAGGCTTCGTTCCGTTTTACCATAACGCGAGCATGCACCCGACTATCCGATAACGACGTTATATTGCGTGATAATTTTCTTCACGCTGCGTAGATTTTACCACGCGTTCTATCCTTCCTATACGTACACGTTTTTTTCATATCGCAGATTAGTTATCTGAGATAACGAGAAAAAGAAAAAAGAAAGAACTATAGTAAAAGAAAACAATCTCTACTGGGCGATAAGTTAACATGAATGTTCATGAATTATTGATGAGAACTTTTTGTTCGTGTAATTCATCGCGAGGATGAGAAATGCAGTCGATGATATTGCATTGGTTGCAGCGAGAAGGGCCTTGCAAGGTGGACAGTCTGGGATATCAATGGAGCGTTTATGACAAAATGACTCAAAATTGTTTTTATCAATTCGATCGAATTCTATCCAAATGTATTTCATAGGCTAGTCGTGGAATCGGAAATTTCGCATAGAAAATGAATGTAATATCCTCGTTACAGTTGTTTATCAATTTACGAGCCGAAAATTGAAAAAACGTGAAATTTTGTTCAACTTTTTACCGACAAATTTTCAAAAATAAAAAAATAAAATTATACGCTAATAAACTACGGATAATTTCCGATGCAATCAGGTACTTATCAATATCATTTCGAAGAATACAAAATTTCACCCTCTTCAGGGCCAAAGTAGTCTCAGACTTCTGGGACTTGGAATCGGTCAAAGTGGGTAAAAATTATATTTTATTCAAATCGAAAAAACCAAGTTACTTACGACATTGGAAATTTTCCGTAGAAAACAAATATAATATAAAAAAAAAAAAATTGTCACGACTTTTTACATTAATTTATCGATTAAAAAAATTAATGCATCTCTCACATTTTCCTCGTTTTATCCGACAGAATAACTAACGCACGCTCTTCATTTCCTTCTTTCAAACGTATCGCGTTCAACCACTGACACGATTCTAAATTACCAACTACCTTTTATTCGTCTCACTAAAAGCTGCCTATTTGCCAGGATTACGATGATTCGAAAAAGGAAATTTTTTGTTAAATACGACCGCAATAATGGACCCCTGGCCATAATCTCACGATGCAATAATTCCCATTTATTTTATCCTCGTTTTCGCACAGTTACCTTATTGTTAGAGAGAGACAGAGAAAAAAAGCGTCTTTACCATCCTATTACCATTTTTCTAGGTCCACCGTTCTTTACCGTCTTATATTACCATTCTTCGCCGTTTTATTCCGTTTCTTCCTGCGGTATAATGAAAATATTCAAGATGACACGAGTTTCCACTTTGCGCCCTGGTTCACGACACTTTGCCTGCCTCTCGTCTCGTTCTCGGTACCTACCGGTGAATTTTCTTCTCTCTTTCTCTTTTTACTCGCTCTATACTTTGCGTCTCCTGTCTATCTATCCGAGTGGCCCCGCGTCGTGTTACTGGTGTAACGCTTGTGGCTTCTGTGTGCGAAATGCGGCTAGGAACTAGTACTAGAAAAATATATAGGCGCGTGGGAAAAACGTATTCTCGAGCACATCGAGTCGAGGTAGGGGACACGCGCAGGAAAGTGCCGGTGGCGAACGCAAATGGGCAAGGACACTAGATACGTGTATGGGGCGTTTCGATTAAACTCGACATTATCGCCGATCTCATTAAACCATTTATTTACTCAATTTTTAATTAACTTTGTCACCAATCCAAAAGTCAATTATTTCGTAAATTTTTATTGATCTCTGATTAATCATTTAAAGAAAAAAATGTATCGCCGGATAGGAGACGATTTAACAATTTGCAAATATTTACAAAAATTGTCTACAAAAAATAACAAATATTGAAAAAAGTTTTTCAGTGAACCAACTCTAGTTTCCATTTTTTCCAGATTTATTTACTTCGATTTTTTTAAACAATTAACATGAAAATTGTATAAAATAAAAAAAATAATTTAATCTAGTCTGATGTTTTTTCATATACATTTTTTTTATACAGAAGTTTTACGTATAGGGGCTTTGTCGAAAGGAATTTGAAAAACTGCATGTTTTTTAGGGTTGCGACAGTCCTATAAAAAATAGGGGTTGGAATTCTTAAAGGGGTGTGTCGATTTAGAATGGAACGCCCCGCGTATACGGTGATGGGCTGTCTTAGTATATTTCTATGCACGTATATAGAGTGCGAAAGAAGGGATTAAGCCCCCCACCTATTAAATTTCAAGAGCAAGCCAAGGAGATGAAGAGAAGAAGAGGCATGGGAAAGGCTACGACGGGGGCGTTATTCGCTATCCAGCCTCAGTACAAATTCAACATCAACCACGTCGGACTACCACAAAACCTTCGACTTTCCGTACGGACTAAACAACATTGGAGGACTCGTCTCGAGTTCGAGACGAACGTTTTCATCCGAGCTTCCTCTCGCCTTTGCGCGAGGGAAACGAGAAAAATTATTTTTCATCTTTTAACGAGAGCTTTCGAGCAAAGATTTTCGAAATTGTCAATTTAAATTGCCAACTTCGTCCTTCGAGTGTCCTTGACACTGAGAAGCAACCGTTTATTGACGTTGATCGCTTTTCGCGACAGCGAAATAAAAGAAAGAAAATCATCACACGGGGTCGGTTGAATTTTTCGATTCGTCGATGAAGATTTTAAACTTTGACCTCTAAGTACCCTTGATGCTGAAGGTCATAGTGAAGGACTCGAGGACAATTTTTCCGGGTTGGTTCTGACCTTTACACGGTTGAAGGGATTAAGTTACCGTCGAGCTGCGATGGTAATTTGACCTTCGTGGAAAGGTGACCTCGAGGATTTTCATTCAACGCTCATTTCGTATCTGAAATCGTAAATTAAAAAAGAATAATGATTCTTTGGCGAGAAAGGAGAAAGATCAAAGGCTTTGGATCGTCCTTTTGCTAAAAGCTCGTGAATGAGACGTGGAACAATTACTCGGGCATAATTTATTTCGAGTCTCTTCAAGGTCATTCGTTTTGGGCTGAGTGTGTATCGTTCGAAATTTACTGTAGTGACAAATCGCTGGTTTTAATTTGAACGTGACTGTGCGACGAATGAGATAGAAAAAAAAGAGAAACGAACAGAAGAAGAAGTAGGAGACGCAGAAGAAGAAGAAGAAGAAGAAGAAGAAGACGAAGAAGAAGAAGACGAAGAAGAAGAAGAAGAAGAAGAAGAAGAAACGACCTAGTGATTATTCAGACCTTGAACTATTTCATCAACGCATTGACAAGAAAGGCCCTTGAAGAAAACCGCCGACATTCAACTCTGGACCAGAAAGTCACGGTTCGTCAAGTGACGTCCTTCATGTTTGAAGACAGCGAGGCAAAGCTTTTTGTCGACTCGTCAAAAAATCAACGAAGATCGACGACTCGCGGTGTAACAAATTTTTTCAAAACTTTCTCTCGACGTTCATGAAAGAACCCGAAGACAAATTTACGTCATGGAAAATGAAAAATCATAAAACCTACTCGAAGAAATGATAAATGACTAAAATTAAAATTCAACCGAAATAACCAGCTCGTAAATCGTCAACCATTCTACGAGACAATTTTCTACAACGTCAACAAATTTCGAAAATTCGTGGCTTAAAAAGATCCGAACGCTCGTGAAGCATCGAAGAAAAAATTCATCGTAGAAAAATAAACAAATAAACGGTAAGAATTCAAAAAATTCGAAAAATTGGATTTTTGTATATAAATTTTTCTCATTGAACTGTAATTTTATTTATTTATTGATTTTTTAATAGAATTCTTAATTCAGTCAAATGGAAGTTTATTTCGACGAGGCGGAAGCATCCGAGGGTTGCAGAGTCTCGTGCCTCGTGCAAATAATCGGTGAGTCAAGAATTCCGTAATATTTCGTAATAAAAAAGATAAGAGTTGATAACGATCGAAACGGTAAATCTTAACTTTCCGCGCGACGTGCTTTCTGTTTACAAACAGACGAACTATTAAAAAGTCGGGAGTTTTTACGGGAGAAAACGGATGAGTGCTCGATCGTCGAGAAATCATTATGCGAATTAGAACTCCCTCGTTATCTCATCGTTGAGTCGAATCCGGATGATTCAACGTCATCTCAAAATTTTCATTTTTTTTTCGACGTCTCGTAAAATATTTCTCGTCGAGTCGAAAAATTTCGCATCTTCGATTAATTTTCATCTCGATTAATATTCATGTCGATTAATTTTCAACTCCAATTAAAACACGCCCACGACGTCGTACAGAAAACAGAAAAAATTAAGAATACAAATTTCAGATTAAGAAACTGAAACAGATTTCAATTAAGAATTACAGACGTTGGCCCGTCACGATTAGAAATATTGGAGTTCCGATCTCGGGAGTTTAGCGAACCGTTAAATATTTGCCCTTAATGAAGAACCGGAAGTCGATAATCACGATGGGAGAATGTTTTTCGAACGTTTTTTTTCTTAGTACAAAACGGTAATACTCGAGATTTCTCGTTCCAACGGCAATTAGATTTATATTTCTTTTTTTAACGGTTTTTGTTTTATTTTTTAACTTACCGACGGTAATTTATCGCGATGAAATAGAAGTCTTACCGGTCGACTTAATTTTGCGAGGAAACAAATCAACGAGTTCGAGATTATAAGTTTCGGTGGAAAAGCAAAACGCGATGTCGTGCGTGACGTGGGAAGAAGTAACTTCGCGAACCGATAGTTGACCGGAGGCAAGTGGGGAATTCGCCTCGTGCTGACTTATTCATGACGCTAGCTCGGATCGAGACGCCCACCGATTACCACAGACGATATGGTATTCCTTTTCCTTAGGGGCATTAGAATTCTCGATATCGTGGGGTGGAAAACCAAAGCTGCTTGGAGTGTTGGCACAACATATCGCGGATAATCGGACGATCGTTAACATCCGTTATCGCCTTTACGACACTTCAATTTGTTAATAATTTTTCTCGTATCGATCGATTGAATAATATTCGTTTATTAATAAAATCCGATTGATTTCTATTGAATTGAATAATAAATCAATTTAACAGAATCAATTCTGTTATTCAATTCAATAACATTAAATTATATAATGAATAAATTTAACGATATTGAGTTAAACGATAAATTAATTCATAAATATTAAATTTAATAATAAATCATTAAAATCAAATTACACAATTATCGTTACAAAATTAAATATCCATTAGATTAAATGATATTTCAAATTAACTCCACAAAAACAATATTATCTCGACAATTAAATCTCGCTATCAATCTCAACGAATAATGGACCAGATCGATTGATAAATCTCTCACCAAAAACAAAAAAAATCCGGGGTAACGCGAGCCAATCGAGAGAAGCTTCGTAATTCCGTCCATATTTTTATTACGATTCTATATAAGTACGTAATAAATATACGACACGTGAGTACGCTTCACCGAGTCCAGACGCAATGATTACCATACGTATCGACTGTTTCGCTCCTTGCCCAGGGTGACGAGAGAGAGGAGGGGTCGGGGGGGGGGGAGGTTTTGATATTCGTTGGCATTGCTCGGTGTGCCGTCGTCGAGGATGTTTCTCGATGTCCCATCAACGGGAATATTTCCTGCTCGTGGCACGCAAACACCGTTACCACATGACGGTATTATACGAAAACGCGATTAGACTACGACGTCGACCGCGAGTCTCTAACCATCGTTCGAGAGCTCGTAAGAAAAAAATAAATTAAGTAAAATAAATTTCTGTGTTTTTTTTTGTTCTTTTTAGTTACAAAAAATAAAAAAGAAAAATTAATCCAACGAAGATCGAGCGATTTGAGTCAATCACGGTGGTCTGAAATGGTCGTCGTAATTAGCAATCGCGTTTTCTTTTATCCGACGCGACACGTGATTAAAATTTGTTTTATTTTTTGTTCATCTCGAATAATTTTTAAGGTTTTTTTTTTCGTTTTTCCGTTTTTTTGTTGGTACATTCGACGCCTCGTTAGGCTCAACGTGAGCTACGGGACATTTGTATCTCGTAAATGTATCAGCTAGTTTCTCGTTCGAGACGTCGTTAAAATTGTTCGTTTTTTTCTCTGTCGCGTTATCCGTCGAGAAATCAAATATTTTTTCTTTACGAAGTCGAGCGAAGAGAGAGAGAGTTGAAAAAAATGAAAAAAATATTTAATTGACCGAGAGATCTGGGTTTGTTGCCTGCAAGCCGATAAGGTCCGAGTCATTCCGACATTTGGTCCCTAGGAACGATCATCTCTTTTCTCGCTTCTCTCGTTGATTTTCCAGGCTTTTGTGCGTTCACGTTGTTTTATTTCTTTTTTTCTTCGTTCTCGACTTCGCGCTATTAGTCGTTTTCACGCGGTAAAACGCACAATACCGCAACACTCGCGACATCAGCCGGCTGTCCTGTATCATTAAATTCAACCGTAAAGTCTTTTGTACGATTTATCATTTACCGTAGATCTTATCGTCGATTCGGCGTAAGAGCAAATCCGTTAGGAACTTGACACATTTCTTGGCTTTTTTTCCCTTTCTTTTCACGCTCGACCGTCGAGTTACCGATCAATTTTAACGATTTTATGGAATTTCGACGAATCGTGGGATGATTTTTTCCCCCTCGTGTTCGATCTTTGCTCGACTGAGATTCGGCAATATTTTTGTTATTTATGAGATTCTTGTATTCCGTAAGAAAGATTTTTATCTTGTTTCATTCGACAACGTCGAGAGGAAAGTAAAATTTGTATTTCATTGATTTATTAAAATTTGTAATTAAAAAAAGATAAATAAACGATAAATTTCAATAAAAATTTTAATTTTCCTCTCCGTTAACGAGAAATTGAGAATTTTTATCGATCGTTCGGGTTTAGACGACGCTTGGGCTGACGCGAGATTGTCCTTGATCTTGAAGCAACAGGTTTGTAGTAAAAGAATCGTTTTTTAAGTACATGCCTTGCTCCACTCGTCACTTTTACTCCAAACTCGTTCTAAGAAAGTTCAGGCAGACAGGTTGCTCGGCTATTATACAACGTGTTCGCGTGTCTCGAGACGATGAATAAAATTCCATTAATTGCGAGAATTGTTTACGTACGCATCGTAATAGACTTCGTGTAATTTCTCATTGTGCCCGGTGAATTTTTCTTTTTTATCAACTGGGATAGATGAAGAAAAATTGTCGTAATCGAGTCTCGACCTTATCGAATTATGGACTAATATCAAAGTTAAAATTCCAGCTTATAAATATTTTACATCGCAATGAAAATTTACATTCAAATTTATCAAAAATCCATTCCAATTTCTCAATATTTCAATCATTATAATAAAAATCCAAGCTTCCAAGTTAATTCAAATATTTCAACAAAATTTTATTGACATTTCCATTGTTTAAATAAAAATAAAATTATTTCAATATTTTTAATATTCATAAAAAATTGTTACGCTGATGAATAATATTTGCACACTCGACGCTATCGAGTCGTTTCTTCGCCAATATTCAAATTCGAATAAACAACCAATTAAAAATTGTAATTAATCGATTTTCCAATATTTTTCGAAAAATTACGAATAAAAAAACAATTTTCAAAAAGTATACGAATATTAGTGAACCATTGACGATATCGAGGTTGACAGAATCGAGGTATCGACTCAAGCTCGTCCGGTCTTTTATAAAACGCACGAGATCCCCCGAGAACACGGTGCGGCGACAGGAAGTTCCGCTATGTCCCACATAACACGAGTTGGCGATTCTGCGAGAACGAGGATACGAGTAGGAGGCGAAGTAAAAGAGGCGAAGGAAGTACCTTACGTATTATGTTTCTTGTCTGGTCTCGTTGTAACTTCTCTCGCGACTCATTATGCGGTGTAGCCAGTGACGTCGTTTTTTCTTCTTCTTCTTCTTCTTCTTCTCCTCATCCTCCTTTTTCCCCTCGGCTCGTTTCCTTTTTTCCTTCTTTCGCCATTTCGGGCGTAATATGCTCGGGTAACCAGATTCTTTCCACCCGTGAACATCAACCTACTGCCGAGATCCGCAACCCCGAAGAGATTCTTAGGATAACTCGGCGGTGCTTTTTCAGCAGGATATCTCTATATCTATATATATTCTCTTACTTCTAAGTATTTTTATTTGTGTACATGAATAATGTGCATTGTAACGTTCGAGAATTCAACGAGCTTGAGGATTCGTGGAAAAGGCCATTCCAGCGTGTCGCTCACTTGGTTATTGCATTGTCGGGGTGGGGGTTGATGGGAAAAAACGATGCAAAATCAACGATTCTTGGATCGATTCTTTGATGAGAAAAAGGTTGGGGCCATTGCGGTCGACTAATAATAAGAAAAATTGAATATTTTTTCAACCAGGAGGGATTTTTCTGGAATAAAATGGTGAAGCAAACTTACTACACATTTATTTTGAAATATTTCACGCCTTTGCTAATTTCAACTGCTAATTAGATAATCGACAAAACTGAAATAAAAAAAATTCCTAAAAAAGCGGCAATTTTTCAAAATTTTCTCATTTTTTTCCTTCAAATTTTGTTTGTTTAGATGAAAAATTTATTTATATATTTTTTCCCGTATTTTTTGCGGTCACGTTGACTAGGTTTATTGAGTGACCCGTATTGCCCGTCGTCTTAAGACGCGCGCGAAATTCAAAAATCGATCGCAACCGCGTAGTTCAATTTTCACACGCAATTCAAATCCTGCTCACCTCCATTTATTCTCGGCACAATTTCTTAGGTATAAAAAGCTAACGTAATTTCCTCAGTGTTCATAAAAATTGCCAACAGCAAGATGCAACTATCATCGTTATGGTAGATCGCTCGAGCGAGTTGTATATATTTATCATCCGGAAGTTTGAATGTCACAATCGATCGGCGTATAACGACGCCACGGTTGCAAGAAAGTTCCCAACTTATTTATTCTCGTTGATTTTTCTACAATTTGCACATTCTCGTAACGTCTCGCGGTCGTTATTGACTCGTTCTTTTCTAGAACTTCTGTGAGCTTGTGTATGCGTGATTGAAAAATTGATCGGTGGCTATTGCCCGGGAATAGACTAGAGGCGCCACAGGTGTTTGAGAAACCCGGGGCGGTTTACTCGGTTTACTCTACGCTACCGGGAAATGCATTAATATCATAAATATATATATATATATATACAGGGTGTTAGGTAACTACGAAGATACAGAAATATCCAGGTAGTTAGCGTCGATATAAACACAACGATTTTTTTTAATTGTCCTACGATGAAAACTGTCTGAGTTATTAATTCACAAAGTTTAAAATTTTGAGAAATAACCTAAAAATTCGAACCAACGCCCTGTCGATGAATGGCGGGATCGCTGAAGACATTTTTTTCCACATATCGATGCTTTTTTGTTGTAGACATTGACAAAATAACTGTTAATAAACGAACAACGAGTCAAAGCGGTGAGAAGAATTTTGTTTTTTATCATTCAACCGCAGATGGCTCGATGACAATGTTTAAACTTTAAACTTTGCGAATTAATATCTAGGGCAATTTTCATCGCAGGACAATTAAAAAAAACCTCTGGTATTTTCCCTGTCTTTGTGGTTGCTTAACACCCTTTATATCTAGTTATAGTTATTGATTTGTAAATTTCAATTTTTTGTAGGTCGCTTCCATATGGTATTTTTTTAATTGAACGTATACGTCGATTTACTGAAGATTTTATAACATCCCTGAGCTCGCGGCTAATGGAGATTCTCTTGGGTCTTCCTCTCTCTCTCTCTCTCTCTCTCTCTCGTTCTCTCTTTCGTAGTAGGATCGTTAACGTTCAGTTGAGATATTTATACATAAAACGAGATCCCAGTTTCTAACGGTAAGCAGCTCACGATCTTTTCCCCGACGTTAGAATTTATCCCTAGACTACTATACACCACATCCCGAATCTCGATCTTCGTTAATAACACCTGGTAGTACAGTCGTACCTTCCTAAGCTGGAATAAAAACAAAATCGTCGAGTCAAAAAACATTGTGGCGATAAATTCGGATTTGATTACAAATTCAATTTACCTAAATAAATGGATATGAATAAATTATTAAATTTACAAAAAGTATTTAAACGTACAAAAATATAAATCTTGATGGAATACAAATTTTAAAAATTAACAATTTACCAGATTATTTACCAAAAATAATAAAAAAAATCTTATTTTCGAATCTTATTTTTATAGCAAACAATCGAAAAAATAAATGGTCGTAATTAATCACTCGATTAAAAAATAATCTCTCGACCTCACTTTCACCCCCAAAAAACATCGCTCAAGAACCCCCCATTCTTCTCACTACCACAAATTCCATCTAACCAATTTTCACGAAGTGGGTCACAAAAGCAAAAAAAAAAAGAAAAAAAAAACACCAAACCGTAAATAAAAACGTAACAGGTCTCTCGACAAAATTCGTCATCAGACCGAATCGACACGAGAAGCTCGTTCACCCTGCGTCCATTTCTCGCTCCTCAATCCTACGACAACGTGTGTCTCCTACACTGGTTCAAGGTGCTCGCTCTTCACCCAGTCCTTTTTTCTTCTCATTGCTCATATACATATATATTTTTTCCTCCCTCAGTTCTTCTCCGGTGAATGGAGTATAATTTTATCTCTTCCTATCTCTCTCCTATCTCAAGACCCTGAAGAGGACTCGTGCCTCACAGATTACAACCTCTACTCTATATATATATATCTATATATATATATCTATACATTTCCCCCTATACATATATACATACATATCCATATATATATATAGGTATACAGTAATACAAAGATCGCTTAGCATACGCTAACGTACACGAAGGTTATTCAACCCGTTCGAGAGTTCTCGTAGCTTCGCCCATCGTCATCGTTCTCCCGGTCTCCTGGTTGCCTATAAGAGTGACCAGAGAGGTGCCCTAAGCGTGTTTCGTATATGTGTGTTGGTATGTTCTTTTTTTCTTCTTCTTCTTTTTTTTCTTTCGTTTTTTTTTTCCCTTCGAGTATACCTGTATATCGTTCTCTCGTCCACTCTTGGAACAAGTAACGGGGTTTTGGAGACTTCTCCGCGGACCTCGCTCTCGCCTCCTCGGTATCGTGGCGCGTTTTACAAAGCGCGCGCGTCAAGCCATCCGTAAGGAGTAGAGGAGGTGGCCCGAGGTTGGACACGAGTGCCCTGACACTCAGTCAGCCGTGCAGTCGAAAGATCGTCCTCTTCTGCATTGGCTCGTTTGCGTCTTTTCCTCGGCATTGTCCCTTCTCGCATTGCGTACCATCCACGTTTTTGGTATCACGACCACGCGACGCGCAGTTACTCCCGCGCTCGGTTATTCGTCTCGCGGTACTCGCGCGCGTATCACTCCGTAAACCCCGTGGGAGACGCGGTGCTTTGTTTTTTGTTTTTAGTTTTCGTCGCGTTTTTTTCATCATTTTTATTTTGTTTTATCGAGTTTTTGTAAATTTTTTATTTTTTTTGTTTTGTTGAATTTAAATACACATTTTTTGTTTGTTTATATCGAGTGTGATCGAAGTGTGCGAATGTCGCGATAGGGGGATCGACGATCGATCGATTCAAGGGGTAAGTTTAAATTGGGTGAATTTTTAACGGAATTTTCGTCCCGAGATTAGATTTTTTATGCTCGGTTGTTACTGCGTTAATTATGATGAGAAATTAAAGAAATTATCTTGGATTAGAAAAGTTAGGTGAGATGTTTTTGTTTTGTGCATAAGACGTATCGTGGAAAATCCGTAATTATACGTTTGAGGTAAAAGTGGTGAGGAAATGGGACGATATTTCTTTTTCTTTTTTTTTTGTTCTTTTCACCGTGTGGAGGAGAAAAAAAGTATATCAAGAAAAGTCTACCGATGCAAGGTTGTAATTAAATGTAGCGGGGTTGACCCGGATGATGGTTGTTCGTCCTGCGTGTAATACATCGCGTATAGCGACATAGTAAGCCACGTAATTTTGTTGCGGAACGCGACCAGTTTACTCCCTACGCAATATCATATATTTTATGTATATATATAAATATATAGTGACTTTTATATATATATATATATATGGACAAAAGGGGATAGTACAAAATGGGTGGCAAACACGAGATTAGTAATTCAAAAATTTATTACCCTTGAAGAATCCGTTCCGCCTGAGATCGACGATCCATAAACCTACGCGTCGAGATATTCGCCGATCGCGGTTTTCGCCTACGTCGAATAATAAAGTCGTCGCGAGGTCCTCGATATTACCGTTTGCGATTAATCGATAATGGATTCTACGTAGTTATATATAATACATTGGATCGAGAGATTCTTTTCACGAGCCACAAAAGATCGGTATTAAATCGGTATGGACATGAAAGAAAGAAATAATTTATTCAAATTGTGCGAGATTTATCGACCGGAAATAAAATTGATTATTCAGATTTAAAGATTTATTCGTGCGCGCCGTGAGGTTTTACGATCCGGAAGTCGAATCACGTTTAGGTTCGAAATATCGTAAAATAATAATAATAATAATAATAACAACAACGTTACCCAATTTTCTTGTCTTCGATGACGCACGTGTTTTTTTTTAAATCTCGAATGCCGTTGAGCGTAACCGGAAGTACGAAAAATGTTCGAGGAATATTCGAGAGGCTTTTCCAACCCGATCGTGAGACGACTGACGATCGTGTCGTGGAACGAGTAAACAATATTTCATTTCGATAGAATCGATCGACGATCTTCCGATTCTGGTTGATCGTCGTGTCTTAAAGACGAGCTCGACAGTTATATCTACATTCCGGCGTAACGCCCACACATTTGGTTTAACGAAACTCGATGCAAAATCGGAGCGATATATATATATATATATATATATATATATATATATATATATATATATGTAGAGTGAGAGCTATAGGTGCCGATATTTACCGTTATCGTCGCCTCTCTCTCTCGAGGAGGAACTCTCGAAAGTGTACAGGAAAATGCAACGGTAAAAAAAATACCGATCGTTGGTCTTCGAGACGATCGACTCGCGTATCGAAGTTTGAAAAATAAGAAAAATCGAATCGATAAACAAATCGGATTCCATTTATTACCGATCGAAAGTATGAGAGATGAATCGATTAATCGATCAACTTGTTCGATCCGATATAAAAAGTTGTATCGAAGTTTGAAAAATAGGAAAAAAAGTCAATAAAAATAAAACGATCAATTCCGATTTATCACCGATCGAAAGTGTGAGTGATGAATTTATTAATTGGTCGACTCCTTTGATCAGATATAATAAAATATGTCGACGTTGAAAAACAGGAATAAAACAATAAAAATAAATTGATCAAAGCCGATTTATCATCGATCGAAAATATCAGAGACGAATTCATTAATTAGTCAAGTAATTCGATCCTATATAAATATTTTTAATTATGAAATTTGGTTTTCTTTTTACTTCAAGCGAAGACAGTTTTCGAATTCGTAAAAAATGGTAAATTCTCATTCGGGTAACAAACAGGCAATGTTCGACGCGAAACGATCACCTCGAGACACGATCGGTTCGTTGCGACGATCGAATACGAACGATCCGTGGGCCTTGGTCCGTTAAATCGACGATAAAGGATTCGTATCATGCTGCTTCTTCGACTGCAGACTGCGCCGATCGGGACGGACTTGCGTCATTTCAATCGAACGCTTTATTTCTCACAGTACTTTATACCCAGTGACGATCGAACAATTGTCTTGTCATTGTTATTATTATTTCATTTTGTTCTTACCTCACGTCGATTCGAATGGTTTTTAGTTTGCGCAAAGATCGACAAATTTCGTCATGTCGATCGTCGACTTATTTTCAGATTAGGCTCACGCGTTATCGCTTCAGGACAACGAAACAAAAATCTCGCGAACTACTCTTTCATGATAATTTCATTCACGTACCGACCGTTAGGACAGCGATAGTTTAACGTGAAGATCGTTTTTTTTTCCTTAAGCGAGCCTTGAAATTTACCGAACGAGATTATATTATTGTAAACGCGTGCGCATAAAAATAAATTTTACGACACCATAAGATTTGGTCTCGTAGAATCGCTCGACTTCGAGCAGGAAAGATTTAATTTTTTACGTGTTTCTCGAATCTTCAAAAATACCCTGACCTGCATTCGTATTATCTCCGTGAGTAATAAAAGTTTACGTCTCTCACCGACTTCCATTCTATTTTTCTGTTCCAGTTTAAAAATGCGTTTCAAGCTGTTGGCTGCCCTCGCGATCCTGCTAATTGTGGGATCGAACGACGCCAGGCCCTCGATACATGGTGAGATAAAAAATTTGTTTACATGTCAAACGTTTTCTTTTTTTAACGAATTTTATTCGAATCAATTATTCATACAGACCGCTCGATTTTGTTTAGATAAAAATGATGTCCAATATAAAGTGAGAGAAACAATTGTAAAGCGAACAATAACCCATGCAATTCCATTAAATCGGTGGATATTTCGAAAAAATCTTACAATTATTGAAAATCGTAGCGAATATTAGCAAAATATATTTGTTCAAAAATAAAAGAGAAAGTGTGTGTTAAAAAGTAAATTTTGAAAATAGAGATTCGTCCTTCAAAAAAATGTTGTGCAATATGCGTGTACCACCCCTTAAGGATGTTTCAATCAACAGCGAAAAATTCTCGTCATCATCAATAAGATAACAGCTTTGAAACAGTGGAAAGTAATATTCCGGCGATCGGTTGTCATCCGCTCGGAGTGGGCGTCAAATTTGCGAGGCCGGGAGTCATAAAAGACCGGCAATCAATTTTCCACAGTTTCTACCCCCAGTCGCGAAAGTTTCTTGTGGAATAAATAATAGCACGTCTGGCGATGAACTTCTCATCGATTCTTTTTTCTCTATCTCTCTCTCTCTCTCTCTCTCGAGCAATTTCCATGCAGTACGTTACAAAATAAAATCAAATTCTATCGAGCAGAAAATTGCACGTTTAACACGATTATCTCGTTGCAGATATACCGGAAGTCGTCGATGAGAAGGCGTCGACGAAAATCGTCGCGGATGATTCGTCGTCGTTGCGACCGCTCGAGCCGATGAGCTCGTCGGTCGCGAAGCCCGATAGCAGGTACAGAGGACGGATGGAAAATAGTAGACAATATAGGGATAATTTTTATCGTAGTAGCTTCACCCCCGGTATTTTAAATAGTTTTAAAAGCGACGAGAATTTCGGTCTACCGAGCGGTTGGCAATATTGGGGAGGAATACAAAATTTATCGTCAAATTTGCAAGCTGGATCGAGAGAATCCGATAGATTGATCGACGAGTTCAAGAGTCTCAGATTTTCCATGGAGAAAGCCACAGACTCTTCGACCATCGATCCTCAAATTCGCCGGAACGCCTCGCGTCAAAGTCACAATGACAAATTCATCAAATTATATTCCCCGTCGATGCTCGATGAAAAATCAAAGAGTCCAAATAATCGGCACGACGCTCAAAATTCCAGTAAGACGCGAACGAATTCCAAAGTACCCCTAAAAATCTCGATAAACGGAAAAAATCGGGTTATTTTGAAATCGGATTATCACAATCCCCTGAGATACGAGGAAAATTTACAACCGGTGAATTTGGTAAGACCGAAAGATCGTAACAACACGACGAAGCACGAGTTGAAGAATTGGCCCAACGAGGATATAAAGGATGTTCACGATCTCTTCAATTACGACAAGTACACGTCGAGCATTAAGAAAGTTTCGCATCCTCCCTCTTCCCAAAATTATGGCGATGCTCCAATTTATCACATTACGAAAAAGAAGAAGAGAAAGAAGCCGGGAAATCAAACGGTCAGACCTGGAGTCATTAAAAATCAGTATCAAAATTCATCCCCTACGAGTCATAACAATCATCAACAATTCTCAACGTCCACCCCACAATCAGTTGGCTCGAGTGCGACCTACGATCGAGAACCCCTCATGCAGCCTAATGTTCAGGAGATCATTCACTGGCTTCAGATTCCTGCCTTTGCCTCGATAGAGAATCAGAGTTACTCGGCAGGGAACGTACCATCCGGTGAAACCGTCACCAACGCCTTTGATCGCCCTTATCACGATCTTGGTCGTCCCAAACCGGTGACAGCGACCACCTATTTTCAACCTGAGAATGATTATTCCGGGACTCCCCTGTCAACGCAGATTTACACTGACGAAATTCCAGGGATGGTCGCTAATCATGAACCTCAGGTTCAAAGTCCTAAGCCCTATCAGCCCTCAGATTATTATGGAGAAAATTATCATCAAGAGTCTGAAAGTCATCAACAATCGGTGACTAACGGTTATCAGTCAGAGAATCAAAATCATCATTCGGAAAATTACGACGAATCACCGAAAGATCCTTATCAGGAATTCGGTAATCATAATTCTGATCGTCCCTCAACCACTTATTACGTCCAAACCCCGACCCTAGACGGTCCGAGTCATCAAGGTACCGAATCGACTCGTCCAGTCGAGATGGTCAGTCTTCCATCGTCCGTCGTCACCCTCCTGACCGATCTCGCCAATAAAAAACCAACTTCCTCAAGATGGCCGATTTTCAGGCCAACCTCGGAAATATCTCAAAATACGGTGGTTCACATACTCAACACAGGCTCGAAACGACCGAACGTCACAGTGAGCGAGATGCAAGTACCCCAGGTAGAAAAACCCTCGGGAATTTTGGGTACGAACATGACTGAATCTGCGACGCCTCCTAATGTTCACATAATGTTCATGAACGAGGAAGTTCAGGGTGCCGATAATCCTCTTTCGCAATCCATACCCGAAGTTCCATTTCAGGACAACAATTGTCCAACGATCATGATCAATTCTATAACTCGAGTCAACAATACAATAGAGAGCAAAGAGGGCTGTACAGATCTGAACATCGTCATTAATTCCCAAGTGCTCAGTACCAATGTCTTCAAACCTGGAAGTCTTTCACAATCATACGCGGACTCTCAGGACAAGTACGCGGGAGCGGTCCATACGGAAAGTCCTCAAGATACCAGTTCTAATTTCGAGAATACTCAAAATCCTTACACAGGGAGTAGCCCAGAGGGGACCTTTAATTCAGACGACGAACAAGACGCGGATAGGAACGATCTGTTTGAGAATCAAGCCCTTGATTACGAGGAAGAAGGTGTCTTCACCTCGACCTCTCAAGCAGTTTCGGAAATTTTCATCTCTACCGGAGATCCTCAGGAGGGAGCTTTCGATGCTCTGGGTGGATCGGAACCTGCCGATGGTGCGGGGATCTCATCGATAGGTGAATCTTCTGTAGTTGGAAACACACCGGAGGTGCTACCAGCGTCTGTAGCCGATCCCGGCGTCGCGGTCGGCCAAGCGGTAGGTGGCACTCCGGCGGTTGGTCAGTCGTTCGGCGGTCTGCCAGGTGGCGCTAGTGGACCGATTTCGAGTTTAGCCGGGGCTTCCCCGGCTGGCGGTCTTCCTGCTTCGCCGGCCTCGACCGCTCTAGCGACCGTCGATGACGATGACGACGACGATGATTACGACATGAGTCCGTCCGGTCTGATGCAGTCGATGGGTTCCGTCTTCACTTATTTCACGTTTCTAAATCCTCTGAACTACAGCATATTCAGTCTTGCCGCTGCCCCGTTCGCGGCAATGGCCGCTGGTGTTCTCGGTATCGCTGCTATTTTCTTCCCATGGGCATTACCCGGTGTTTTGGATTTCGGTCGGGCCGCTGACAAAGTTACGATTAGATTCAAACCCAGCCTGGACGAAGTGGTCAGACAATCGATCCACAAATACAGAGATTGGCACGAGTGGAAGAGCAAACGAAGGAAGAGAAAGAGATGACTCGTGGAATTCACAAGATCCATGCGAAAATCATGATTTTTTTTATTTTCCGGAATGACTTCGCTTGATTTTCGAAGATTTCGTAAGTCATCGTCGCGCCCCTTATTTGGACCGTACGATTTTTTGCAGTCATCCTATCGATCGATTCGATCAATTGGCAAAATAAACAAATAAAAAAACGAATTACGTTCCCCAAATATAATTCTTAAGTAACTAGACATAAATAGTTCATAGATTTATTTATTTTTGTACTTATCGTAGATGAAACTTCGACTATAGAACTGACATGGTATTATTTATAATTTATACGTGTTTCGTGTAATTTAATCAACCCAGTTTCAACGTTTCAGGGCATTAGCAGGCGTTTACGCTGACAATCTATTTTTTTGTATCGATAATAAATTATTAGAAACGACAAGTCTTTTCATTTACTAGATCTTAACTTATATCTTGTTTTACTTGATAAATTGAAACACCTAAAAAAGTACTATCTCGGTGAGTATATCCAATTCAATCTTCGCAGTTGGATAAAATTAAAGCCAAACGTCGAATCAAAAAATTGAACATCATTTCTTACGACGCGGATCTCTATTTTGCAGGAGCGAATCAACGGGCGATAAGCGCAACTCGAAAGATCTTCAGTACATGGATCAATCACTGAGGACTGTGGCGACACAATTGCTCAACGTGACGAGTCCCGACGAACCCGTGAAAGACACCCGTGAAAATCACAAAATTGCCAAAATCAATAATCTTCCAACGCAAGTTTTACTGTTCAACACGAAAAATGAGAATTCCGTTTCCTCGAGCGTCCCGAAAAATGAGAAGAGCGACATGGACTTGGTGCGCGAGATAAATTCCGAGATAAGTTCGATGGGTTCGATGGGAATGAATTTTGGTAGACCGGTGAACTCGAAGTTTGGCTTTTTCGAACCGAGCCATCCGGGCCAAGCGATGGCGATGACCGAGGAAGAGCTGGAGAGAGAATTGTTAGCGGCCAGTTCGACGAGATTGATGACGGCTCACAAGAATCATCCAACGACGACCGGTGGTATTTCGACTTGGATCCTTCTCAATCCTCCGACCACGACGAGCAGGCCAGTGGCTGATGAAGAGAATAACCTTGTAAAAGAGGTCAAGGTCAAAGTTCATTCCCAGAATAAATTGATGACACCCGTCGCGATCCTGGAATCCACATCGAAGACTGACGCGAAAACCGCGACGACCTTGGAGAAGGTCGTTACGCCGCAATCAACGACCCCGATGGAGAGGGTGACTACCCTGACGAAGAGTACGACTTCCGGTCTGAAGAAAACTACGTCACGTCCAGCCGCGACGACGGAAAAGCCTTTCAAGACTCCTCAGACGACTTTGAAAATAGAAAAAGTGAAGGTCACTCAAACGACCTTCGACCCGAAGACTTCGACTTCCGGTTCAATGACAACGAAGCAGGATAACGTAGTCACGACCCCAAAAACGTCGATTACGACTAAAAAAACCGGAAGTACATCTCGTCCGACAACGAGGCCCAGGATAACGACGCCAAAACCCATGAACGTAACGTCCAAGCCAATGACGACGAAGCTATCGAAACCACAGTCGGTAAAGCCAACGAGAAGAACTTCGACCAAGACTCCTGTAGATACAACGAAGAATCCGAATACATCGAAGATCGAGAAAGTGACATTCAGGCCCGTTCATATGATAACGACCCCGAAAAGCATGGAGAACGTCGAGAGACCGATGTTCGTATCAAAAATCAAGAGTTCCATCCTGTTGGATTCGTCCTTGAAGTCTTCGTTGGATTCTCAGTCGTCGTTGAAGAACGACACGACGTCGAACAGCGAGGAAACAAAATCAACTACTTCGGCCAGCCATCAAGAGGAAATACCCTCCAAAACAAAGAAAACTCCGGTAAAAGCGAACAACGTGCTCAAAGTACAATTGAAAAAACCAACGGAAGCTTCGACGAGTATCGAGATCCAGCCGATCAAGGTCAGCGCCCCGATTCTCAAAATCGAGAAAATCGCTGAAAAACCATCGAGGAAGAACTCGACGAAACCTTACGATTCGGTGCTCATCGATAACTCTCCCGTCGACGTAAAGTTCGATTTTAATCCGGAAGTGACGAACGTCGACGTGGAAACGTCGACGGACACCATCAACGTGACGACCAAGAGACCCCACAAGAGGAAGAAGAACAAGGTTCGCAGACGCAAGCCAACGACAGTGGCGCCATCTTCAGCGGCTACTCTCTCGACTACAGAAGCGCCGACCACTCCGAGCCCTCTACCGATAATCGCGCCAACGGAGAACGTGGAAAAGCTTACCGAGCTGGGAATAGTCGATAATTCCATTCAAGAGTCGAAAATCGTTGCCGAATCGAAAGTGAGCCCGAGCAACGGCCTCAATAACACGAAAAACAAGAAGAAACAAGTTCAGAAGCCTTTCGGTACGCAGATATACAATTTCTTGTCGCGCGAGGTTATGCCGAGTTTCGGTGTCATGTCGTTGGTAGGTCTGGGTCTTGGCTTAGCTTCGTACTTCCTCTATCCGTTCGGTGGCGCAATCGCCCGACGAAATTACGTCGTCGAGCCGAATTACAAATACAGCATGGACGAATACGGCGGCAATTACGGTCAGAACGAGGAGGAAGTATTTTCGAAAGTACTTCAAGGAATGACTAATCAGGATGGCAAGTACGGTGGTATAAAGGATTACGAGAATAATTTCTACAGATATCAGCAAGCTTACGACGGTGCTTACGACGCTTCGTCTCACACGACGAGACGCGATCCTAACAGATATTCGACCTCGTCGGCGCTGCTTTACCGACCGTTGGAAACGACAAATTACGACAGTAGCAAATACAGAAATACGGAATTCAAATATCCGGAAGTATCGTCGACGCCGAATTATTACGAGAGACAAAAGAAACCGGATTTCGTTGGGAAAAATTCGGGCGATCGGCAATTCGTCGTCGGTAACGTACCCAAGGAGTACGCTTACGAGGACAATTTCTCAAGTATCCTACCGATCACGACCGAAAGTCCGAGGAAGAATTACGAGCAGGATGATTTGAAATTTTCCAAAAGTCCGACCAACGATTCGCCGAATTATGCGCACGCGGAGGCTCTGAAATCGAGCGACGATTACGACGAACTGGAGATAACACCGAGCGCGGTCGCGGTCGAACACGGTCCAAGATCGTTAAACAATATTTCACCGAAATTGCGAAGACGCAAGAGGGAATCGGTAATACAGTTGATTCCTTCGAGGACCGAGATCGAGAAGGAGGTGGAGGAAATCGAGAAGGAAGAACCACTCAGTAATGAAATTCTCGATATCATCGACTCGGTTATTCCTGGTGATACCGATCCGCCCGTAAAGAGTATCGAGAAAAGTCACGAGTTGAATGGAAACGAGAAGAAACACAATGTTGAGAAAAAAGCATCGGGCGACGACGCGATCGACAAACGAGCTGGATCGAATGGTGAGAAAATCGGCACTCACTCGACTTCCGATCTTGGCAACGCGATCGATAAGGTCGAGGCCACGGAAAAAAGTACAGTCCCGGAGAATGCTGGAATTACGGAAAGAAGTGGAGTCACGGAAAAGAGTCCAACTTCGTCGATCGCGAATTCCGTGACGGAAAAAATCGATACGACTACAGCGGTGCCAGATTTGACGATAGACGAGTTAAGCGGTTCCTCGACTCAGTCCAGCGAGAAGAATCCCGAGGAGTCGAGCATCGAGTGGCTCGAACCTTCGACGACCCCGAAACCACACGAGGAATCTTTCAATGTATTCAATTTTATTAAAAAAGTTGCCGAGGTCAAACTCAGACTGGGGGTCGCCATTTTGAAACACGCCAGCGAGGGTCTCGCCAGGTATCTCGGTCATGTCCAAAAACGCATCAACGGCGAAGAATAAAGGATTTTTCCGATCGTTATTTTTAAGAAAATACGTATCGCGTACGAATAAGACAAAGGACGAAAATCGTAATTTTTTTTTCTTTATTCCTCGCCATCCTGAATGCCCCCGTTCACTCTTTTTCCGACTCGTACGAGCTCCTTTCGTGAACGCGCGCATTCATCTTGGCGATTATTTTTCAAAATCTGCGACGATTTTTCGTGATTTTTTTTGTTCTTTCTCGCGCGAAAGGCTAGATTTTGAAAGATTGGACGAATTAAGGGGTGTTTTTTTTTTATATTCGAAGTGGCACTCGCACGTACTTAAGGATACTTTTGGGTCTCGAAAGGTTTTATGATCCTGCGAGGGAGATTATAGAGAATCGAAACTCGTCTATTCTCCCCACGTTACGCGCGGGATTATTAATTTTTGGGTGGGTTCCGTGTTGACAAATTTCGCAATATAATTTATTGTAAAGTTTTTAACGATTAGGAAATAAATATAAATATAAATATATAAATATATATAAATATATGATGCGTTAAGCGATAAAATACTGTAACATGTATTATGTAAATAAAACGTTCGAAACGACATACACACGCAAAATTCGATGTTCTCTTTTCTCTCCCTTCCTCATCCCTCATCCAAGGACACAACACAAAATCTCATGTAACATCCGGTCAATTTTTCGATGGGAACGCGAGGCAAAATTTTTCTAAAACAACGCGTTTCGTTCACGAAACTCTAATACTAACGAGCAGCAGGTCTTTACGAGTTGGCGCGTTTAATCGTAAACAATTATTAACAATAAAAAATCATATTTTTCACGGCTAAACAACAAAAAACGATTGAACAAAAAAGAAAGAAAAAACACAATAAATAAATAAATCGGATAAAAATTGCAACTAGCTAGAAAAAGAAATAACAAATTGGAAGAAAATCAAAGGATAAACATTTCGATAAACCTGTAAACGATGAGATCGGTAGACGAAATAACCCGAAAGTTGGACAAAAACAACGAAAAATAAGTAACCGGGACGCTTTTTGTTTTCATATCGATCGAAATTCGATCGGTCGTTTTATCGTCTCTCCCCGAGTCTCGATGCCCCTCTTCCATCGAGCCTTCTCCCAAAGTTCAAAATCGTCTCGTTGCGTTCGTCCATCTTGATGAAACGACGCAAGTTCGCGTCGATTTCCGGCGATCGTTTCTTCCGTCCGAGCATCATTGGTATCATCATCGCCATCGTGGCCGGTAACATACCGGCGCCAACGGCAGCCAGCACGGCCGAGCTCGATGGCCTACCGACGATCGTGTTCCTGATCGGTCTCTTCTTCAACAGGTTCGGTCTTACCGACGGTTCGATTAGTTTGCTCGCCTCGTACTCCTTCTGGCTCTGATCGACGGTCTTGAAAGTTTTCTCGACTTCGAGAAGTCCACCGTGCGAGGTCGTTGTGTTAGTACCGTTTATCGACGGTAGGACGGTCAAACGTACCTGAGACGGAGCAATGTCATTTACGTATTCAAGGATTTTGTGCGTTATTGAGGATAAAAGCTTGTTTTCTTTTTTTTCAGTTTTTTTAGATTTTTTTTTAGAGTGACATCGAAGAGTGAGGAAAGATGGTGTTTATAGGAAGCCCCGTACATAAAAAGGAAGCACGTGTGGAAAATCCCATCCAGTCTCCAAACCTCGGCCGGTACAACAGATTTCACGGTAGACGAATGAGATTGTTGTTGTTTTTGTTTTGTTTTTTTTTTGTTTGTTCGTTTTGCGATTTTTTGTTTTTCTTATATCCCTACACCAACCTGACGTTTCGAGGTCATCACGGCAATGGTCCCGTCGTTTTCCTGCTTGGTCGATCTCGCGGGTAAGGTCGCGTTCGTCGTTACCCGATCGCCGTTAATCGCGTCGAGCTTGATCGATCGCTGACGCGACAACGGTGAGTAGCCACGATTCGTCGATAACAAGACCCATTGCCCATCGCCACTCGATGGATGATTCGGCGGATGTTCCGGCGTGTATTGATAATGCGACAAATGCTGAGGTCGACTCTGATGAGACGGGTGGTCGTTGCTCGGTCTGCCGAAAATCGTCGGCTTTTCCTTGTAACGATCGAATTTCGATGGATAATCGTTAGGGCGTTCCGGCCAATCGTGATTCTCTTCTTGATTCTGATGATTGTTGTTATGATGCTTGTCGTAATTATTATCGTTGATGCTCGTGTATCTGTCTCTGTCGTTGTACGAGTAACTAGGTTTATTATTATTGTTGTTGTTGTTGTTGTTGTTCGACGACTGTGAGTATTTGTCCCAATTGTTTGGGAAATTTGAGGGTCTGTCGTCGGTTATGATGTCGATGCTAGGTCTGTAAGAGTCCGCGGATGGAAATTTTTCCCAGGACGAGACTGGCCTCTCGGGCGGCCATTTCTCAGCCTGATTTGGATTCGAGTCAAAACGATCGTCGAAGTAGGATGGTCGGGTCGAGGCCTGGGGCCTTGACGACGGTCTGTCCGATGGGTAGTCGGGGCGAAGAGGCTTTGGCGATTCGTGCCTGAAACGAAGGAAAAACCAATTATTTATTATTTTTATGCTGTTTCGATCGAATTCTGTGACCTTGGATACCTTAGAGAGGTCAAATTATTTTTTTTGCAGAAATAGCTTTAACGAGGGATAGTGGGATCTATGAAATATTTTTCGTAGAATACGAATGTGATATTGTCGTTCTCGATTTAAAAAAAAACGATCGAAAAATTGGACAAAAATTTATTTCGAAAAAAATTTATATTTTCAAAAAATTGTTGACGAATCGAGGGTTCTTGTCTCGCTGTCGATACTCACCAGGGTTCGTTGTTGACGTAAGCGGGCCTCGATGGGAACTCCGAAGTCCAAGGTTTTCCGGCGTTCGGTTTCTCCCAAACCTTCATTTCCGGCCACGGTCTTTGCGAGCTTGAGCTCGCCTGCCATTTTGAAATTTTGCTCTTCGACCATGGAATCGCTTCGAGAGTGACCCAACCGTTGCGATCGTCGTTCGCATTAGCCCCGAAGTATTTGTTTCTCTTGATGGTGTCGTTTAAGTCTTGCGGATTTAACTGAATAAAAACGCGCGCGAATTTTGAATTTTTAATAACAAAAACAAAAAATGAAAAATTCATCAAAACTATAATTCCTAAATCGATAAAAGGATTGTAATTTCTATTTCCCGAATAAAAAACAACTCACCATCACAGAGTCGAGAGTAGAATTAACCGAATTTTCAGTCGGCCCCGGCGTTTCCGTTTCCTTCTCGTTGGCCAAGGTCACGATCTCGTCCCGAATATCGCCACTTAATTTCTGTCCGCTCGGCTTCGTGACGCGAAACGGAAAATTATAATTTCTCTCCGTCGTACTTTTGATCTTGTTGGCGTAATCGTCGAGAAATTTGTTCAATACGTCCGGATCGAAGGTCGAACTTTCGACGAAGGAATTGCGACGTTCGAGATTCGCTTTCAGGCTTTCGCGGATCATCGTCTCGTCGTCGATGCGAAATGACGACCTAGATTTCTCGGGTTGAGGCACGACGCGATGAACGCCACTGCCGATCTCTTCCTGACGATCGATCGTTTTCGTTCCATCGAGACCCATGACTTTTCTCAAAGGACTCGTCGTATTCGCTGGTACTTTGACGTAATAACGAGTCTCGGCCTGGGATAATTGTATCGTCAGACCGATCGTCAACAGGAGAATCGACATTTTTCTTCGTGACTCCATCATCTGAAAAAAATTGATAAATACAATGTAAAACACTCGAGCAGTTTGTCAATAAATTATCATCGGATTGGTTAAAAAGTAATTGCGTTTTTAATACATAGGCGCGTATGTTCACCCATCGGAAAAAAACGCGATCAATTTTTGGCCAGTCTGATAGCATAAAATTTTCGAATTTTTTCGCACACTATTATTTCGCATGCCGACGAGTCAATTACTTTTATCAACTAATTACTGAATTAAAAGTCAATAATATACAAATTTGCCAATCAAAATCTAATTCATCGATAAAAACAAAATATTTTTCAATATTTCATAAAATTGGATTTTTTCGTATGACAACGAACTTTGTCAACAAAAACATTGACGACGCGATCGAAAGATCGACGATACAAACTTTTTGCTCGTGAATTACAATTTTCACACGGTACGAATGAATAAAAAAAAACAAAAAAAAACAATTCTAAGATCCGTCGATCGCACAATAATCACAAAAAAACACAGTTAAATCGGCACTGACCGTCGATCGTGATTGGACAGCGGGATATTTGGACCCCGTCGTCTATCAATCACCCGGATTGCGTGTGTTTCGCGATCCTCGTGAATAATATCGTGCGTTTCGATTTTCTTTTTTCGCGTTATACCGAAACCACCCGCGACTCGACAGCGCGAACGAATCTCAAATTTTCTTATTTCCTCGTTGTTATTAATACAAAAATGACCTTAACTCGTCGAGACACGAGATAGCTCTGGGACTCGGTCTATGGCCTCGTTTGCTTTTAATCCAGGTCCCCACTTCGTTTGCCAAAGTGGTCCACATTTTCCTTCCCTCTCGCTCGCCGACATAAACTTCCACCACCGATAAGCTCCCCCCCCCCCTCCCCCTCCCTCTCGACAGTATGTGTTCGTTGCGGTTCTCTCGGCTGTGGCGTTTGTCCTGGGAGTCTCGCCCGAGAGAGCGTATGCGATAAAACGAGGAAGATGAGTTGTAGCGTCGCGAGGAGGCCCAACTCACTCTCTCGATCCTGTGGCTATCTTCGATCTCGCCATTCACCGATCGATCGATTTTTCTTTCTTCGTTCCCCGGTCACCGTTCGCGTGTCGTTGCAACTTCGATCGTCGTTGTAGAGAAAAGTTCCTGGAACTCATTCAGTCTGCAGGTTGCGCGTTGTCGCTCGTTCAACAATGTCGGAAAATTATCCCTGTATTTAATTGCATTTATTGTTTTATCACGGTGAACGCAACCCCTCGACGAAAAGCGAGGAAAGAAAGTCGACGAGAAGATGCACGAGAAATTATTTGTTTCAAACAATTTTATTTACTTACTTGGCTTACTTTGCTTAGTTTGCTTACTTTACTTACTTTACTTACTTTATTTACTTAGCTTATTTTGCTTACTTTGCTTACTTTACTTACTTTACTTACTTTAATTATTTTACTTACTTTACTTACTTTACTTACTTTACTTACTTTACTTACTTTACTTACTTTACTTACTTTGTTTACTTTACTTTCTTTGCTTACTTTGCTTGCTTTACTTATTTTGCTTACTTTACTTACTTTACTTACTTTACTTACTTTACTTACTTTACTTACTTTACTTATTTTGCTTACTTTACTTACTTTACTTACTTTACTTACTTTACTTACTTTACTTACTTTACTTACTTTACTTACTTTACTTACTTTACTTAATTTACTTAATTTACTTAATTTACTTACTTTATATTATTTCATTTACTTCACTTTATTCCATTTTATTCTAGTTTCTATCAGTTTAGGGACAGCCTACAGCAAGAATTTAATTATTTTCATAAATAGAGCATCGAAACATTAAAACATTTCCGAATCTTAAAAGAAACATTAAGATCTGCGGGATAGTACGTTATTTTTTCTCTTCTAAGTCTTCTTCTCGCGACAACGACAGACTAGTCACACTTCGTCACGGCCTAATTGTCACACGAGCTCGCGACTTTAGTCGGGGCATCGGGACAATCTTTACACCTACACCGCGAACGTATTTCTTTCTTTTTCTTCAATTTTCCGTATGCTCGGTGAGCGAACATTGCCCGAGAAAGGCTTATAATCCTAACCCCTTCGTCTCTTCGTCGTTATGTCTCTTAGCGTTTCCTGCAATGATATATAACTATATATATATATGTATATAACAAGGAGATCACGACAAATACATCAACATTTGTGAAAATGCGTGTGCTTCTTATACTCACAAATGTCAAAGTATTTGTCGCGATCTTGTTATATATATATATATATATACACACGTATAATGAGAATCTTTTATCAAAATCCTACTTTCACCGTTTAACGACTCCTCGACCTGGAACTGGTTTGCTCGAGATAAAGAGTAGATAACTCGAAGAAGAGGGAGAAGATCTTCCCTCTCGCTCGAACGGAGAACGTCTCGCCTCTCGCGATCACCGCAACGCCCGCGGTCACCACTTGCAATTGATAAGGAGATCCCCTTTAAGGTAGGTCATCGTGTGGCGTCATTATAATACATGAGTCGTATCCATGTATATATATATATATTAGTAATAGTACACGTATAAATATAAATATACGTTTAAACCAACTATTACTTTTCTACTTATATACATATATATAGAAAAGTAACAGTACATTCGTCTTTCTCACTAATCACGAGTTCGTCGCAGTCACGACAACTTTCTTTACAATGATTCTCATCGTTACACGCTATATATATATATATATATACATTCATAAATCTCAAGAGCAACGAAAACATCCAAATTGTGTTCCCATTTCTGGTTGTCAGACACTCTCGCAAAAACTAAGGTTTCTATACGGATGTTTATTTGTTTAGAAAAAGTGAGAGAAAAGGAAAAAATTTGGTTGCGTAGTTCAAAATTGAAACTTTCGAGTCTTGATATCCGGTTATCACGGAGGTGAGTGAAACAAGCGGAAAGTGAAATTCTTCAAGTAACCGGAAAGAAGAACATTGGGGGAGCACTTCGTCGACCTCGCTGGAAGATATTATGACGTATGGCGGTGGAGATGCGCGAGCACCGTCGAAAGTCGAAGGGACACGGGCAATTATACACGGGAGAATATTCTCACGAGCGGTACCTCGCGACTTCCGGCCGATGGAAAGTATTCGTTTGCCTGGAAAATAGTTCAGTCTCTCTATCCACGAGACGTTTCAGACCAAATCGCGATTCGACGATCGTCTTTCGACCTCCAATTATTACAAAACTTACAATTTCTTTCATTTTCATTAAGACTTTTCAATTTTTCTTTTTAAATCCGTAAAATAATAATTTTTTTTTTTACTTCCGACGAAATCGATAAACGATCGAAATAATAGCAAATAATCGGATCGAACTATTTTAATTAACTAAATTTATTTGAAAAACTATTTTAAATAAATTTCAATAGAATTTTGAAATCAAAAGTTACGAAAAAATTTCTGTCTTTTTTGATTTCTAGAGAGCGAGGGTCGCGACGTTTGTCGATTTGGGCTCGAATGCCCCGTATACACGTAGACCTATACGTATACAAACGTGGTCAACGAAATATAGATCGCAGTTGAGACTTAACGACTGCTCATTGAGAGCACGACGATAAACTCTGTATATATATGTCCATAACTAACACTCGTAGAGATCTCTCGTAAATTTTTCCCGATCTTTCCCTAGCCCATTGGCCCAGAAACCCTCGAGACTTATTAATATTTTTCCTCCAGTCCTCGACGTCTTCCCGCTTGAAGATCTTTCGCATCGTAGTGCGACGACATTAACGCCGTGCCATTTTTCGCTTCGTTTTTTTCCCCTTCATTCCAATCGTACAACCGATTTTTTTTCTTCCAAGAAGTGAAACGAGGCTCGAGGCAAGCTTTTTTTTTCTTTAAATGTATTTTCGCCTATACAGAAATGGGATGCTGCAACATCGTGGGAAAAAAGAAGAAAATCGAAAAAGAAACGATTTTACGAGGATCGAGAATCGCCGCGAAATCCGGATCAACGAGCGAACGATCGGTGGGCTTTACTTCCATTCTTGACGATAAAATGTTTCGGCTTTGAATTTAATGGACGCCGCGCGATAGGTTGATATAGATTTATACTAGAGCATGGAATATAAATATAAATATATATGTATATCGGTATCTGCGTGCACTCGCGCATCAATCCCCGTTGCCCGTTGGTGATTCTTACTGGCCTACTCGATTCTCGAGAATCGGGTCAGTCGCGGTGTGATTACCGCAAAAAGTGCCTTCGCGAGGTGCCTCGAACGCTACTTTCATTGTCCGCCGACAATCTAGTCGTGCCCCGCGAGGATTCTACCGCTATCGTCGATAACCGCCGAACTATTCGTATTTTTTTTCTTATTTTTATTTTTTTTTGTGTCAAGAATTTAAAAATTTGTTTTCGCACGCGATTCGACATATCGATTTCCGGAAATATACAGAAATTTTCTAACTGATCACAATTTTTTGAAACTTTTAAAAATATTATAATATTTAAATGTTGTCATTTTTATTTTTATTATTTTGATTCGTTATTGTATGAATTGATAATCAAGAAGATACGACAGGAAGAAAAATATTTCTTTTCATCAAAACGTATGCCGATCGGACGTGAATTAAGATTTTTATCTCGTTGATTATTTATCGGGGATTAAATTAGCATGAGATATTCATAATCGCAAAATATATTCGTATTTCACGGGCATCGACGCGATATCGAGAATAAGTGTGACGATCTTGATATCGTTAAATAAATAAAAAAAAAGGTAAAAGAGAGAGAGAAAAGGGTGACTGGTACATTACCCACTGACCCGCATCTCGCAAAAGGACCGAGCATCGATTATCCCGTACCTCGGGCAAGTTTGTACCATCGTCAGAAAACAATGAAACCCGATCTCTATCTGTTTTATAAGTATATATACAACATATATTAAAGTCCGTCTATCCTGCTTCGGGAAGGAAAAACTTTCTAGCGAAATTTTCAACTCTTTCCTTTCTACAATCGTGTGTATATATAGACGAATAACTATATACATACATACATATATATATATATATATATATATATATATAGAGAGAGAGAGAGAGAGATGTTAACATAGCAGCTTGAAACGGGGGGGAGAGGATATAAGCATAGAGCACGGCGTAAAGGAGGAGTGAGAGATGACCCCGTTTCCGGTCGCTCGCGCATCTCCTTTCTTGCCGTTTCATCGAATGACGCCGACGATTAAGTATTACACGTACAAACTATATTCATATTTATCTATGATTTCTAACGTACGTCGCACTGCCCTCTACGACCATACGCCTTCGTATCTCTTTTTGAACTCATTGCGACGATTAGAAATCCGCCATTTTTGATTTTTTATGCGTCATTTTAAATCTAGAAAATCCGCCATTTTGGATTTTTATGAGACGTAGGAAATTGATTCTTCGCGAATGATCGATATGGTGGACCATTTTAAATTGGAACCATTTCGTGATGGAAAAGCCGCCATTTTGGAATGATTTATTTCACTCACGGTGAAATAAACGACAGTGTCGTGAATTACGGACCCAAGTTGCATCGACGCTCTTTGTCGCCATTGTTGTTACGCTGCCGGAACTAAACGCTCTCATAAAAAAACACGCGTGTGCCATCTTTCGTCCTCTCCTAATGGCCGAACAATTGGAGCTGAGCGCTAGCGATTAAGAGAGATCGGAGAGACACGAGAGTTGCAGGACTACCGCATTTTGCACAACCTAACGAGAGACAACGAAAGAGACAATTTTCCGGCGTTCACGCTTTTTAAAAATCGTCATTTTTTCCATCTCGAGCGCGCGCGTGGTTTCTCGCACAAAGGGAATAAAGATGCGTTACTCCCAAAGCCACGGTTTAGTTGTCGACTTCATGCAACGCTGACAGCACCGTCGTTACTCAAAGTCCGTCGACGTTTTCGTTTCTTAATTTTTCATTTCTCTCCATCGTCGTCATTTATTTATATCCTTTTCGTTTCGTTTTCATTGGTTCGCGCATGATCGATTACCGATTTATTCATTTATGGCAACCGAGGCACCGATTTTTACAAGTATCAACAATGTCCATCGTTAATTCGCGATCGTCGCGCCTCCTAGTGTGTTTCGCGTTGATCTTGAACGCCTCGATCGCCCACGAGACGACGACAAAGATCGCGGATTATTTCGAAAAATCGGTAACAACGAGCAGTTCGACGATCTTACCGGAAGTCGAGGTTTTCACCGAAATATCGATCGTGCCGATCAAATCGCGAATACTCGAGAGAACGACGTATCTGAAACCTGATAAAACTTCTCGTCATACCGATAATTCGACGTTATTCGTGACGATGGCGAACGACGTGAAAGAGGAAATTGTAACTACGACACGACGGCCATTATCGCTCGGTGATTTCTCAACGTTGTCGAAAATGAGCGATTTCAAGCCGAGCTTCCATCTCGGCGAGATACGCGACATCGAGTCGAGAAAATCGAACGCTCATCATCCTTTCAACAAAGTACAGCGTGTGAAGTTCGATAATACGGTGAGAATCGACGGTGAGCCGACGTCGGATACCGATCGAGTAAGAGCACCCGGTCTGTCGTTGTTTCACGACGACGACGACGACGCGACGATCGCCACCGCGCGAGAGAAGAAACCGGCTAAAATCTTCGATACCGACAATCGGTACGGCCTCGCCGTACCGATCGAGATCGTTCATCAGCAGCAGGAATTCTTCGTGCCTCAACAGGTGCAACTGCAGACTCACGAACAACAGATCGGTAATACGAACGGCGATGGCGACGATAACGAAAACGCCGGTGATAAGAATCATCATTATCATTATCATAACAACGAGCAACGCATACCAGTCGGTCACGAATCTCACGTGACCTTCGAATACCCAAGGTCACCCGCATATGTTACGGTGACCGCCAAACCCATGACCTTGACACGACCCGTATATCCTTCGACCTTGAGCGATAGTCAACCGATGCTTCACGCGCAATATCATTACCAGCCAGCGGTCGATAACGTACACACGATTTACGTAAAACCCTCGAAATTTCACGAACAACTCGTTACACCTACGCGTCCCACCGAAATTCAGATTCAACATTACGACTACGCCGTACCGGCCAGCGGCGAAGCCATCGACAAACCGGAAGTTCACAATTATCATCACGAGCATCATCATCCGGGAATCACTTATCAACAGGTCGCTCATCACGATCACGATATCGGAAACGCTGGAAAACCCGATACCGTTCTATATCTCACGTCTCATCGCGAAACAGCCTTCACGAGAATGCGAAAGTTTCCCTATAAATTTTACGAGCCTACCGTTCTCGGACAACAGGACGGCCAGTTTCATTATGTACAGGAGGAACATCCGCATCATCCTAAAGAAATGAGGTAGAATAATTTAAGATTGAAAAATAAATAAAAATGTTTGGTATGGCGAAGAGTCATATTTTGTAAATATTTTAATGAAGATTTGAGAAATTACCATTTTTTTTCAGAATTCATTTGACTGTGAAAAAGTGCTACTTTTTTAGGAATATATTTTGGTAGATTAGTGTGATGAAAAGGTCGAGTTCGATACTATTTGGATTTTCGATAAAAACCGTCAAAAATTAATTTCTTTTTGTTTTAATCTCTGATAATGAAAATACTCATTTTTGTATTTAATACAAAAATATGGCGAAATTTGATAATAATCGAGGTTAAAAAAAAATGCGAATCTTTTTAAAAATCGTGTCGATGCATTTCGAGATATTGATTTTTTTTTGTTCCACGAGGACATACGAGAGAAATCCCATAATTTATTTCATTCGGCCGGATTATAAATTCGGAGGGGAAATCCTACCGAAGACATATGCGTTACATTATACATTTTATGACTCGAATTATTCAGGGTCTCGCCGTGGAAAAAGATCATTCATCTAATCGGTGCTTTTCTGCCTCTCGGTCTGCTTCTCGCTACTCTGAAGCCGAACGTAGTGAAAATCGAGAACACGACGTGAGTAAAACAATCGTCTCACCCTCCTTTTGCCCTCTTCACCCTCAGAAGTGTCACGAACTTCGTTTCTACCGTGTAACTTTTTTTTTTTTTAATTTATTATTATTATTATTATTATTATTAACGACAACTCGCGAGAGAAAAAAATGATTTGAATATCGTTTAAATTATTCCGTCCGGCAGACAACCGAACATCGTGCTCTCGAAGCTGAGAGTCGTTGACCTGCCGGCCGAGCACAAACGTGCCAGACTCGTCGACGAGCGACCGGACGAATATCGGCAGGACACGTGCGACGACAGATCCATATGCGAAATGATCGTCAGCGGAAGTGAGCCGAACTCGAATTTATTGCAAAATATACTTTGGAATCTTACGACGAGGTAAATTTCCACATTTTTATCGAATCGATAAAAATCGATGAAATCGGATGAAATTTGATCGATACAATTTTTTTTTTAAATACCCGCATTTCAAATTTACGTAAAACTAGTCATTGGGTAATAATTAATTTTAAACGACTTGATGATAATTATTGAAAAATATTTATAAGACTCAAGCATTTTTTATAAAAAGAAAAAATCAAAATTATTTATCACGAAAAAAGTATTTGAAAAATGTTAACGTCCAAAGGGACGATAAAAATACAATTAATCTTGATAATCATCGAACGAAAATGAAATAAAGAATATCAAAAAAAATTTGCTTCGCAGATCGACCGACGAGGAAGCGCAGAAGCACGGTCTCCACGAGATTTTCGCAGCAGCAAAGAGAAAAGACTGTTCGACGATTGATTGTTGACAATAAATTCTCTCGCAAATTCTATCAACAATAAAAATACAAATACGCATAAGAGTTCAAGCTCATAAATTACATTCTTTATTGTGACTAATTTCGCGACGTTCCCGCGGATTCTTGGGGTGAAAGTGATATCGGTTAAGAAGAACAAGAAGAAGAAGAAGAAGAAGAAGAAGAAGAAGAAGAAGAAGAAGAAGAAGAAGAAGAAGGAAAAAGAGAAGAAACCGAAAAGAACAAGAAGAGAAAAAAAGAAAGAAGGAAAGAAAGAGAAAAAAAAGCGAAAACTCGATAAATTTGGTACGTGAGAAGACGGGTCGGACGACCCGCGGCGCGCCTGCCCGAAAAATCGAGTCACCTCTTCGCGCTCTTTTGCTCCTCGCACGTTTTTTATCTGTGATTTTTTTCTTGTTGTTTTTTTGTTTTCTTTCTTTTACATTTATCTTTGTACACACAGTCTCGCCGGCACAATCGTTCACACACGTCGGAGCAAGTGAAAGTATACGAGTGTCGGAAGTGGGTCAGAGGTGGTCGTGCGCGTGCGCGCGCGCACGCGGGACGAGACGCGCCCCGCGGTGTGTGAGAACGCGGCGGCAAAATTCCTTCTCGACCGATCCGGTCACTCTCGCGTCTCGAGCCTTCGTCTCATCCTCATCTCCTCCTCCTCTCCCTCCCCCTGACCCTCTCTGACCAATCGACTCTCATACTTATTTTCTCGAGATGCTTCGTTTCGTTTTCTTTTTTTTTTTTCTTTCTTTTTTTTTTCTTTTCTTTTCGTTTTCGCTCATTCCCGACCATCGGTCATACGTAGGATTCGCGCGTGACCCCCCGACGCCGCTACGGCGTCCCCGCCTCCTCGAGAGCCCCGCCATACCGGAAGTTTCTCGAATTCATTCATACGTCCTTTTCATCATTTGTTACGCAACGGTTTGACTTTGAAAACAGACGGAGAAAATATTACACGAATATATTGTAAAATCGTTTTTATAATAATAATAATAGTAATCATTATAATTTATTTATTATTGTTATTATTATTGTTATTATTATTATTAATGAAAGAATTTTCGGAATAAAATAACTTTATCACCGATCGATGATTATTTTTCATTAAAAATAAATTCGATTCGAAAACGTCGATGTCGATCGATCGTCGAATTTAATTCGAGGTATAAGCATTGTTTCTTTTTTCTTAATTTTTCTATTAACAATGGAAGTGCGTATTATCGAGCGAGTCTCTCGAAGTCTTGACCTATATTTTCTTATCGACCGTACTCTCGAAAAAAACGCTTCGAACTCACGTAGCCAGTTTTCCTGTGGAAAATTATTTTGTTGTTCAAGCGAGAGAGAGAGAGAGAGAGAGAGAGAGAGCCTGCGATTCGTACCAAACGGGAGCGACCGAATGCGTTTGGTAACTCGAGCTAAAACGATTAACGCGGTGCGACAAAGCTGAGAGCGATTGTACCTCGATAAAACGACCATAAATATTACACACATATATATATAGATGTACATAGATCGTAGTTTAGATTTGTTTAGGTATATAAGCCTTTACTTATACCTAAACAAAAGAAAACTCTCGAGTAGTAAAGTGTTAACTCGACGGATATCGGAGAATGGGTAAAACGTTGAAACGATCATCAAACGTGCTGCCGTCGCTTCACGACTACGACGAATACACTTCTCGTCGCATTTGCTCTACGCCCCAAGTACCTACCTCGTTGCATACGAGACACACGTTGGAAAGTTTCAGATGTTTCAAAAGTGTTCAAGTTCCACTTTTAAAAAGAAAAATATAGCCGGCCGTTATCGGTAACGACATTTGCAGATTGCGAGTTGTCGTCGATGCGTATATCAATATATACGGGGCGTTTCGGTATAAATCGGCAAATATCAAAATTTCGACGAGATTTTGAAAATCGACAAAATTTTGAAAAAAATTTATGTTTTAATATCAATATAACGATTATAGCTAGATTTTTTATCGGGTAAAGATTTCATTATTGAACGTTTTTTGAGATTCTTAAAATCTGTTTAGACTTTTGCTTTGTTCTTTGTAATGCTTCGTTTTGTTTTGAAAATTTTAATCAAATAGACAAAGTTTCGAAAAAAGTGTGATTTTTTTTTAGATGCGACGAATATAGAAAAAAATTAGTGGCGGATTATAGAGGGATCGAGGACTGAGGACCTGTCGATTTTCGATGGAACGACCCATATATGTGTAAATCGAGAGATGTTACTCGTAGCAACCGGTCTATTCGATCTCGATCCGAGGAAAACTCTCGTCTCGTATACACATGATCCGGCTCGTTTTCTCTGACGAGTTTGCCCGATCGTGTGAAAACGAGCGGTGAAAAACCTATAAACAAGTATTAAATGCGCATCGTCGATAGAAGATAACGCGCTCTCTTTCTGCTGTTGTTTATTATTTTCTTTTAACGAAATTAAATCGAAAACAAAAATTTCCCGTATATCTTCACACCATATTCTTTACATTTCGAGAGCAAGTCCACGTGATTTGTCATCGGTGATAAATTTCTAACTAGACGGGGCAATAAAATGAAAAAAATCTCGTTTTTCGAACATCTCGGGAAGTCAAAAGAGGGGAATTTTTTATGTTCGTAACTCTTTCCACCGTTTGACCGATTTTTCTTATTCGTTGAGTCTGAAAAAAATCACAAAGGTAAAAAAGAATACCGTTAGAGCAATAACAAACAATATGTGACTCTAAAATAAAAAGATTGAAAAGAAATTGACATTTTTTTTTAAATTATTGCTCAATAAATTAATCTATAATTTGAAAATTTGAAGAGTAATGATAAAAATGATCAGAAAGTCGATAAATTATTATTTTTTGTTTATTTTAAACAAATTTTATTTTAACCGTTTTATTGTTTTTTATTTCATACGTTTCCTATTATTTCTTAATATTTCAATAAAAATTCGATTTATAAACTCAGTCGAACGAAAGATCCACGTAAAACAAAAAAAAAGGACGAAAGAAATATAAAACGGCGATGACGTTGATAACAGACTAATTGACCGGATGGTGTCGAATTTCAGGTCGTGACTCGATCGGCGACATGGCGTGATCTCTATATTCTCGATTGGTCGTTTTCACTCGAGGAATTTTGAGCTTCGAGCTCGCTAAGACACGATCGAACTTTACGAGTTTCGAGCGAGAACCAACATATATTCATGGTTCGACGTGAGAACGATTTTCGTAAAACGTTGATATATCGATCGATAATTTTTTCCTGAATTTTATCGACATCGATTATTTTTTGTACTTCTGTCTCTAAACAAAAAAAAATCGTTTTCTTTTCTCAGCCTTCACGCACGTAGAGAATAGAGACTTCTCGGTAAACGAATCATAAAAGTCATCCAGCGCGGACTACTAAATCGTGTTTTTCTTATCGGCGAAGTGGGTATTGCGCGAACGTGGTAAAAGAGACGAGAGAAGAGCGGCGAAGACCCGCAATATTAGTATACCATTGACACCAATTTTCCGGAGTTTCTAAACCCGCGTAGGTATTGTAACACTGGAATATATTTTATATTCGTAAATAACGCGTGTAATAATGTTTGCTCTCGTTTCAAGGTCCGTCAAACACTCGTCGAAGTGTAAGTCGTCAAATGTTTTCAAACGCATTTTGTTCGTTGACTCTGCATCTCAATAATAAACATTACGATCGAATCGACGAAATTAATACGAGAAAAATAATAGATTCGAGTTTAATAATTTTTGTTTTGTCGTCGTTTCGATTGATAAATAAATTAATGATGTATTCTTCTCAGTTTTGCTCGATTGAAAATTACGTTGTAATCTTGCGAGATTAAAATTGTTTTTTCTCTGCGTAGGCTCGACCCTCTTTATCGCCTTCACGTTTTTCTGTCTTTCGTCATGTCGTGTCAAGGAAAACGAGTATTTAGTACATCGCGTCGGGTCCTCTTCGCAACTCGAACGGCTGATGTGCACGATCGAATGCAACGAGAGGAGAATGTGTCGACACAGAACAAGAGAGAAAGAGAGAGAGAAGGAGAGAGAGAGAAGGAGAGAGAGAGAGCGAGACAGGCCTTGAAAATTAACGAGACAATGTGCACGTACGTAGGCGCTTTCGTCAATTTTTATTTTGTTCCCCCATTGACGACAAGACTCTTGTCAATGACAACGAGATTAAAAATATCGACGAATTCACGAAAGGAAAAATCGTTGGTTCGATAATTACAAAATAATTGAAAAAAATGTACAAAATCGAACTCGAGTCATAAAAATAATTTGATTTCTAAATTACATATAAATTTATCCACAAAATATTGTATCTATTTTTATTTTAAATAATAAGAAAAAATCAAGCGTTAAAAGTACGTAAACAAATACATGAACAATGAGATATTTCATGGGATAAAGTGGAGTGTTCCGTGCTGTCCAGGCGGTAAACAACGACAAAGCAGTCTAGTCACGAGATGCTTCTCGGTACAGCGCCGAAGATCGAGATGAGAGTCGAAGATGAGCGTCAAGCACCGCGGGTGGCCTGCTTGAGTCATAATTCATCCACCGATCTGATTTCACGAGAATTTTTTTGTTCTCTTCAAACTAAAAAAAAAAGAAAAGAAAACGCTCGTTTATCGCCACTCGACTCACATTTCTCTCTAATAATAATCGTCAACGCCATAACAATCATAATAACAATCATAGTTCTTTTTAGCAAAAATAATTAAAAAAAGATAATAATAATAACGATTATAATTTTAATAAAAATAATTATAGTACCAAACGCAAATATTAAAAAATTCTCGTTATAACGGTATATATATATATGTGCAGGTGGAAGAAAAGAAAAAAAAGTAGTTAATTTCTCGTCGAGAGGAATTTGCAGTCTCTCGGTGGCTCGTTTGTCACGTAACAGTCGCACGGGCAGAGCGTCGCAAATTGAATACTATTATAGGTACCGGCTAGCAGCAGGTTCTTCGGGAATACACACTCACTACCTTGCTCGTTTCGTTCGCCAAAGCTTTTCATCGAACTTTCTTTTTCTACTTAGTCGCGAAAGGACTATAACGTACGACGAAGCGAGAAACGTGCGCGCGTCGAAGTCGCTGCACGCGCGGACAATGTGTCGAAAAATTGATGAAACGAACGGGTCGCGCGGTGACACGTGCCGGCCAATATCGAGAGACGGTGACACTTTCATTTTTTTTATTGCGTCGATAAAAAGATTGTAAATGATAATTAACAAATTGAGAAATTTTATCGATTTAATATCGATTAATTAGGTTAATCGCAAAATTCGCAAAATATATTTTCTTTTTGTAGAGATTTTTTTCTAATTTTTCATAAATATTTTTTTCAGGCTTGACTCAGCGTCGAGAAATAAAAATATTAACGTCGTCGGCAGGAGAAATGGGGCAACGCGGTTTAACGCCGAAAGAAAAGCGCGTGTTTACCTAAACACCCTAGAGCGATATTTTTAAGGCCGTGTCGCCAGAAACCAAGAATATAGTTTTTCTGTTTTTTTCTTGTATTTGTTTTCTGTTTTTTTGGGCGAACGGGTCACCGATCTATCCTCACGGTTTCTATAATGACTTTTTGTTTGATCTAGGGAAAAGAAAGCTCTCGGGCTCGTAATTTCTCCTCGAGAACTTCGATTATCGTTCTCCGCTCGGGCATAAAAAGTGTTATTTTCACGAAACAAAATCGCGATATTTCGCCTTCGACCGATCGTAAATCGCGTTACGACACAAACAAGATTCTTATTCACCGTGTGAATAAGAATTCATTAATCCAACCAATCTTTTAAGAATCAAACGATCTTAAAAAAACATAAAGCCATTTATTTATTTTTAATTACGTCGACGTTTTCTTCAATAATTTCCCAATTATTACATTCCGCGTTGAACAATAAAATTTACCGTGTTTCGTTTCTTTCGTTTAATAAGAATGACTATTTGTCGAGAATAATAATAAAATCGTTGACAATATTGTATTTTTGTTGTATCTTTTTTTTTTTGACATCCGATCCGTCGGCGATCCTCGATACATATTTCTATAGATACACGAGGAAGAGGATGCGGAGGTTACGGGTGCGCGCATTGCGGGTTACACGCCACTGGACTTTCACTGTGAAGGTCTCTGACCTCGTGTGGGCCATCGGCATGTGTCCTCTCCGTGTGTCGTCGTCATGCCACGGCGGGCCACGCTCGGCTCGCAGGAGGCCAACAGTCGCCACGCATCGCCGACACGCGTACCAGTAGTGGATTATCCTCGTTATTGGTCAGACATCCTTGCCGGCGATCGCGCGAGTGTTCATCTTATGCGACACGCATACGAGAACGTGAACTTGAACATGACGGAAACGTAACAGTTAAAGATAAAACCGCTGTTATTATTATTATTATTGTTATTATGGCCGTTAGGATTGTTATAAAAATGAAAATTAATTGATGAAAAATGATTATTACTTATTATTATTATTATTATTATGGCCGTTAGGATTGTTATAAAAATGAAAATTAATTGATGAAAAATGATTATTACTTATTATTATTATTATTATTATTATTGCCGTTAGGATTGTTATAAAAATGAAAATTAATTGATGAAAAATGATTATTACTTATTATTATTATTATTATTGCCGTTAGGATTGTTATAAAAATGGAAATTAATTGATGAAAAATGATTATTACTTATTATTATTATTATTATTATTATGGCCGTTAGGATTGTTATAAAAATGAAAATTAATTGATGAAAAATGATTATTACTTATTATTATTATTATTATTGCCGTTAGGATTGTTATAAAAATGGAAATTAATTGATGAAAAATGATTATTACTTATTATTATTATTATTATTATTGCCGTTGGGATTGTTATAAAAATGAAAATTAATTGATGAAAAATGATTATTACTTATGATTATTATTAGATATTATAATAAAAATTATTATAAAAATAACAATGAATGAATAAAAAATTATTATTATTAAATAATTATTATTGTTATCATTGTTATCGCACCGTATAGACAGGTAACGAGAGAATGGCCAGTCAGAGACACGGAATGCACGCGCTCGATCCTCCTCGTCCCTCTTTCGGAAGCCCCTCGCGAGTATTTATTCTCGATTTCGATTTGGAAAGAACGAGATCGTCGTGAGGCGCCCGCGCGAAAGATGAATTAGGATCGGCACGGTACAACGACGGGCCTCGGCCACTTTCCATTCGTGAACCAGATCGTCTCGTCGTCCGAGAGATATCTCGGTCTCTATAACATCGTCTCCTGTTTTTTTATTTTTTTATTTTTTTTTATTTTTTATTGATCGCAATTAAACAAAAAACAAAAATCTCGACGCGATCGAATATTCGTCCCAAATTTGAATATTTCATCGTTTACAGATCTTTTTTTTCTTTACTTTTGTTTAAATAAATATGCGAAAAGAAAAGAACGATAAATTCTTGACAAAATACTTTTATGAAGTTTGTCTTTTGGGTAAATCGTTTTTGTTTTTTTTTTTTTTTCATTCTCGGAATTCTCTTTTTTTTTCTTTTTTTTTGGACGTTTAAATAATTTTCTATATACGCGTTCAGCTTTCACCGATTCTGCATCGCGCCATTCCCCTCCGTTCCCCTCGTCGTCTCGTTCGAAATCTCGAGAGACAGACCGGCACCACGAGACGGACCTCTTCCACTTGGGAAGCAATATCGATGAGAGCGAGGAAGACGGAGATACGGGCCCACGTTCGAACGATTATATCCTCGTGTCTATACGGCTCGAGCTCATTCTCACGTTCTAACGACTATTATTAACGCGCCGATTTACTAGATGGTGCGAAGATAATAATTAGGCGGACGTTACTTAGTAACGCGATAATGTATATTATCGGACGTAGGTATATTCGGCGAAATCTAAGTGGCCTTTACCCCTTACGATCTACGTCTCAATATCGGCTGTCCCACTAACGATCAATTTTCGTCACGCTCGAACGATCGATCGATCCGTTCCATCGAAACAAAAAATTTCTCAATTTTTCAAATACTCGCTCTACCCGCATTAAAAATCAAATAATACAACAAAAAACAACCATAGAAAATTAAACAATAGAAACTGAGCGAATCGATTTAAAAATTGAGAGACGAAAAAACAAATTTTGAAAAAAACAATATTCAAATATTAACACGAAAATCGACAATTCGAAAAAATCCCTTTAAAAAAAATCCATAAAAACGAAATAACTCATCGATACGACAAATTCGATACATAATATTTATAAATTCGTCCTTGATTGAAACAAAAAGTCGGGCAAGAATGTTATCGAAAACAAAATAAAGAAACGAAAAAATATCCCACGAAAATCGCGTCGTCCAGTTCGTCGGTAGCGCGAGAGGGTGGAAAGGATGTGGTTGGTGGATTGATTCACGAAGCGAGAGAGAAAGAGAAGCGAGGTGAGTAGCGATCGTTGAATCGTTCATTCACACGCCCATCGAGTCTCATTTGTACGTCCATATAGATATACGAAGTAAAGACCATCGAGACGTCGAAGAGGGCTCCCCTCCTCCTCCTCCTCCTCCTCCTCCTCCACCCCCTGTAAAACTGTACGACGTTATACGTTGTGTGTCTCGTATATACGTCGTATATGTGTACAAACGTGTTCTTAACGACGACGTTGTGTGGATGCACACAACACACAGCGGTAAAAGAGCGACCGGCAAGAATGGCGTCGAAGTGGGTCAGCGAAGAAGTCTGCAGCGCGACATGAGGAGTCGCCGGTGAACCGCCGTCAGTCTCGCGAAGATATTCCGGGAGTCAACAGGTGGTTTCGGGCCAAAAGCCACGATCGCACGTTACCAACGAAATAAAAAAGAAGAAAGAAAAACATCACGGGAAAGAAAAATACGACGCGATTAATATATCTCGATAACGTCTCGTTTTTTTTTTGTCTTTTGGTTAAACTGTTTTTTTAACTTTTCTTTGTTCTTTGTTGTTGTTTTTTTTAATGGAAAATTGACTAAGTAAAGTCGAAGTACGTGCCATGGTTCCTTGAAACGGGAGAAAACCGTCGAATTAGGGAAGAGGAGGAAGAAAAAGAAGCGTAAAGATCGAAGAACGTCGGGTTGTTGTTGTTTTTATTTGTTTTTTTTTTCGTCCTGACGAGTGATCGACGATTTTGACAATGGCGAAATTCCAGGTGAGAGAATTTTTATTATTTTTCTTTCGTATTTGTTTATTCGTCGTGATAAAAATTACGGCGAGAAATTCACATTGGAAAATAAAGGTAGCGATTAAAATTCGAATAATCCTGATAACGACTAATTATCGAGAAGAAAAAATTATTCCGGTGTTTTTTTTTTATCAAACGTCATTATATCGTCGACTATTTGTCGTTCGAAGTGGTCGACTGTCGTGATTTGCGTTCTAGAAATACGATCTTTGAAAAAAAACGAACGGGAAAAAAAAAGAACATTTTTACTCCATTTCCCACGAAGTTTTCGGACGATCGAGTTCAATAATATTTAATGCAGCGGCGATAGAGCGCGATGCGATGGAAAGAAGGAAGAAAAAGAAAGAAAAAGAACTAGATCGGCTTAATTGCCGCGCAATTAATGTCTGAGCGTTGCATTATGTAGAGCGGAAATTCCGTGTGTGTGTGACACGGTTCAGGGGCACATATATAATAAATATATATATATATATATATATCTAGGTATAAATATAACACACTGGCATCTCGGGGGCAGCGTAATGCCCGATATTTCCGCGGACGCGTTCGTAAGCGTAAAAAGCCCCATAGCTATTATTTAAACATGCATTTCTTTTTCGTTCCCGAGGACGACTTCGCGCCTAGTTATTTTCCACGTAGGGGGGGAAAAAGAATTAACAATTTTTTTTTGTTTTTTTTTTCGCTTTTTTTATCCTCCTCGTTCTCGTATCCTTGATAAAACGTATCGAGAAAGGAAGAAAGGAGGATAAAAAAACGAAAAAAAGTTATCGTCGTCTCGCATGTAGGAGCCGAGACTCAGGAACTTACTATACTCCTCGGTGAAAGTTGCTACGGGCATGCAAGAGAAGATTTACAGCGCGCATGCCGGCGAGCCACACTCGTAATATATATTTATATATTTATATATTTATATATGTGGTGTAGCATATAGGAATACGCATTCGTGAAGCTCGAGGAAGCGATCGAGAAGAGGAGAAACGACGTAGAAAGTGAATTTGCCGGAGGATCCGTGCTATATAAGAGAGAGAGACGGAATAGTCGATGAGAGGATGAACAAAAAATAAATTGAGACCGATCGTAAATTTTTCGTCGTTAGAAGAGAGAGAGAGAGAGTGAGAGAGAGACGGAATAGTCGATGAGAGGATGAACAAAAAATAAATTGAGACCGATCGTAAATTTTTCATCGTTAGAAGAGAGAGAGAGAGAGGGAGACGAATAGATGAGGAAGTTGGGAAAAAGAGTTTGCACAGTAGGCGCTTAGAAACATTTGAATATGAGAAAAACAAAGGTGCGTAACATTTAGCGCGTGTCTTGGTAGGCATCTGAGTAAACGAAGAAGAAACGATAGATCGTGATAAGAAAACAGTTAGTTAGTCGAAACCGGAAAGGTGCAAACGATCGACAATAATCAATTTGACGAATCGTCAAATTGTGTCAACATTCGTTAAGAAAAATGAATAGATTAATCGTTTTCATAATTGTGATAAGAGACAAGAGATAAGAAGAAGATCGATAACGAAAGTGGAATTAGCATAATCTCTTATTCGCCTGGAAACAATTTGAAACAATTATCAACGCGAGAAAGACAAATATTGTACGATATAAAAGGTCGAAGAACATTTGCACAGTGGTTTCAGGTCGCGAAAATATTTTGAACGAATTTTGAATTAACAAACGTCGATTAAATTGATTAAATAATTAAATTATCATTTCCTTTTTGACAAAACAAGGCAAAAGATGTCGAACGATAAAAAAAAATGTTCGCTCGATGTTACACTTAACAATTTTTAATAAATTATCCATTAAATAAATAACATTACTATGTTTTTATCGAAATAAACAAAATATGACATAATCGATGAAAAAAAAATGTTAGCTCGCTGCTTTTATTTATTACGAAACAATTTTTAATGATTTTTCATTGAAACGGTTGCACATCTTTGTTTCGAGGTATTTGTCTTTTAAGGAGACTGTGGTTCGCGGATATATAAGCGAACATTTTATACACAAACACACACACACACATATATATATATATATATCGTACAGATAGTAGAAAGTAACCCGACAGCACCAGCTGTGCTCGCTACTGACGCGGAGAGTCCGAAGCCGCAAAAACCATTTTCTCTAATCCCCCCAACTCGATGAAATTCCGCGAGATCTCGGCGAGCCCGCAATTTCGCGTCGAACGATTAAATTTCTCTGGATATACGTATTACAAACCGCGAAAGGGAGTATTAGATATACGCGTAGTAGAATGAGATCGCGAGTTGTCTCGAAGCGTGCCCAACTGCCGGATGAGTCAACGGTATTTTATTATTATTCTTTTTTTTTCTTTTGTATTTCTTTTTTCTCGTTCGTTGTTACAATTCGTCGTACCCCCCGTGTTCCCTCATTTTCGTTGTAAACGCGGGACGTAACGTCACGCGATATGACTCGAGAATCTCGGACGAAAAAAAGGGCTATTAGCTTACGCACCGAACACATGTCGTGGACCGAGCGCAATTTGCCGACCGCTTTGATCGATCGTACGGTACGAAACGGTATTTTCAAATTAGCCACGAGAGATCCGTACGACGATTCGTTTCCCTTAGAAAATAAATACGAATCATCGGAATCGTTCGATCGAATCGCGAAGATTTGAAAAAGGACTTTGCACGTTTTACTTTTGAGACTCGAAATTATGATTTTATCACGATAAAGTCAATGTGCTCGCGTTCGATCTAAAAGTTTGTTTAAATGTACATTTGATTCTCGAAGTTTCTCAGAAAATTTAGAATCCTAGAAGTTTATAATCGATTTAAAATCGTTTTTACGATGGCATATTTAAAATCGATCCGATGCGGTTTCCATTCGATCAAAAATCGATTTTACAGATTTTAGTAACGATGTAAATTAAGCTATAAAGTTTCGACAATAATAAGAAAATAGTGATAATGGGATTTTAAATCAATACTGCAGGACTCGACGTCTTACTTATAATTCGAATAAAAACTGACTATTGAGTTCATAACGAAGAAAATATCTCTTCGGACGTTAACGTATTTTACAGATTTTTCAACTTTACAGATTTTTCAATTTTACAGATTTTAGTAACGATGTAAATTAAGCTCTAAAATTTCGACAATAATAAGAAAATAGTGATAATAGGATTTTAAATAAATACTGCAGGACTCGACGTCTTACTTATAATTCGAATAAAAACTGACTATTTAGTTCAGAACGAAGAAAATATCTCTTCGGACATTAACGTATTTTACAGATTTTTCAATTTTACAGATTTTATTAACGATGTAAATTAAGCTCTAAAATTTCGACAATAATAAGAAAATAGTGATAATAGGATTTTAAATCAATATCGCAGGACTCGACGTCTTACTTATAATTCGAATAAAAACTGACTATTTAGTTCAGAACGAAGAAAATATCTCTTCGGACGTTAACGTATAACGATGAAAGCCTTAATTACGAAGTAAGAGAAACGTCATTATTTTTTCATGAAAATAGAAAAGAAATGACGCGTATATTCGAGAACTTTTCGAATCGCGCATCATTAATTTTCAGGGGAGCTTTCCATCGCGAGCCGGCGCCACACGACTCGCGCAAGTAGAAACTGCGCGTAGTGGTCAGACCGTAGACGCGCGTGCACTCGTGTGCATAACCATTTACGATCCTCTCGCTATACACACATCCGTATAATGCGGACATGAATGTCGTGTTTAAAGCTACGTATTAGCCTCTCGTCCTCATAAATATGTAGGAACTTGTACGAATGAAAGTATGCAGATTGATAAAAACGTCCACGTTTCGCGATCGGCACCGATTATCGTAGAAATCGTCGCTGACATATTGGCATACCGGGCGCTCGCTAATTTGTCCAGCGAACCAAACTATTAATTACAATTGTATAAAATAAAACAATTTTCTTTTTTTATTCAGACTATCCTCGGTATAATCCTGATCGCCGGAAGTCTCTTGGCGTCGGGTGCGGAAATACCGAAACCGACTTACACACGGACGATGCTCAAGGTCGGAAGAAATTTGCCCGGCGAGACGGAAGAGCTGAAAGTACGAACGAGCGAGGGAAACATCGCGACGTTGATAGTAAAACGTCGTGACAAGAGTGGAAAATTAGGCGACGAGAATGTAACGAAAACGTCCCAAGAACCTCGAATAAATCACGAAATTACGGATAAGAACGAAAATATATCGAGCGCCTCGTCGATGACGGCGGAAAGCGTTGCTCAGGAGCGAAAGGACGTGGTGAGACGATCGGAAAATCGGCAGGTCGATGAGATTCGTGAGAAAACGTCGCTCGGAAATTTTAGCGCTCAACCGGTTGAACCGGAAGTAGCGAGAGTCTCGAGCAACCGGAGCGACGGAACTGAGGCTCGCAAGCAGGAAGTTTCAACTCGGAGTACGATCGTTAACGAACGAATGATCGATTATGGAAATTGGACACCGTTGAGTAAAGATGGCCGTGCCCTCGAGACGATCGACTCGAAAAACGACAAATTTTCCAGCTGGAAACCCCTTAAACCGAGCCCGGAAATAATTCCCAATGACGAGACGAGTTTATCTCGTCAGAATTTATCGAATCGTCGCGAGGGTTTGATCCTTGGGAAAAATTTTCCGGTGCGCGAAACGTCGAGTCAAGAGATCGAGGATGGTTTTAGAGGTCGAATAATCGGTAGTCAAGCGACGCAGTACGCGTTTTTGCCGCATCAAGCGAGACCCCTCACTCGTACCAATATCGGTGCCAATTTGTCGAAAAATCGTGGTGGTAAAAACGTGCCACCGGAAGTCACCGTGAGATCGGAAATAAACGTAAAATCGTTGCCAAAGAGAACACCGATGTCGATGGACGCCGATGGAACTCCCATCATCCATGGTACGAGAGTGCCCGACGAACCATTGGACAAAATACAAACTTGGCGAAACGCCCGTGTCATCAATAACAAACTGGTGGCCGATGGTGTCAACGCCGTCAGTCTCGAATCTCCGAACGGTTTTTACGCCACCGATGGCACCGACGAGAGACAGAGATTCGAGCGATTTTTCAAAGATGTCAATCGCAGGTAAGAATGATTAATGTGAATTGTTAACAAAAATTGTGTAAACAAACAATTTGTTAGCGTAATCGATGTTAACCGATTGGAAAATGGGATTAATTTTACTCGCATCTGCATAAAATCTTTGTACCATAAAAATCTCATTTTTATCAAAATAAAAACTATTAAAACATTCTTAACAAATTATATAAACCTACAAACTACCATTTCTTCTACCAACTATTGGGACATTCTTTTCACTGGAAAACGGAAAAAAACTACAAAAATTTCAAAATTTAAGGTTTAAGGTTCGACCCCTTAAAGGTGGTTCGATAAACGAGGTAATTTCCTTAGGATCTGCAAAAACTTTCGGCATGAAACTTTTTTGTATCGCAGCAGGGCCAACTTGGAGGGTTTTTGGGTCAGATTTTGATCTCGAATTCCTGAAAAATTAATGGCGATGGTGTATTTTTGGGAAAACTACAGGTTCGTCTAAAACGCATGCGCGACTACTAAAACAGTTAACCTTTTCCTCGAACGAATCCATCCTTGTACAGAAATTATGCTCCTTGTAACGTTTCCCAAATCTTTGCATGAGAAAGTCACTAAAAAAATCTTAATATTCAACAAATTTTCAAATAAATGAAAATTAAAAAAAACAAAATGATCGAATGATTGATCTTCATTAATTCCCGAAATTTCCTCGATCCGACGACACAGATACGGACGAAACTTTGACGAGGACAGAAACGTCTATTTCGAGTGGGACCCGCAGACTCATCAAAATCGGGCTCTGAACGCCGAGGTCTACGAGACCCGAAACGAGAATTATCGTTCGAACGTGCAAAAGCGCATGTTGCACCCCGAGAGTTCGCAGATTTATCCAAATTCCCAGATGTACACGCCCGAGAGTCAAAAGATCTCGCCACTCGCGCTAAAACCCGGAACCCGTGCTCCGGTACTCCAGTACGCGCATCCGGAATTGGGAGTCCAGCCTGCGAAAATCTTGAAGAATTCGGAAAAAAGACGACCCGAAAATTTCCCGGACAATCAAAATTCCTTCACGGAGCAGAGACACAAGAAGAAATACGTGCTGAACGACAAAAATGTCGTTGATTCTTACACCATGAAGAATTATTATCCGAATCAACATTTTTATGGTCTGAAGCAACCGATCGACCAGCCATTTTGGGTTAAAATATCGGAAAATCTGAGAAATCAATTTTCGACCGGTGTCGAGAGAGTTTCTCAGCTAACGAGACCGGTATTCGATCCTTTGGTCGAAGCGACGCAAAAAATCTCGCAAAATCTTGGTCTCACCCGAGGCAAGGAAGCTCAGGATAAAATCGGTACCGTGGCGACTGGTGGATCAATTTTGATTCCGGCTCTTGGTTTGGTGGCATCAGGAGCGGCTCTTGGAATCGGGGCAGTCGCGGTCGGACGTTACTTGGACGTTGATGTGCTGAAACGTGGCAGGAACGAGCAGGACGAAGGAAACGGTTACGACGGTTTGGAACTAGAAAGCAGGTCCTTCGAAGGAAGCGAGACACCTTCGATCTACGCAGATCCTTCAAATTGGAACGCCAGAGGAGAATCCGTCGAGGCTTCGAGGCAATCAAGATCCTACGATTACAGTCCCAAAAATTCCTATTCGGTTGGACAAACTTCAAGGGACGACGTCTCGAGACTTACCGATTTTTCCAAAAACGAAGAGATCCGCTCGAGGGAGGACGAGGACGGTGTTTTCATGATTTTGGAGGAAACCGAGAATCACGACGGAATCGAAAATCGGCACACAAAACCGGTGATCGAAGAAACCGGTTACGTAGAAACGAGGGAACGGAGAAAACGCAGTGTCGATAATGCAGATCGCTTCGTTATCGACGGAGCGGTAAACAATCGTCTCAGACGAACCGGTCCCGATTCGTTGGTGGAGATCGTCGAGATCGACGTGCCGATCAGAGGAAAGATCGATTTTCCCGAAAATTTGAGGACGATTGTGAAAAAGAATGGTGATCGATTTGTCCTGCTGAGGGACGATCTGGACATGAATTCGATAGTGGAAAATCAAGTTTTATCCGATAATGGACCGTCCGACGATTTTCTTCGATTCAAAACGATCGGAGGTGAGGTCAAAAACCGACGGAGGGATCGTCGGAGTGCCGTGAGCGATCGGGAGTTGGACGATGCTTTTCAAAATCTTGAAAATGCCGAAGTCACCGAGGCTACTCACATCGCCGGTGATTGGACGAATACCCCGTGCGCCAAGAGGATATTTTGCGACGCGATGATTCAGCGGGGACAGGACGCTTCGATATTCATGGAGAAGAAGATGGACGGACTTCTCGGACTGTAAGTAGAATAAACGAGAAATTTGTCTCTATTTTCCTTGGATGAGGTGGAAAAATGCTTCTAAAATGCAATAATAAAATCATTTTTTTTAAACCTTTCATGGCGACTGCGTTAACAAAAAATCTAGACTTTATATTAGCGGTAAAAATGCATAGTGTGTAATGAAAAAAGATATCGTAACGTTAGAAATTGTAGGGAAATTAAATTTCCAAAATTCTGGTTTTTTTTTAAAATAAAGTGCGGCGCGGCCGTTGTTCGTGCGCGCACGAACGTTGTCTTATCTACTGACCACATGGTGCAACACGAAGTGGTCGGTTGCGAGCTAGAGCACGTTTGGCCAAGCGGAACTTGTAGTATAGTAACCGTAAACGCGAGAATAACTTTCTTCTTACCCGCGGCTTTCGCCCGGTAACGCATTTAAACGTCCCACTGACTGATTCAACTTTTACCTCTTAGCACAGTTTCACTCGGGCGCCTTCAAGAGTGTCCACAAACGCGCACGTTTGTCGCGATAATCCACACCAGTTTCTTCGTTTCTTTTTTTTGTTCGCATTCATGATCGTCGCCACGTTCTCGCCATTTTCCCGCGCCATCTTGCGGACACGAGACGCGAATAGAAGCTGATAGGGAAATAACGATAATCGAAACATGCTTCGCAACTTTAAATTAACATATACACTGAAATACTTTTATGCCTGATCGCCGCGAGAGTTATAACGGTAAAGGGTTTCTTTCGCGTTACTGAAAGCCCCGCTCGCCAGTGGCGCCATCTGAAGGGACGCCGTGGTCAACTCAGGTGGAAGCACGCGCGAAGTCAAATTCGACGAGGTTGGAACATCGAAAAACAAGTTTTCTCTTTCATTTGCAATATTGTAATCTCGTTCCGTAATTAAAAAATGATAAATCGCCCCAACATTTTTTATTCTTGTTACAAAAATTTCGCGAATGAAAAATGCCGTTAATTCAGAAAAATTTATGACCCGTGATGTATTACTTGTTCTCGTTGTATCGCGTGAGAGAAATTTCCCGTCGTATAAACGAAGCTTGACACATCGATGACTCGGAAATTCAACTCGATCCTCGAAGTTCTCATTCGCACGCGGACATCTTTCTCTCCTTCCTCGTTTCGCATTCTCTCGCGGCACCCTTTCAACGCTTTCTAAACTCGCCACTATCGCTCAATCCACGTCGTCGACTAACCTTCTTGATTGTCTCGTTATGCCGTATACCGTTCTTTTTCTGTTTTTGTGCCTTTTTTTTTATTATTATTTATGAATCTTTACTTACGACTTTTTCTTGTGTTGTAGAATCCAGTCCGAAGCTGCGTTACAGGTGTCCAGTCATTTTCAGGAGGTCATGGAGGCCGTGAGGAGGCACGATTGTTCGAGTTTCTTGTGCCCACAGGCTAGGCCCGGCAACGTTTTCTTCTGAGATATATTGCTATATAGCCACTCAAACATATTCATATATGTTTTTATATCGCGAGAGAAAATGGACACAGTCGCAAGCTACTAAACGAGATAAGCGGAAGAAGCTTAGCGGTATACACACGATTTTTCTCGTGGCAAGATATACGAGGCTCTCGTACAGAGATTTAACGATCATTTTATTTATTAACGATCCATGCACCGATGAAAAAAAAATGTTAAACACACACAAACGAGTACTTCATCACAAGTCAATTTCGTTGAGCCCCTGTACGAAAAAAGCGTACGAAGAGTAAAGCCAAACTGTAAATATGTCGAACGATCGTCGAGCAAATTTAATTTATATTCATACGTGTTACTTACACATTATTATTAATACTATTATTATTATTATTATTATTACATGTTATTTATTTCATTTCCAGTATTCGGCGTTAAACCCATGTTAATCAGATAACCACATCGATCACCCAATCGAGAATAAATAACTATTTTTTTTATATCATTTCATACTTTACCATGTACGATATCGTGCGATTATGAGAGCGAGAGAGAGTGAGTTTCATGTAACACAGTAGGAAATATAATGACGCTTCTTTTCCATACTCCACGATGAAATGACACTCCATGTCCCTGCATACGTAACGACGTCTAGTGAAGATAATGGGAGGATCGATTTTATAAGAATGGAGTTCGAGTCTCGTTTTCTAGTCGGAACTTTTTTTTTCTTTTTTTTTTATATTATAGTTTTAAACGAGTATCCGTATCCGTCCACTTATCGGTTCGACCGATGGACGGATAGGCAGGGTGGGGGTAATTCGATGGATAATTTTTTACTCGCTAAGGAGCATGCGTCATTTAGTTGTGAAAGTTGAACGATCGCCTCGACGTAGGCATCGAGGAGATAGACGCGAGGGCATTCATCGAGGGATGACCGACGCATCGGGAATCTCAATGTGCGAGGATGTGAGTAGGACGTTAAATAACAAAAAAAAAACTACATTTTATTGAAAAGAATTTTTTTTTTATCCGATAAAAGTTTACTCGTACTTATTAAAGAAAGTGTGCGTATTGTTTCGAGTGCGTAGTGAAGGGAACAAATGTATTTTGTTTTCGATTAAGATTCACAGTCCGGACGCCGAGTTCGCTTTTGGTTGGAATCGATTCAATCTAAGTCTCATCGGTCTCTGGCCCGATCAGACTCGCGATCGTAGCAAAGCGAATTTCGTAACGAGGTACAGCTCACCGATTTGGGGAATATGGGTAGTCAGCTTCATCGTACTGCCTCAAGCTATGGCACCAATTTTTTATTCGTTCGTGCTCGATGAACTGATACAAATTATTGCCGGTATCGTGGGTATCGTCGGTGCCGTCGTGAAAATCATGGTGCTTTGGTTCAATGGCGAAGGTATATTATTTCGAATTTGATTAAATTTATTAAAGTTGCGATCAAAAATGGCAAATTTAATCAATTTCTTCAATTTAAGGATTTTAGAAAGTTTATAAAAGTGTATTATTTATCGATATTCATCAAGTTGTTGATACGAGTATTTTCTTAAAACATTATTCTTCGAAGGAAGTTGAAACAATATTCTTCGCGACAGTTTTAGCCTGGTGTATTTCTTTTGTGGACGACGATTGGATGCGAAAACTCATGACCGAGGAACGAGAATTGATGATGAAAAATGCGAAACTCGGCAGAAACATATCGATAGGATTCAGTATTCTCATGCATTGTCTCATCTGGTCATACCTCGCTCTCAAGGTTATATTTTAAACGATTGAATCGCAATTTCCATCGACTTTGCAAAGAAAAAAAAAATCATAATTAAAATTTGTTCATTTTTCGATTTCGAAAACTTTCATTCGCAATTTTCAGACTCTGCCGTTGATAAATTTAAATCTCGATGGGAAGAATACAACGGAGTTGGTCAGATTGTTATTTTATCCGGCTTGTTTTCCCTTCGATTTGAGAAAACCATCGAATTTTGTTTTCGCGATGTTCGGACAATTATTCGCGACGTTCAGTTCGACGATCGCATACACGGCCTCTGATTGCTTCGTCGCGATGCTCGTCATTCATTTGTGTGGCCAAATCGCGATTCTACGCGAATCATTGATAAATGTGATCGAGAATGAAAAATCATTCGATCGCGAAACTTTTCGGGAAAATCTTGCGATTATCGTAAAACGACACAAGACGCTCATCAGATTTGCGACGACGATCGAGGACACCGTCAACTCGATGCTCCTCGTTCTAACGATGATTTATACCGTACAATTCGGCCTGCAACTTTTCGGTCTGATGACGGTACGTAATATTTTTTATTTTACAAATTTTTGTTTTTTAGAATTTTTTTGTTTTTTTTTTAACTTTTTTTTAAAATTTTATTGCATATCGATCGTGAATTAAAAATTCGGGTTGATAACTATCGAACGCGTTGTAATATTGTAGGCCGTGACGGAGCGCAAGTCGGGACATTTTCCATTTCTTCAGGTTTTATTTTACATATCTTTTCTCAACGTTACCGTCGTTCATCTCTTTCTTTATTGTTACGTCGGTGACATGCTCATAGAGGAAGTGAGTTTGAACCAAAAGTTTTATAATTTTAAAACGTAGGAGAATGTGTAGATTTACGAAGTGAAAAAGTGCAAAATAGCTCGTTATTTTGTTTAAACAAAATTTTTTTTTTGTATATTTACCTGATAATTAATTTATTTTGTGAATAATCGTCAGAGCGAAGCGCTCGGGCTTGCTTCGTATTCGTGCAAGTGGTACGATCTCTCCGGCAGTGACGCCAAAGATCTGATAGTCGTGATGCATCGAGCTAGATCTCCGCTCCAAATATCAGCTGGAAAATTCGTTGCTTTTTCCCTCGAACACTTCGGCAATGTGAGAATGTCAATTTATTCGGTTACTTTTGTACTCAAGCCACCGAGACTCAAACTTTCTAATCCTGATTTGAAATTTCAGGTCCTGAAAACGTCGATGAGTTATTTCTCGGTTTTACTGACGATCAAGGAACAATCATCGCTGTGAGTGAAATTTTATCGAATTGGTGGAAATAATTTTTTTTCTGTTTTTTTTTTATTTTTAATTGACAAAAATAATTCGACGAAAGATCGTCTAGTCTCAATTTTAAATAGTATCTAGCTTTCTAAAATAACGAAATATAGTGTGAAACGTGTTAATATGAAAAAATCTCATTATTTTTCCTCCAAATCCGCTTCGTCTTTGTTCGAACGACTTTTTCAAATATAAATTAATATTTTTATTCCTGGCACTTGAACAATGGAAAAGTCAACATAAATGTAGCGTCTCCGTATCACGAAGAACGCACGAAAAAATATTATTCCAATAACACAAACAATCCTCAAGCGCGAGGTTTTTTTTCGGAAATTTTTGAATCGCGCAAAAATAATTTTCTTTTTCGATTTCTCGATAAATTTTTTTCCCCCGACTCGACCACTTCTCTCTCTCTCTCTCTCCCTGCCCGATCTTTATCGAAGAGTCGTCGACGAACTACTGACGCACCCGAACCAAGAACCAAATTCTATTTCGAAAATTATCCGGGAACACGTCATCGCGAACGCCTGGGCAATTTTTTCGAAAACTCACCATGTAATTACTAACATTATTCTTCAAAACTACGAATATTTCTACGAAACTAAACGTTGGGGTCATCGTACATTTGTATCACATGTGATATTTTGTAACAAAACTTTATCCCTATAATCGTCAAATAACACATATGTATAAAATCATAAATAATTCGTCGCGCAGGCGTCTGTATTCGCGTAGCGACTTTTTTTTCTGTTTTGTTCGAAACGCATCACGCATCGTCCCACAACATTGTACGCGCCACTTCCCGATGAATATTTCATCGAATAAACGTTATGCATCGAGCTTGCCGAAGGAGCGTGCGTACAAGTGCATTTCCTTCGTCGAAGCTTTATTTATTTCCTCTCGAATATCGACGATCGAGAGAAAAAAATAAAATAAAACAAAATCATGACGCATACGTTCAGTCATCGAGAAAGCACCGTCGTACTCGCATCGATGAAGAATAATCCAAGTACATTTGAATTTTACCAAATAATTCAAATTTCTTGCAATTTTTTTTTTTTTCTAATTAATTTTTTATAACGAGAACAAAAAATTTCAATAAAAATTCGTTTGTTTATCGTTAGAGTACGTTTACGCATATGGCTGGAATCGTTTTAATATGACGAGTATCGGTGTATGGCCGGAATCGGACGATAATTTTATTCGTCGAAATTGTGCCTGGTTATACGCGATTTCGATATTTCTTCTGGTATGGATACCGCAGTTCGCAAGCGTCACGGTTTTCTGGGGCAATCTTAACGCAGTGATCGATTGCCTCTCGATAAACGTACCGGTTGCCGTGTCGATCATGAAAATCCTCGTTTTTCGTTATCAGAGAGAAGGTAAGTGCGAATAGAAAAAAAATAGAAAACAAAAACAAAAAAATGATAATTTCGAAAAAAAAATCACAGTGCAGGCTGGTTTTGCTCTTTTTTTCTTAAAATCGAAAGAATACACAATAATTTCGTTTCGAAAGTTTTGATCGAGTTACTCGGACTAATCGAGGCTGATTGGACTCTACCGTGGACGAAAGAAGAGGAAGAAACGATGCTGGTACCGACGAAAATTAGCAGAATGATTTCGCTATTTTCGGTGAGCGTGACGGGCGGAATGTTCGTTGTTTATCTGCTATTGACGGTTCGTTTCTGTTTTTTAAATTTATTTTTGGGAAAAAATGCATATTTTCTTTTTGGAAAATTTGAAAAATAATTTTTTTTCTTTTTTTTTTAATTTTAACGTCCGTTAGGTTTGGCTCGGCTGGCAAGATTTTCATGATCCTAATTTTGATCAACGTCTCTCGGTTGGTATGCTCTATACGTCTGTTTTTCCGTACGACACGAGGAAACTCAAGTGGTTTATACCAACTTGGATCGGACAATTGATCTCTACGTGGTTCTCGATGATGGCTTACTCGGGTCCCGACGCTTTCGTCGCGATGTTCGTTCTTCACTTGTGCGGAAAGCTCGCAGTGGTTAAACTCAATTTACGAAATATCGTCGACGAAGCGTCTTTGACGAATCCACGTGTCTTTTGGCAAAAACTCACCGCCATCGTCAAGATGCACGAGGATATTAACAGGTTCGAAACGATTTTCGATTCTTTTTTATTTTTTAATTTGTCGATTTAATTATGTTTTATAAAGTCTTCGTATAATTAGGATTTTTCGATTTTTAGGAGAAACGAAATAATGGAGAAAGCTTTGAACGGAATGCTCCTGGCTCAGATGCTCGTGTGCACGATCACGTTCTGTTGCCAGGGATTCGGAATGTTCACGGTACATGCCTCGTCGTAAAATCAAATTTCAAATCATTTAATGACTGAATTAAAAAAAAAAATCCATCCAGGGATTAAAAAAAAGATACTTTATTATCTCGAATCTTAAATTGATTGTTTAACACAAAATTTCTATTAATTTTTGTTTTTGTATTAAGTCTCTTTTTCGTATTTTGATGATGTACAATTTTTTAGACAATTATTATTAGAATTAACGATTTTAAATTGATTTTTGGGAATATTTAAAAATGAAATTTTAGGCGGTGATGGAGACTGAGGGCAGTTTTCCGGTACTCGGAATGATATTTTTCGTAGTTCACGCCGTTCACACCGTGGTACATCTTTTCGTGTATTGCTGGGTCGGTGACGTATTGATCGTCGAGGTGAGTCGCGATTCTCGATTTCACGGATGAGAGATCGATTCTCGAATCGATTTCTGACGTTACCGATACCCTCAGAGTTCGGACATCGGGTTTTCACCCTACGAGAGTAACTGGTATCTCATGAGCTCGGATCAGGTAAAGGCATTAATGTTTGTGACTCATCGATCGAGAACACCACTACAATTGACCGCAGGAAAATTTTGCAGTTTTTCCCTCGAACTATTTACGGGTGTAAGACTTGTGTTTTTTTGTTCTTATGTGTCGTAACGTTAAAAAATGAATTAATTACGATCGATCGATCGATATTCACGATTTATCGACAGATCGGGATAATTAATTGACGTAAAAAATAATTTTTTTTATTCTCGTAATTATTACTTTATTACTTTTTTACGATAAAATTTCACCAGATAATGAAAACCTCGATGGGATATTTGTCGATGCTGCTCGCTATGAAGGATCGACTGGTCGAGTGATCGGTAGTCCCAAAAATACGATTATTCTTAATAGTTTATCAATTTAGTCGAACTTTAATGTAAGTGATTTTATTTTATTATTTTAAAATATTGGTTTTTGTTTTAAGAAAGTTGATCGATCGTATGGCCGATTAAATGTCTCAGATTGACATTGTTTAAACATTCAACACTATGAAAAAGAATAAAAAAAATCTACCATACTTGTCACTTTTTCATGTCGTAGACTCAATGATACATTTATGTCAACGAATTAAAAACAAAAATATGTCGAAATAAAATCGTATGACGTTCAACGTGTCAATTTTCACAATTTCCATAAACGATTAAATTTTCCGTCCGACCGTTGGCAAAACAATAAATTTCTTACATTTGCAGATATGAAAAAGACACGAGAAAAACGTAAACTGAATCGTTACGCGCGAACGTCGAATAGCGAGAGGGGTTTTATTTCACGAGGGAAAGTTTATTGCACCCGGAACTCTATCTTTACTCAGCCCTCGGTGGAATATAATCGAATTACAATATATTCGATGGACAATTTTCGAAAAACTTTGTACGCTCTCGAAACTCCCTGTCTGAATTCATAAACATTTTAGGGATGAAAGTTCGTGGAGCTCGCCAGCCTATTTGCATTTTTAAACCGAGCATGCGCCGTAGCTACAATGCAGCGCGATTTTGCGCAACAGATTCTTGCATACGATGGAATGCCAGTGAAGGAAAAACCAGCGAGCGGTGAGTTTCGATGGAATATACTAAAGGTTTGTGTGTGTGTTTGTGTGCGATAAGTGAAATTCTACGCGATAAAAAGAAAATTATTGATAACGATAAAATTCAAAATTCTGTAATTTTATTGTATTTATAAATATCGAAAAAAACGATCTTTAGGCTTTTTGTACGCCTACGGCTGGAATGCGCATTATGAAAAAATATTGGGTTTTTACCCGGAAAATTACGAAGGCATTCTGAGTCGTCATCGCGCCTGGCTCTGGTCGCTCACCATATTCCTCTGGATATGGATTCCTCAAGCGGCGAGTTTGACCATTGTCTGGGGTGACATGAACGCTTGTATCATTTGTCTCTCCACGAACATGTCGATAACAATATCGATTTCGAAAATCGCGATTCTTCAGTGTCAGAGGAACGGTAGCAAGCGATTTTTTTTATTAAATTTTCATTGACTGAATTTGATTGACTTGATTTCATTAAAATGGAATCGAATACAATTTTCGTCGCTTGATTATTTTTTGAGCCATGCGTTGGATCGTCGCGACGGTGAACGACGACTGGGCAAAAATCATGACGGAAGACGAGAATCGTATTATGCTAAAAACAGCGAAAATTAGCAGATCAATTTCCATATTTTTGTTCTCTCTCTCAAACTTCGTGGTCGCCCAGTTCATTATCTCAAGGGTAAAAAAAAGATTTATTTTTACTTATTTTGCATTGAAAAGAACAAAAGTGTTTTTTTTTTACTTATATTGCATTGGAAAAAAACGATTTTAAAATTTTTTTTCAATTTTTTTTCTTTCAATGCTGAATCAAATAATCCCGAAAATCACGATAAACGAATGTTTAGCTCTGGAACCTTTGGGAAGGAGCCGATCAGCCCGGTGTGAATCCCAACTTGACTTTTGGTTTGCCTTACGACGGGTATTTTCCATTTGACACGTCGAACAATAAAATTTTCGTGCTGCTCTGGCTGGCCCAGGCTTTCGGAGCATATTTGGCGGGAATATCGTACTCCGGGCCTGACTGTTTCGTCTCGATGGTCGTACTTCACGTATGTTCTCATCTCAAGATTATGCGACGTTCCCTCAGATATCTCGTCGACGAGACGACCATTTTGGATTCCAATAAATATTGGAAAAGGCTCGCTGCCATTGTGAAAAGACACGAGCAGCTTAATCAGTGAGATTAATAATGAAAAATTGTCACGAGCGAGTTGGATATCGAGAATTCAGTTTGGGCATTATATTTCTGTTTTTTTTTTGTTTTTTTTTGTTTTTTACGTAGCCTAGCGAACGTCATAAGAGACACGTTTAGCACGGTACTTCTCGTGCAGATGCTGGCATGCTCGATAATTTTTTGCTTACAGGGTTATGTCATGATCACGGTTAGTACGATGGCGATGATTCGTTTTTCATTTTTTTCTAACGTCACTTTCGATGAATTAATTTTTGTTTGTTGTATCATTGTATCATTTTTAATTTTTAATTTACATTTTAGACTTTGATGGATCGCGAGGATGCCCCTTTGCCGATTTTCGATTTGGTATTTTTTATTACCTATGTGACTTATACGGCCATGCATCTGTTTATATACTGTTACGTAGGAGATAAACTTTTCGTTGAAGTGAGTTTTCAACGATTTCAACTTGATTTGAGATTTGGAAAAAATGAAAAAAAAAAATAGAAATAAAAATCATTTCGTTCTCAGAGCACTAGTCTCGCCGACGATTTTTACAAAACAGAGTGGTACAACTTAGCGCCCAAGGAAGCGAAAGCTTTTCTTTTCGTTTGCCATAGGGCGAAAAATGCCCTCGAGATAAAGGCTGGAAAATTTTGCACGTGTAATCTGCAGCTCTTCAACGCCGTGAGTGAAATCGTTCGTTATTTTGTTTTTACCGTTTTCGTTGTTTCGCGAATACTGAGAATTTGTCTTCATTGGCAGATACTGAAAAATTCCATGGGTTATCTATCGATGCTGATGGCGATGAAAGACAGATTGATCGATTGATCGATAAGGGTTTTTTTATTTGTTTTGAAAAATGTACAACAATGCAGTCATCGAGTACAATGATAATTGATTTACTAGCTTTTATTCGAGCAGCATCGACTTCATAAGCTTCAGAATATAAATAAATAATTTCAGGTCGAGAGATCGTTGATTATTAATTTTCGATCGTGGGTTAATAATCGATAAACCAAATCTTCGAAAGTCAAAATTGACTTTCGGGACTTGAGATGGTAGAAAGAACGAATTTTTATTCTCGTTTGAATCGACTTGGTAAAATGGTTGTGAGATCGGAAATTTTCCGTACATGACGAATATCACAATTTTATTCCGCACTTTTTGCAATTTGCCAGTTAAAATCGAAAAAAAAACTGAATTTTCACGTCACAATTTTCAGAAAATTTATCAAACGTAAATAAAGTATTTTGAGATTTTATTAATAAATTCAATGATTTAGACACCTTCGCCTCTTTTAATCGTTGACAAAAAATGAGTTTGTTATATTCGCAGCTATATAACAATGAATAAAAAAAAAATACGGGCACCTCTCGTTCCCGATTGGACTTTGCAACTGAGCGTTATAGCCGAGGGCAAACACAGAATATAATTTTATTCCGGGACGAAAAGTTCATTGCTCCCGGAACAGGGTTTATACGAACCAGGGATGTATTTGGATTATATTCGAGAGCAATTTTATAAAACTTTCTGCACGAAACTCGCGAAACTCTGAATTCATGCAAATTTTAGAGAGACGATACCGAGTAAACGATAAACGATTTGCATTTGTAAACTAAGCATGCGCCGTAGCGACAACGTAGCGCGATTTTGCGCAACAAATTTTTTCTTCGCGAGGAACGGCAGTGAAGAAGAAACCAGCGAAGTGAGAGGTTCGATGGAAAATAATCAAGGTGTGCGTACGAGAAAATATTCTCATTACATAAAATATAATTAATTATTCCGCGTGTTTCATTCGGTAAATTAAATTTACAAATGTTAATTATTTTTTATACAAATATTTCATAATTAACGTAAAATTAATTTAAAAAAAATTATTAAATTTTTCCTAAACGTTCGTGTGCCACAAAATTTATAAAATAAACGAACTTCAGGCTCACGAGAAAATATTCTCATTAAATAAAATATAATTAATTTACTCCACGTATTTCATTCGGTAAATTAAATTTACGAATGTGAATTATTTTTTATACAAATATTTCATAATTAACGTAAAATTAATTAAAAACAAATTATAAAATTTTTCCTGAACGTTCGTGTGCCACAAAATTTATAAAATAAACGAACTTCAGGCTCACGAGAAAATATTCTCATTAAATAAAATATAATTAATTTACTCCGCGTATTTCATTCGGTAAATTAAATTTACGAATGCCAATTATTTTTTATACAAATATTTCATAATTAACGTAAAATTAATTAAAAACAAATTATTCAATTTTTCCTGAACGTTCGTGTGCCACAAAATTCATAAAATAAACGAACTTCAGGTTTACGAGAAAATATTCTCATTAAATAAAATATAATTAATTTACTCCACGTATTTCATTCGGTAAATTAAATTTACGAATGTCAATTATTTTTTATACAAATATTTCATAATTAACGTAAAATTAATTAAAAACAAATTATAAATTTTTTCCTGAACGTTCGTGTGCCACAAAATTCATAAAATAAACGAACTTCAGGCTCACGAGAAAATATTCTCATTAAATAAAATATAATTAATTTACTCCGCGTATTTCATTCGGTAAATTAAATTTACGAATGTCAATTATTTTTTATACAAATATTTCATAATTAACGTAAAATTAATTAAAAACAAATAATTCAATTTTTCCTGAACGTTCATGTGCCACGAAATTCATAAAACAAACGAACTTCAGGCTTCGCGTGGGCCTACGGCTGGAATGCTTACTATCAACAGATATTGGGAATTTGCGCGATAAAGAACGAAGGAATCGTAGCCCGTCAGCGAGCCTGGTTCTGGTCACTTTTCATATTCGTATCGATATGGATTCCTCAAGCTGCGAGTTTAATGGTTATCTGGGGTGACATGACGGCTTGTATAATATGCCTCTCCACGAACATGTCGATAGCAATATCGATGTCGAAAATTATAGTTCTTCAGTGTCAGAGAAACGGTAGTGAAAATTTTTTCATAAAATTTATACGAAAATATATTGATTCGATTAAAACGAGATCGAATGAAAATCGTATCGTTCGATTCGTTTTCCAGTCACCGGTTGGATCGTCGCGTCGGTGACCGACGACTGGGCAAAAGACGTGACGAAAGAAGAGCGTCGTATTATGCTGGAAACTGCAAGAATTAGCAGATCAATTTCCATACTGTCGTTCTCTCTCACAAACGTCATGTTCTTAGAATACATTTTTTCAAGGGTAAACACAAAATTTTGTTTCTTCAATTCGAAGTAAAACAATACCGCAATCAGGATAAACAAATGTTTAGCTCTGGAAGCTTTGGGAAGGCCCCGATCATCCCGGCGTGAATCCTGATTTGTCCTTTGGTTTTCTTCACGACTCGTATTTTCCCTTCGACACGTCGAAGAACGAAATTTTCGTGCCAATCTGGGTGGGACAATTTTTCGGAACGTTTTTAGGCATGATATCGTACGCTGGACCGGACTGTTTCGTCTCGATGGTCGTACTTCACGTCTGCGGTCAATTAAGAATTATTCGACGTTCACTCAGATATCTCGTCGACAAAACGACAATTTCGAATTCCGACGAATATTGGAAAAGGCTACGCGCCATTGTGAAAAGACACGAGCAACTTAATCAGTGAGAGCTTTGTGTTCTAAGAAAAAAATAATATGTTTTTTAGAGTACCCAAATGATTTTTTCTTCGTTCAAAAACGAATTTGAACCATTTCCGTTTTATATAATATTATTATAATCTTTCTAATAGCCTTGCTTACGTCATAAGGGAGACATTTAGCTCGATACTTCTCGTACAAATGTTGACTTGTTCGATTACTTTTTGCTTCCAGGCTTACGCGATGTTCACGGTTGGTATGAAACTTATTCGTTATTTTTTTTTTATTACGATATCTTGTCACGTTAATTTTCTTTTCAGACTCTGATGGATCGAAATGGTGCCCCTTTACCCATTTTTGATCTCGGATTTTCTTTGATCTACGCCGTTTATACCGTTATACATCTTTTCATATATTGTTACGTAGGAGATAGACTTTTCGTCGAAGTGAGTTTTTCTCGATTTCTACTTGAGTTGGAAATTTATAAAAAATGAGAAACAAAACGAACTATCCGTTGGCAGAGTACCAGTATCGCGGACGATTTCTACGAGACCGAATGGTACGCCTTAGCTCCCAAGGAAGCAAAAGCTTTTGTATTCGTGTGTCACAGATCGAGAACCGCGCTCGAGGTAAAAGCTGGAAAATTCTGCACTTTCAATCTTCAGCTGTTCAACTCTGTGAGTAAAATACGTTCTTTCATCTCATTTCTAAAAATTTTTTTGTACTTTTTGAATGTCGAGATTATTGTTCGTCAGATAATAAAAAATTCCGGGGGATATTTATCGATGCTGATGGCGATGAAGAAGAGGTTGATCGATTGATCGATCTGTTGGACATTTGAGTTTTGTAAAGTTAAAATTATAAGAAGTCAGTCGTCCAATAAAACGATCATTTATTCACTAGTTATTTGTTCAAGGACTTTAAATCTCGAACGCTCCGATAAGTACATAATTTGTTTCGGCACATAAACTCTCGAACACGTGATTATAGATTATCAATCATCGGTATTCATAGATATATCGATCGGATTCGGAATCACCTTATCGATAAGATAAATAAAAGTGCAAAATCTTGGAAAGTGAAAGTTCACTTCCAGCACTCGGGATCGGTCGAAGAATCGACATGTTTTTTTTACATCAACCTTGATTTCCCGCGCAGAAAATACTTGCCCGTACAATACGAATATCACAATCTTATTCTTGATTTTTCTCAACTTGTCGATCAACATGTAAAAAAAAAAAAAAGCAATTTTCACTTCACAATTTTTGGAAAATTTGTTAAGGTAAAATAAAACGTTTTGGGTCTTAATTAATACTTTCGATGGCTTTGACACTGTACACCACTTTCTATCGTTAGCAAAAAATGAGTTGTTCGAATTCGCTAGATATACAAATGAACAGAGAAAAATATGGTCACCGCCGGTTGCCGCTTGGACTTTGCAACTGAGAGCATCGCGAGCGATGACAAACACAGAGTACAATTTTACACGGTAACGAGTAGTTCATTGTCCTCAGAATGAAGTTTACTATACACTCTTCGTAAATGTATTCACCGTATAATCAAGGGCAATTTTCTGAAACTTTCTACTTGAAGCTGCTCTCGCAACCCTCCGTTTGAACTCATGCACATTTTACAGAGGATATAATGTGTAAACGAGAAACGATTTACATTTTAAAACTGAGCATGCGTGGTCGATACAAAGTAGGACGATTTTGCGCAACAGTTTCTTCCGGCAGGAGGGTTGGCAGTGAAGTAAAAACCAGCGAAGGGAGAGGTTCGATGGAAAATAATCAGGGTGTGTGTATGTGTTTGTGTGTAACGAGAAAAAAATTAATGAATTTGCGATTAAATTAAATACAATCAATTTATGCTCACGTGTTTTATTCAGTAAATTGAATTTACTGATATTAATTATTTTTATATAAATATCTCGTAATTAACGTAAAATTGATAAAAAACATAAATTAAATGATCTTTAGACTTTGTGTGGGCCTACGGCTGGAACGCTCATTATGAGACATTATTGGGAATGTGCGAAATAAAAAATGAAGGAATCGCAGCCCGTAACCGAGCCTGGTTCTGGTTGTTTCTTATATTGATAACCATATGGATACCTCAAACTTTGAGTATAATGCTTGTCTGGGGTGACATGACGGCTTGTATTACTTGCCTCTCCACGAACATGACGATGGTAATATCGATTTCAAAAATTATAGTCCTTCAGTCTCAGAGAAATGGTAGTAAACAATTATTTATTAAATTTATTCCAACAATATTTATTCGATCAACACGAAATCAAATGAAAATTGTATCGTTTGATTCGTTTTCAAGTAATGGGTTGGATCGTCGAGTCGGCGAGCAACGACTGGATAAAGGACGTGACGAAAGAAGAGCGTCGCGTTATGTTGGAGAATGGAAAAATTAGTAGATCAATTTCCATACTGTCGTTCTCTCTTACGTTTATCATGGTGGCACAGTACATTGTCTCGAGGGTAAAAAGAAGTTTCGTTTGTTTTTTCAGTGCAGGGTAAAATTAATACCTCAATGAGAATAAATGAATGTTTAGCTCTGGAAACTTTGGGATTATCCCAGCGGGAATCCCAATGTGTCCTTTAGTTTTCTTCACGACTGTTATTTTCCCTTCGACACGTCGAAAAACGAAATTTTCGTGCCAATCTGGCTGGGACAATGTTTCGCGTCGTATATTTGCGCCGTGGCATACTCCGGACCGGACTGTTTGGTCTCGATGGCCGTTCTTCACATCTGCGGTCAGCTCAGGATTATTCGACATTCTCTCAAATATCTCGTTGATCAAACGACCATTTTGAATTCTGCTGAATATTGGGCAAAGCTCACCGCCATTGTAAAGAGACACGAGGAACTTAATGAGTGAGAATTGTTATTCTGCAAATATCGACCTTTCCTATAGTGCCTGAATAATGATTTTGTTTGTCCTAATTATTTGTCTAATTAACCAAATTTAATCTGCTTCAATCAAATGTATCTGAACCATTTTCACGTTATATATGACACTGTTATAATTTGTCTAATAGCTTTGCATCCGTCATAAAGGATACATTTGGATCGATACTTCTCGTACAAATGCTGGCATGTTCGGCAAGTTTTTGTTTTCAGGGTTACACCATGTTCACGGTTGGTACGACGAAAATGATTTTTTTCTTTACGACATTACTCTTGACGAATTTATATTTCAGGCACTATTGGATCGAAACGGTATCCCTTTGCCTCTTTTCGATCTCGGATTTTCTTTTATCTACGCCGTTTATACCGTTATACATCTTTTCATATATTGTTACGTAGGAGATAGACTTTTCGTCGAAGTGAGTTTTTCATGATTTCAAGTTGACTTTGAAATTCAAATAAATTGAGAAAAAAAAGAACTATCCGTTGTCAGAGTACCAGTATCGCGGACGATTTCTACGAGACCGAATGGTACGAATTAGCCCCCGAGGAAGCAAAAGCTTTTCTTTTCGTGTGTCACAGATCGAGAATCGCACTCGAGATCAAAGCTGGTGGATTCTGCACGTTCAATCTTCAGCTGTTCAACACCGTGAGTGAAATCGTTCTTTCATTTCATTTCTAACATCTTTTGTCCTACGTGAATATCGGGTCTTTGTCTTTCCTGTCAGATAATGAAAAATTCCATGGGATATTTATCAATGCTGATGGCGATGAAGGAGAGATTGGTCGACTGATCGATTAAAATTTTACGATCTGCAGGAATTTTATGTTTTGTAAAAATTATAATAATGCAGTCGTCGAATACAATGATAATTTATTCGCTAGTTTTTGTTCGAGCACCATCAATTTCATAAACTCCAATAAATAAATTATTTCAGCTCGAGAGATCCTTAGCGCATGATTATTGATTTTCGATCACCAGTAATTATCGATGAAATCTTCGAAAGTGAAAATTGACTTACGGGAATTGACTTGGTAGAAAGAACGAAATTTTGTTTTCGTCCGCATTGATTTCCTAGATCAGTAGCAAGATCGGAAATTTCCCGCACAGCACGAATATCCGAATTTTATCCTTGATTTTTCCCCACTTGTCGATCGAAATTTAAAAAAAGAAAAAGAAATTGCCACTTAACAATTTTCAGAAAATTGATCAAGCTAAAATAAAACGTTTTGGGTCTTAATTAATACTCACGATGTAAGGAGCGCAGTGGCTGAGTGGATAGGGCGCTGGGTTCGCACTCAGCGGACCCGGGTTCGATTCCCGCAGCCGACACCAATGGGAAAAGAAATTTTTCTTTGTGTTTATTCTGCAATCCTGGCGGTTCGGATTCCACCAAAACAAACGTCCAAAAAAAGACCTCGCTGTGATGAGTGGGGGGTCGGTGCTCGGCTTTGGTGCTCCCCCGCAAGGCGGTTCTCATCGCGCGGATGGTGACACCTTGGTCGAGCATGGGCCGCCCATATTATCACAGATGAGGAGGTGCCGACCTAGGAGACTCTGGTGAACGTGCTTGAGTTTACTCGCATTGACACTGGAGGAGACTAGGTAGACACCGACCTGTATCGACGGAGGTTTTCTTCAGTTTCCCTCCGTCCGTGGCAAATGCGATACAGGGAGGGTACGGGAAATGCGAAACGGCTGCAGCCGTGGTCGCAAATAAGAATGTCGGAGGATAGGGGTAATGAGAGGAAAAGATTGAAAAGGAATATAGGTGTGTAAAAACCCCGAAGGCGAGGGTATGCACAGTAAACTCCCACATTATTATTATTAATACTTACGATGAGTTTACACCACTTTGCACTTTACATCACTTTCTATCGTTAGCAAAAAATGAGTTGTTCGAATTCGCTAGATATACAAATGAACAGAGAAAAATATGGTCACCGCCGGTTGCCGCTTGGACTTTGCAACTGAGAGCATCGCGAGCGATGACAAACACGGAGTACAATTTTACACGGTAACGAGTAGTTCATTGTCCTCAGAATGAAGTTTACTATACACTCTTCGTAAATGTATTCACCGTATAATCAAGGGCAATTTTCTGAAACTTTCTACTTGAAGCTCTCGCAACCCTCCGTTTGAACTCATGCACATTTTACAGAGGATATAATGTGTAAACGAGAAACGATTTACATTTTAAAACTGAGCATGCGTGGTCGATACAAAGTAGGACGATTTTGCGCAACAGATTCTTCCGGCAGGAGGGTTGACAGTGAAGTAAAAACCAGCGAAGGGAGAGGTTCGATGGAAAATAATCAAGGTGTGTTTGTGTGTGAGTGGGTGTGTGTAACGACGAAAAATTCATTAATTTGCGATAAATAACTGTATCCCGATATTTAAAAAATATTCGATTTAGATGAAATATAATTAATTTACTCTCACGTATTTCATTCGATATACTAAATTTACCGATGATAATGATTTTTATATGAATATCTTGTAATTAACGTAAAATTGATTAAAAACATAAATTAAATAATATTCAGGCTTCGCATGGGCCTACGGCTGGAACGCTCATTATCAAAAAGTATTGGGAATTTGTCCAATTAAGGACGAAGGAATTGTAGCCCGTAACCGAGCCTGGTTCTGGTTGTTTCTTATAACGATAACCCAATGGATTCCCCAAGGTGCAAGTATACTGGTTTTATGGGGTGACCTAACGGCTTGTGTCATTTGCCTCTCCACGAACGTGACGATGGTAATATCGATTATGAAACTTGTAGTACTTCAGTCTCAGAGAACCGGTAGTAAAGAATTTTTCGTTAAATTTATTCCATTAAAACGAAATCAAATAAATTATATGGCTCGACTCGTTTTCAAGTAATCAGTTGGATCATCGCGTCGGTGAGGGACGACTGGACAAAGGACATGACGAAAGAGGAGCGTCGTATTATGTTGGAGACTGCAAGAATTAGCCGATTAATTTCCATAATGTCGTTTTCACTCACAAACGTCATGGCTTTAGAGTACATTGTCTCGAGGGTAAAAAGAAAGTTTCTTTCTGTTCAGCACAGAGTTTAATTAGTACTTCAATCAGGATAAACGAATGTTTAGCTCTGGAAGCTGTGGAAAGGTCCCGATCAGCTCGGCGTGAATCCCGACTTGTCCTTTGATCTCATTCACGACTGTTATTTTCCCTTCGACTATTCGAAAAACGAAATTTTCATAACGCTTTGGCTGTCACAATTTTTCGGGACGTTTATTTGCGCCCTGTCATACGCCGGACCGGACTGTTTCGTCTCGATGATCGTTCTTCACGTGTGCGGCCAACTCAGGATAATTCGTCATTCTTTCAAACATCTCGTTGACCAATCTACCGTTTTGAATTCCGCTGAATATTGGAAAAAGCTCAGCGCCATTGTCAAGAGACACGAGCAGCTTAACGAGTAAGAATTGTGCCTGAATAATGTTTTTGCTCCTAATTATTTGACTAATTTAAAAAATTTAATCTGTCTTAATCGCCTGTCTCTGAACCATTCTCATGGTATATGGCATTGTTATAACGTTTTCTAACAGCCTTGCGTACGTCATAAAGACGACATTTAGCTCGATACTTCTCGTACAAATGATGGCATGTTCGGCAACTTTTTGCTTTCAGGGTTACACAATGTTCACGGTTGGTACGACGATAATCATTGTTTTTGTTTACGACATCAGTCTTGATGAATTTATATTTCAGGCGGTATTGGGTCAAGACGGTGTCCCTCTGCTTCTATTCGATATCATTTTTTCGGTTATCTATAGCGTTTATACCATCGTGCATTTATTCATATACTGTTATGTAGGAGACATGCTTCTCGCTGAAGTGAGTTTTTCTCGATTTAAACTGGCTTTCGCATTTCCAAAAAAAAATAGGAAAAAATAATTATCTATTCCCAGAGTACCGGTATCGCGGATGATTTCTACGAGACAGAATGGTACGACTTAGCTCCCGATGAAGCAAAAGCTTTCCTTTTCGTGTGTCAGAGATCGAGAATCGCGCTCGAGGTAAAAGCTGGAAAATTCTGCACTTTCAATCTTCAGCTATTCAACTCCGTGAGTAAAATAATTTCTTCATTTCATTGGCAACGTTTTTTGTCTTTGTGAATATCGAGACTTTTATTTCTCGCCACATAGATAATGAAAAAATCTATGGGATATTTATCAATGTTGATGGCGATGAAAGAGAGATTGGTGGACTGATCGATTAAAATGTTTCGATTAAAATCTGAAGAACAATGGCATTTTGTAAAGTTTGTGATGACGCAGTTGTCGAATAAAAATCATAATTTATGCATCAGCTTTTGTTCGATTCGCACTATAAATTTCCGCACACTCCAATAAATACACATTTTTGTTTGGGCACGATATATCTTGAGCACATAATTATAGATTGTCGATCACCGGTAATCATTGATAGATCGATCGCATCCAAACTTTTCCCGTTTATAAGACATCGAAGAAACTGCAGATTTCGAAATGATTTTCGAAAATGAATATCATAATCTTATCCTTGGTTTGTTTGCAACTTGTCAATCGAAAGTGATGAAAAAACTGAAATTGTCACTTCATAATTTTCAGAAAATTGATTAAGCGAAAATAAAACGGTTCTTAATTAATATCGTACTTACTATGGCTTGAACACTTTACACTATTTTTTATTGTTAGAAAAAGATTAGTTCGTCGAATTCGCAGATAGACAACCGAGCAGAGAAAAATACTGGCATCTCTAGTTGCCGCTTGGATTTTCCGACTGAGCATCACGAGCTCTGACAAGCACTGAACTTTTATTCTATGAGACGAAAAGTTCATTGTCCCCAGAATGAACTTTGTACTCACCATAGATGTATTCATAATGTATTCAAGAGTAATTTTCCGAAACGTTCTACGCGAAGCTTTCGCAACCCTCCGTTTGAACTAATGCAAATTTTACAGAGGGTATAATATGTAAACGAGAAACAATTTGCATTTTAAAACTGAGCATGCGTGGTCGATGCAAAGTAGGACGATTTTGCGCAACAGATTCGTCCGGCAGAAGGAATGGCAGTGAAGTAGAAACCAGCGAAGTGAGAGTTTCGATGGAAAATAATCAAGGTGTGCGTATGTGTGTGTATGTGCAACGAGAAAAAAATAATTAATTTGCGATTAATAACTTTATCTCGATATTTAAAAAAAAATATCCGATCTCGATTACATATAATTAATTTAGATACTAATTATATTTTCGACGATTTATTTACGCATTTCAATTAGTAAATTCAATTTACGAGTGTTAATTATTTTTATAAAAATATCTTATAATTAATATAATAACAATTAAAAGGGAATCATAAAATTTCGTCGGTCGTTCCCGTGCCACAAAGTTCATAAATTAAATGATCTTCAGGCTTCGCGTGGGCCTACGGCTGGAACGCTTACTATCAACAAATATTGGGAGTTTGTGCAATAAATAATGAAGGAATCGTAGCCCGCCACCGAGCCTGGTTCTGGTCTTTTCTCGTATTCATAACCTTATGGATCCCTCAAGCTTTGAGTATAATTGTTGTTTGGGGTGACATGACGGCTTGTATTACTTGCCTCTCCACGAACATGACGATGGTAATATCGATTTCAAAAATTATAGTCCTTCAGTCTCAGAGAAACGGTAGTAAACAATTATTTATTAAATTTATTCCAACAATATTTATTCGATTAAAACGAAATCAAAGGAAAATTGTATCGCTTGATTCGTTTTCAAGTAATGGGTTGGATCGTCGCGTCGGTGAGCGACGACTGGATAAAGGACGTGACGAAAGAAGAGCGTCGCGTTATGCTGGAGAATGGAAGAATTAGCCGATCAATTTCCATAGTGTCGTTTACCCTTACGAACGTCATGGTCGTAGAGTACGCTTTCTCATTGGTAAAAACAAAATTATTTTCCATCAGTACAGAATAAAAGAATGACGCAATCAGGATAAACGAATATTTAGCTCTGGAAAATTTGGGAAGGCCCCGATCATCCCAGCGTGAACCCAGATTTGCCTTTTGGTTTTTTTCACGACTCGTATTTTCCCTTTGACACGTCGGCCAAAGAAACGTTCGTGTCACTCTGGCTGGGACAATTTTTTGGGACGTTTATCGGCGCTCTGGCCAACGCCGGACCCGACTGTTTCGTCTCGATGGTCGTTCTTCACGTGTGCGGTCAACTCAGAATTATTCGACGTTCTCTCAAATATCTAGTTAACCAAACGACCATTTTGAATTCCGATGAGTATTGGAAAAAACTCAGCGCCATTGTGAAAAGACACGAACAACTTAACGCGTGAGAAATTACCTGAATAATATGTTTGTTTTTCTTTCATGACGTTAAGCCTAATTTTAAAAATTTTATCCCGTTCAATCAAATGTATTTTAGCCATTTTCATGTCATATGTTATTATTATAATTTTTTCTAATTAGTCTTGCGATCGTCGTAAGAGAGACATTTAGCTCGATACTTCTCGTACAAATAGTGACATGTACGCTAACTTTTTGTTTCCAAGGTTACACCATGATCACGGTTAGTACGACGAAAATTATTTTTTTTTACGACATTATCTCTTGATGAATTTATTTTCCAGACTCTGTTCGACCGAAACGGCTTGCCTTTGCCACCTTTCGATATTGCTTTTTTCTTTGTCTATATCGTTTATACCGTCGTACATCTATACATATACTGTTACGTAGGTGACAGGCTTCTCATCGAAGTGAGTTTTTTTTTTCGATTTGAACTCGATTTCAGAATTTGAAAAAAAAATGAGAAAAATATAATTATCTATTCCTAGAGTACCGGTGTCTCGGACGATTTCTACGAGACCGAATGGTACGACTTAGCCCCCAAGGAAGCAAAAGCTTTTCTTTTCGTGTGTCAGAGATCGAGAATCGCCCTCGAGGTAAAAGCTGGAAAATTCTGCACTTTCAATCTTCAGCTGTTCAACACCGTGAGTGAAATCGTTTATTCATTTAATTTCTAACAATTTTTTGTCTTCGTGAATATCGAGGGTTTTCTTCCTCGGTAGATATTGAAAAATTCCATGGGATATTTATCAATGCTGATGGCGATGAAAGACAGATTGGTCGACTGATCGATTAAAATTATTTAATCCGCAGGCATTATATGTTTTGTAGAGTGTACGATAATGCGACCGTCGAATAAAATGATAATTTATTCACTGGTTTTTATTCGAGCGACATCAACTTCGTAAACTCCAATAAATAAATAAATTATTTTATCTCGAGAGATCCTTACCGCATGATTATTGATTTTCGATCACCAGTGATTATCGATGAAATCTTCGAAAGTGAAAGATTCACTTTCGGGAGTTGAGTCGGCGGATAGAACAAAATTTTATTTTCGTCCGAATTTATTTCATAGATTAGTTGCAGGATCGGAAATTTCTCGCGCAGCACGAATATCACAATTTTATTCACAATTTTCCCCAATTTTCCAGTTAAAATGGAAAGAAAATCGAAAATTTTTAATTTACAATTTTGCGAAAATTTATTAAGCGTAAATAAAATATTTTGGCTCGTAATTAATACTTTCGATAGCTTAAACACTTTACACCATTTTTCATTGTTAGAAAAACATTAGTTGGTCCAAGTCGCAAATAGACAAATGAATAGAGAAAAGTGTGGGCACTTCTGGTTGCCGTTTGGATTTTCCAACTGATTGTGAGCATCGCGAGCGATGACAAGTACAGACTGTAATTTTATTCGATGACGGGAAGTTCATTGACCCCGGAACGAAGTCTATACCAACCATAAATGTATTTAGAGTATATTCAAGAGCAATTTTCCAAAACTTTTTGCGCGAAGCTCTCGCAACTCTCTGTCTGAATTTATGCCAATTTTACAGAGCTAACAACAAGTAACGAGAAACGATTTGCATTTTAAAACTAAGCATGCGTCGTCGCTACACCGTAGCACGATTTTGCGCAACAATTTTTTCTTCGGGTGCAATGGCAGTGAAGAAAAAACCAGCGAACCGTGAGCTTCGATGGAAAATAATCAAGGTGTTTGTGTGTGTGTGTGACGACAAAAAAGTTTATTAATTTGAAATTAATTATTTTGCGACGATATGAAAACAAAAATATATTTAAATTAAATATAATGAATTTACTCAATATATTTAATTCAGTAAATTAAATTTATTCACTTCAATCATTTTCTATAAATACTTTCCGGTCTTTGTAAAATTTATTTTTCGCCATAAAATTCATAAAAGCGAATGATCTTCAGGCTTCGCGTACGCCTACGGCTGGAACGCTTACTATCAAACGATATTAGGCATTTGCGCAATGAAGAACGAAGGAATCGCAGCTCGTCAGCGAGCCTGGTTTTGGTCGATTTTCATATTTATATCCTTATGGATTCCTCAAGCTGCGAGCCTAATTATTATCTGGGGTGATATGAACGCTTGTATCATTTGTCTCTCGACGAACATGTCGATGGCGATATCGATTTCGAAAATTATAGTTCTTCAGTATCAGAGAAATGGTAGTGAAGATTTTTTCATTCGATTAATACGAAAATATATTGATTCGATTAAAATGAAAAATCGAATGAAAATCGTATCGTTCGATTCGTTTTCAAGTCACCGGTTGGATCGTCGCGTCGGTGACCGACGACTGGGCAAAAGACGTGACGAAAGAAGAGCGTCGTATTATGCTGGAGACTGCAAGAATTAGCAGATCAATTTCCATACTGTCGTTCTCTCTCACAAACGTCATGTTCTTAGAATATATTTTGTCAAGGGTAAACAAAAAATTGTTTTTCTTCAATTCGGAGTAAAACAATACCGCAATCAGGATAAATAAATTTTTAGCTCTGGAAGCTTTGGGAAGGCCCCGATCATCCCGGCGTGAATCCCGACTTGGCCTTTGGTTTCATTCAGGATTGTTATTTTCCCTTCGACACGTCGAAAAATGAAATTTTCGTGCCAATCTGGCTGGGACAATTTTTCGGGACGTTGGTGAGCATGATAGCGTACGCCGGACCGGACTGTTTCGTCTCGATGGTCGTTCTCCATGTGTGCGGTCAACTCAGGATTATTCGACATTCTCTCAAATATCTCGTTGATCAAACGACCATTTTGAATTCAGCCGAATATTGGAAAAAACTACGCGCCATTGTAAAAAGACACGAGCAACTTAATCAGTGAGAATTTTTATTCCGAAAACAAAATCGACTTCTTTCGGAATAATATTTTATTTTGTTCCAAGATTTCTTGGCTCGTTTAAAAAATTACGTGCGGCTCGATCGAATCTGTCTTAATCATTTTCATTATAAATGTCATTATTATAATTTTTCTAATAGCCTTGCGTCCGTCATAAGGAAGACATTTAGCTCGATACTTCTCGTACAAATGCTGACATGTTCGCTAACTTTTTGTTTCCAGGGTTACACAATGTTCACGGTTGGTACGATGACAATTTTATTTTTTTATTTTTTTAAGTCATCACTCTCGATGAATTTGTTTTTTTTCAGACTCTGATGGATCGAAATGGCGCCCCTTTGCCCATTTTCGATCTCGGATTTTCTTTGATCTACGCCGTTTATACCGTCATACATCTTTTCATCTATTGCTACGTAGGAGACAGACTTCTCGTCGAAGTGAGTTTTTCTCGACTTCGACTCGAGTTGGAAATTTATTAAAAAAATGAGAAAAAAAACGAACTATCCGTTGTCAGAGTACCAGTATCGCGGACGATTTCTACGAGACCGAATGGTACGCCTTGGCTCCCGAAGAAGCAAAAGCTTTTCTATTCGTGTGTCACAGATCGAGAATCGCGCTCGAGGTAAAAGCTGGAAAATTCTGCACTTTTAATCTTCAGCTGTTCAACTCTGTGAGTGAAATACGTTCTTTCGTCTCATTTCTAAAATTGTTTTGTTCTTAATGAATATCGACACTTTTTTCTTTCTCGTCAGATAATGAAAAATTCCATGGGATATTTATCAATGCTGATGGCGATGAAGGAGAGATTGATCGACTGATCGATGAAAAATTCGTCTCGATCCGTAGGGCATTCGTGTTTTATAAAATATTGAATAACGCACTCGTTAAATAAAACTTTAATCGCCGACCTGCTAAAAACCAACAATTTCCATCATTTCCGGCACGTTCGATCTTTCATCTCACAAAAATCGGCCACGATTACAAAATAATATTTGATATCGACAAAAATCGAAAATAATTTTACGAACACTTTCCAAAAAATAGTCTCATTTTTCATCTTTTACGTTTTTCAATTTCAGGTACAAATTTTACTAACGCTTTCTTCACTCCTTCCACCAAAAATTTCTCGATTAATAATTTTTATATTTATTATTATTATTATTATTATTATTATTTGTTCTCGATACGATCGATATCACCCATAAAAAGTTTCCACGTACATCGCACGCGAACGATTCGCTTCTCTCCCTTCCGTACGAACATCGCGTTTTGGTCAATTTCGCGGATAATACCGATGCATTGTCTCGCCCCGCGTACAATGTTAGCGCCATTCACTATTCATATCGCGAACTCCATGCGGTTGAATTTTCGAACTCGTCGCATTCGCCATAGGGCGAATTCATAAAACATGCAGGTGAGATCGTTCGCGATGGGAATTCGCTTAACTGAATATTTGAACAAAAGCCGAGGGAAAAAAAAGAAAAAAAGTAAAGGAAAAAGCAAGCATGCGTAGTGCACGAAAATGGTTTCGAAGGGCTTTAGACCGGGAGTGAATTTTCTCGTCCCTGAACGTCGCGTCAGTGACCGAAAAACCACGGAACGGTGCGCCTCGATGGCGAACAATAAAGGTTCGTGCGATATTTCGATCGAGGACGAAATTAAATTTGAAAAATCAAATAGAAAAAAAGTCTAAACAATTATTATTTTTTAATCATTTGAAAAATATCGTTTAATCGTGATTAAATTAAATGAAAAAAAAACGAATGATTCAATGATTACAATTTTTTGTGTGAAATTTTTATTCGACCGAAATTTATGATTTTGGTGAATTGATTTAAAAATTACAAAAAAAACGGTTGAATAAAATTGTCGCTCGGCGTTATTCAGGCTTCGATTACGCCTACGGCTGGAATGTTTATTACGAGAAGATGTTGGGTATAAGCTCGAAGGAGGGCGAAAGTTTCTTGGCAGCGCGGAGAGCATGGTTCTGGGCATTATTGATGATCGTTTGCATCTGGTTTCCTCAGACGGCAAGTCTGTCGATACTCTGGGGCGATCTCAACTCGATCATCGATTGTCTCTCGACGAACATGTCGGTAGCTATGTCTATAGTGAAAATAATGGTACTTCAGTCACAGAGAAGAGGTAAACTAAAAAACAGAAAGTGAAAAAAAAACTCAAAAAAAACAATCTGTTAAAAATGAAAAAAAAACAAAAAAAAAATTCCCGATTCTTCGATCGAAATTATTCGTATCGTCAGGACGTTTCGAGCCTGAAGCGAATAATATAATTATCGCAAAAAATAATACTCTATTGAATTTTTTGCCGCGAATTCTATTTTTTAACTTTTTAATTTTTTATTTTTTATTTGTAATTTTTAATGTTTTATTAAAAATCGTTTTTTTATGTTCTTCTTTTTTTCAAATATTAAGATTATCCCTGATATTTGTATTTCAAGTGCTCGGATCGTTTCTCGTTAAAATAGCCGACGATTGGCGTAAGGTAAGGCCGAGAGAGGAGGCCGAGATAATGCTCGAGACTGCGAAAATCGGTAGACGAATATCGATAATGTCGGTGACTCTCACGAACACGATGTTCGTCGAATATATTTTATCCAAGGTGAACGATCATAAATACAATAAATAAATAAAATTGACAAAACAAAATATATGTTCGTTCAAAAAATGATCAGTGATTAGTGAAACAATTCAGGTATGGTCGACGATATTGTACAGCAACGACTTCAAAGTGGATCCTCGTCTGTCACCGAATTTTCTCTTCGACTCGCATTTTCCATTCGCCACGAGTCAAATCGTTATTTTCGCGCCACTTTGGCTCGGACAATTTTTCGGCACTCTTCTGTCGATGGTTTCGTACTCCGGACCAGACTGCATCGTTTCGATGATGATACTTCATCTTTGCGGACAGCTCAAAATTATTCGTCGCTCGTTGAAAAATCTCGTCAACGAATCGACGATACGCGAACCTTCGATTTATTGGAGAAATCTGGCCGTTGTCGTCAGGAGACACGAACAGCTGAATGAGTAAGTGTTTGCGAACAAAAAATGCAACAGTCTAAACAAAATAAAAATTCATTTTCATAATGCGTGATAATTCGAGAAAATATAATTTAAATAACTATTTTATAATAAACATTGAGGAATTATTAATCATTAGATCGATTAATAATATTCGCATAATTAACTAACGATCTTTTCGAAATATTTTTTTTCGTAATTTGTGTTTAATGAAAATTATTTTTAAATATTTAAACATTATTTTTGGATGAATTATGTGGATAATATAATCTCGATATAAGAAGTGCGAGAGACATGGGAATAACCGATGAGTGGCAATTTTTTATTATGAGGTAAATTTTTTGATAATTTTGATTTTTTTTATAAAGGCTCTCTGTCCATATAAGGGACACTTACAGTTCGATATTACTCGTGCAAATGGTGGTCTGTTCATTGACTTTTTGCTTCCAGGGATATGCAATGTTCACTGTGAGTGATCTTTTTTTATGTACTGAGAATTTTTTTTTTTAATTGATAATTAAAAAATAGAAATAAATATTACGAAAATTGTTGCAGACCCTCGTGGATCGCAACGGTGCTCCCCTCCCAATCCACAATTTAGCGTTTAATTTTTTATACGCCGGCTTTACCGTGATCCATCTATTTGTTTACTGCTACGTAGGAGATAAATTATTGTTCGAAGTGAGTCAGAAATATGGCGAAAAAAAAAAAATCGCAGATTTTATAAATTTTTGAAACTTTTTTTTAACTCTCGACAGAGTACGAAAATTCCCGATGATTTTTATGAGACTTCGTGGTACAATTTGGCGGCTCGAGAGGCAAGAGCATTTCTCTTCATCTGTCATAGGTCAAAAATACCACTTAAATTAACGGCTGGAAAATTTTGCACGTTCAATCTCCAGCTCTTCAACAGTGTAAGTAAAAAAAATGAACTTCGTATCAGCGTTCTTTTTCTTGATTAATCAAGCAACTTATTTCTTCGATCAGATAATGAAAAATTCGATGGGGTATCTCTCGATGCTAATGGCCATGAAAGAGAGACTGATCGATTGATCTTTTTATAAGTGGATATATCGAATTATATATCGTTGTACACGTATTTTGAATGTTTGTTTTTATTATATCGCTTATTAAATAAAAATTGAAAAAAGCATGATTTACAGATTTTTCATATTTTTTTTATATTACAAAAGTTGGTAAATATTTATAAAAAAAATGCCAAATCAAATTTATGTATATTTTTGTTCAACTCCCTTTCGAAAATTCGAAAAATGTACTCACCTCAAAACGTTTCTTAGGCATTGTAAATAATTGCCAATGATAATCGACCCCTCGACGTCACTTAGAATATTTTCTCAAATTTCTTCTCTTCGACAAAAACGCAATTCACGAGCTCTCGACAATGTCCGAGAGTTCTCTGTGAGATCTGAAGAGAAAAAAAAAAAATTGCTAGGTAAATCGTACGTTCGGAACTAACCATATACTTATTCTTAGCCCCTTTAATACGATAAACGCATAAATGCATACCGAAAGTTTGCCGATCGGGAAACCGTGAGAGCATTCGCAGCGTGACAGGAAATATACGAGACTACCCAAGTTTTGTTCCACGTGGGCGTACACGTGAATTTTTTAACGGATCATGCGTGGTCGTTGCACTTGGAATCCGAGAATAATCATCCCCGCGTCTCTTTCATAAATTTTCCTCAGTATTCCAGCGAACCGACGAGCGAACCACGAATCCAACATGGAGAAAGAGAACGCAAGTGGGTATCGATCGGACGTCGTCGATCAAAAAAATTTCAATCGACGTCGATATTTGAAAAATAAAAATTAACGATTTTTAATTTTCACTATTGAATTTTTATTTTAAAACTTTTTGAAAAAAATCAATCAAGGTTATCGTTATGCCTATGGCTGGAATCGCATCAATATGGAAATGATCGGCGCTTGGCCGGAGGAAAATAAAAATATTTTTATTCTGAATCGAGCTTACGGATACGCGACCCTCGTTGTCGTCATTATTTGGATTCCCATGACCGCGAGCATAGCGTTTCTTGGCAGCGATCTCAACGCTCTGATCAACTGTCTCGTTGTCAATGTTCCCGTTGGAATTTCCGCTTACAAATTGGCACTGTTTCGCTTGCGCAGAGGAGGTGAGTCAGTCGATTTTCAATTTTTGAGGAAACCAGTGTGAAGAGTTAATTTTTGTTTGTTTTTTTTTTCGACGTTATAAAATAAAAGTTATCGCCACGATGCTCACCGCCATGTCCAAAGACTGGTCGGTTCCTAGAAGTAACGAGGAACTAGAAGCTATGCTACAGAAGGCCAAATACACGAGAATTATTTCGGTAATGTCCGTCGTACTCGCGACTGCGGTTTTGGCTGCGTTTTCAAGTTTCAGGGTAATTACCATTCCTCATTGTTTTTTTTTAAGTTTAACGTTTAAAAAATTTAAGTTTATAATCGATATAATAAAAATAATTTTTTGTTTTACTTCAAAAATAATCGACGAATTTCAAATAATTTTGGTTTTAAGGCAAACGATTTTTTTTTAAAATGTTATACAAATTTGAATTTTATAAAAAATTGAGACTTTGTACAAATTTTATATAAATTTGAATATTATAAAATTTTGAATTTTTAAAAAAATTTGAATTTTATAAATTGCGTCGTTGAAAAAAATATTTCTCAGGCCTGGGCGGCTGTGACCGAACGGTCGTTTATCACGAACGAGACACGCTTGGCGATAGGATTTCTGTATCCCGCTTATTTTCCCTACGACACGAAAGGAATGAAGGGATTTTTGCCAACGTGGTTCGGTCAATTCGTCGCTACCGTCGTTGCTATGATCGGTTATTCGGGACCGGACAGTTTGGTGGCGATGATGATATTGCATCTTTGTGGTCAGCTCGCGACTGTCAGAATAGCATTGACGAATATCGTTGAGGAGGGGATGATAAATAATCCGAGTCTCTATTGGAAGAAACTTGCCACGATCGTCGAGAGGCACGAAGAGCTCAACCGGTTCTCTTTAATTTTCAATTAAAATAAAAACAATAATCATTTTCGATCGTTCCTCTCACAATACAAACATTTTTCTCAATTTTGTTATCTTTTAAATTTCATTTTTTTACACGAATGTAATTTTCTTTTTGCATATTATGGACGAACTTAAATTTTGTAATTTTTTGAAAAAGAAAAAAAACGCTATAATTAATAATAATCATAATTTATTCAAGCTACGGCGAATTGCTCGAAGATTCCTTCAACGACATGCTGTTAATTCAAATGGTATTCTGCACTCTGACATTCTGCTTTCAAGGCTTTGTTACATTTACGGTTAGTTTTTATCACGTCGAGATGATCGAGAACGAATCAAAAAATATATTGATTTTTCGTAGACGTTGATCAACGGTCTGACCAGTGGTCAAGATTTTCCCGTTTTGCAAATGACGTTTATGTTCGTGCATGCGATTTACACGACTCTCCATCTTTTCGTGTACTGCTGGGCGGGAGATCTTTTAATGGTCGAAGTAAGGCTTGTCCAAAATTTTAGAAATGTTTAAAAATAATTATTTTGAAAAAATCATTTCGCAAAAAATTTCGTTTTTCGTTCTTACTTTTCAGAGTACCTCGCTAAGTTTCGCTCCTTACGACAGTGAATGGTGGCTTTTACAGCCTGCTCAAGCTCACGCACTGATGATGGTGACAAATCGAGCACGAATTCCCCTTCAAATAACAGCGGGTAAATTCGTAGGCTTCTCATTGGAGCTTTTTAAAAGTGTAAGTGAATGTTTTTTTATAGAATTATTGTTTTTTTTTGTTTTCATTACGTTTAATGGATTATATCGATCGTCAGATCATGAAGACGTCGATGGGCTATCTGTCCGTACTTCTAGCAGTGAAAGACGAGTGATCGATCGAAAAAGATAATCGATTATTTATAAAGTTATCATCATGTCGCAATCATTTACACACGCTATGGTAAACCTGAAAACGAAGTACGTTTTCTCGGATTAAAAATGTATTTGTTGCCACAATAAATGCCATATAGTTAAATATTTTCTCATGACATTTGTAATCTACGATTTAAAAAAAAATCGATGATACAACGTATTTTTTTTCGAAAAAATATTTTTATTTTTAATACGGTTACGATTTTCTGTTATACATTTCGAGGGTGAATTCTTCGTCCGATGCGCATGCTCCATAGATCCTGCGGTTCGACGAGTATTACGCATGACCCGACGGCGAGCATGCGCAGTAAGTTCTTTCGTAGCAAAAATGAATCGATAGAAGAAAAACGTCGTATTTTTATAACTAACGTTTAATTTAGAATACTGTCACGTGATTTATGCCATCGAATTTTCTATTTATTATCAGGTTTGTGTCTCTAATCAAATAATAGAAAATTCGATACGTAAACAAAAAAAACTTAGAAAAACATATTCCAAAGCAAGTTTTATTTTATTTTATTTAAAAAAATCTCTTTTAAAAGTGTACTTACCTACGATGTTGTTCGATCGGTTGAAACAATTGCCAAGATGAAGTCAAAGTTCTATTTGAACACCGTAAAAAAATATCATCGTCGACGACGTTATTTTGAAAATAACCCAAAAATTCCTACTACACGATGAAACAGACGTTCACGACTACTCGACAAAGTCTGGGGCTCCTGGAATACGTCCGACGAGACTCGTGCATTAAAAGACAGGAATAACCACGGGAATAATTCGTTTCTGGACTAATGATATACTTAGCCCTCTTGATACGATCAATGCGTACTCAAAGTTCGCTCATCGAGCAATCGTAAGAGTAATTGCAGTATGCAAGAAACTCGCGAGTATCGCTAGTTTCGTCTTCGGTGGGCGTACTCATGAATTTCTTAGGTGATCATGCGTCGTTGGTCGGACTCGCGAGGAGACCAAAAACAACTTCGTCCCTTACTCTCTTACGTCATTTCCTTTAGTAGTTGGACGGATCGACGAGAAATCGGTGATTCATGATGGCGAAAGAAAGTTTAGGTAGGCATTGACCGATAGTGACGAAGAAAAAAAGACAAGAATTCCAAATACAGTAAAAAAAAAACAAAAACGAATTTTTCGAAAATTTGTTATTTGGTATTTAGAAAAATTGGAAACCAAGGGTTATCGTTACGCTTACGGGTGGAATCGTTTCAACATGGGTATAATCGGCGCTTGGCCGGAAGAGAATCAAAATTTTTTTGTCAAAAATCGAGCTTACGCGTATTCGCTCGCTGTTTTTTGGATTATTTGGCTGCCGATGACATCGAGCATCGCGTTTCTCCGTGGCGATCTCGAAGCGGTGGTCGGCTGTCTCGTCATTATGGTGCCCGTTGGCATTTCCGTTTATAAATTGGCTTTATTTCGTATACGTAGAGACGGTGAGTAGTGCGATTTTTTATTTTTGAGGGAGATTTATATTTTTTTTAATAACATTTTTTTTATTTTTGTTTTTTTTTGACGGAGCGATTAAGTCTGAAAAATATGCTTTTGGGAAAACCAAAAAAAGTTCTCGTTACGATACTCACCGCGATGGCTAAGGATTGGGCAGCACCCAGGACGAACGAGGAGCTGGAAGTCATGATGGAAAAGGCCAAATACGGAAGATTCATCTCTATAATGTCCGTTTCACTGGCGACTTCGATGTTCGTTGCATTCGCGGGTTGCAGGGTAATTTTTATCCTCGTTCCCATACTTTGACAATTTTCAATCCAACGTGAAAATACTTTTCGTAAATTAAAAAAAAATCCCCAATTCTTTCAGGACATTTTGCATTTTTTTTCCTAAATCTGAATAAAAATCAAACGTAACTCGAAAATTTATTAACAAAGATAATTGTTAATTAAATATAATCGTGATTAAACATAATTTTCGAAAGATATTTTCAAATGTCAGTGAAAATTAGCGAAAAATGAAGAATACGTGAAAAGTTTGCGAAAATAAAGGGTGACTCGTAATTTTATAATATTTTATTCGTCGATATTATAAAATTTATGTGACTCGAAAAAGATCATTTCCTCAGGCTTGGGCGGCTAAATACGAGCGTCAATTAATAACGAACGAAACGGTGTTGGCGATTGGATTTCTTTATCCTGCTTATTTTCCGTACGATACGAAAGAATTGAAGAGATTTTTGCCTACGTGGTTCGCTCAATTCTGCAGCACTACAGTCTCGATGATCGGTTATTCGGGGCCCGACAGCTCGATGTCGATGATCATATTGCATCTCTGCGGTCAGCTGGCGACACTCAGAATAGCATTGACGAATATCGTCGACGAGAATTGCATCAAAGATCCGAAGGTCTATTGGAAAAAACTTTCGTCGATCATCAAACGACACGAAGAACTCAATCGGTTCTCTTAATTTTTCATGAAACCATAAATTAGAAGAAAAAAAACAATTTTTGATTTTCATCTCGTTGTTATTATCATATTTTTCTTAATTTCTTGTATTTATAAAACAATTTTTTTTATCGTAGATGCATTTTTAGTACTTTATTTTGGCAAAAACAGATTTTTAGGATTTTTTTGCTACATTGGCTATAAAAAAATCTAAATGCGATAATAAAAAAATTTATTCAAGCTACGGTGAATTGATCGAAGGATCGTTCAACGGGATGCTCCTGATTCAAATGGTGCTCTGTACTATAACATTCTGCTTTCAAGGCTTCGTTACATTCACGGTTCGTTTTTTTATTGAGATCATTAAAGTCGTCTCGAATGAATAAAAAAGGATAATTGAATTTTCATAGGCGTTGATCGAAGGCCTGACCAGCGACGAGGATTTTCCTGTACTAGAAATGGTATTTATGGTAATTCACGGATTTTACACGATACTTCATCTTTTCGTGTATTGCTGGACCGGAGATCTTTTAGTGGTTGAAGTAAGGCTTTTTAAACAATTTATGCAATTTTGTAAAAACCATTTTATTTATAATATTTTTTGTCATTTTTCAGAGTACCTCTCTGAGTTATGCGCCTTACGAAAGCGACTGGTTTCTTCTCCCACCTGCTCAAGCCAAAGCACTGATGATGGTTACGAATAGATCTCGAATTCCTCTTCAAATAACTGCGGGAAAATTTGTCGGCTTTTCATTGGAACTCTTCACAAGCGTGAGTGAATTCTGTTCTAAAGAATTTTTGTCATTTTGTTCTCTTTTGTCAATTAACTTCCTCGATCGTCAGATCATGAAGACGTCGATGGGCTATCTATCCGTACTTCTAGCTATGCAAGAAGGTTGACCAATGAAAAACGATCAACAATCGTTTATAACATGATTATCATCTCACATAATTAATGACGCAATTGTGAACACGAGAATGTTGTTTTTTGTTCGGGTGAAAAATGAATTCATCGTAATAATAAATATAATTAAATGTTCTTCGTAAATGTTGTAACGTATATTTGAAGGAAAAAAAACAATGAAAATGGTTAAAAATGATCTAACTTCAAATATGTTGAAAGATGTGTTTTTCCTCCATTTTATGATTTCCTAACCCATTCCCCCATTCACTCATTTTTAATTCGTCTAAAAAAACGTTTTGCAAAATATAAAAAATTTTGAAAAATAGGAGAGAATGAAAAATATATTTTGCATCGCATTTTTGTTTTCGTCGTATTTTTCTCTCTACGTCACATTATTGGAGGGTGAATCGCGTGCCGAGCCTGCACACTCCGTAGATCCCCAGAACTGACTGAAGCGGCGCATGATGGAACGACGCGCATGTGCAGTGACCTCTCGGCGCCTGCGTGATCCATCACCTCATATCGACTTCTGAAGCTTTGCGGATCACGATTAATTTTTAAGGAGAGGGCTAAGATGGCGGGGTTTGGCTCATCAATCGATCCAAAAATTTGGAATTCGCCATTCTCGTTCAATATTCAACGAACGAGACCTTCCACTTGATCGAAACTGCGAAACGTGCTTTTCAGTTTCTCGAACAAATTTGCTATATGCAAACAATTTATACCCTCGATGCTCGCTAAGTTAGCGAAAGGGGTTCGTTCAGGGATCAACGAGCAGTAGTCAGATATTATATCACATTTGTTCTATAAGGTTATTTATCACTTGTTTTATAAACTTCTATTATCAGAGGCAAGAATAGTTTATTAATAATAATTTGCAGTTGTGTGTTTTCAAATATTGTGTCCAATGTAAATAATACATCGTTCAATTTTCTCGAGTGAGGCTATTTGCAGTAACTTGACGTACGGATAAACAATTCTTCAACGTGCATTTATTTAATAAAAAAATCTCTTTTTAATAAAAATATAATAAAATAATAAATCATTGTTCTAGACTCTCATGGATCGCAAGGAAGCTAGCCTTACAATCTATAATTTAACGATTGATTTGTTATAAACCGGGTTTACGATAAATGAAGTGAGTCGAAGTGAGTCAAAAAATGTTTAAAAACAAAATTTGCAGATTTATTAATTTTTTGTAATTCTCGAGAGAGTACGACCATTCCTGATGATTTTTACGATATTTCATGGTATAATTTAGCGGCTCGAGAGGCAAGAGCATTTTTATTCATCTGTCACAGGTAAAAAATACCACTTAAATTAACGGCTGGAAAATTGTGCACGTTCAATCTCCTTCAACAGTATAAGTAAAAAAAATGCACTTCGTATCTGGGATATTTTTCTTGATTAATCAGCCAATTTATTTCTTTGATCAAATGATGAAAAATCCGATGGGGTATCTCTCGATGCTAATGGCCACGAAAGAGAGACTGATCGATTGATCTTTTTATAAGTGGATATATCGAATTATATATCGTTGTACACGTATTTTGAATGTTTGTTTTTATTATATCGCTTATTAAATAAAAATTGAAAAAGCATGATTTACAGATTTTTCATATTTTATTTATATTACAAGAGTTGGTAAATATTTATAAAAAAAAAATGCCAAATCAAATTTTTGTATATTTTTTTCAACTCCCTTTCGAAAATTTTAAAAATGTACTTACCTCAAAACGTTTCTTAGTCATTGTAAATAATTCCCCATGATAATCGAGCCCTCGACGTCACTTAAAATATTGGCTCCAATTGCTTCACTTCGATAAGAACTCAATTCACGAGTCCTCGACAATGTCTGAGAGTTCTCTGTGAGATCTGAAGGGAATACAAAAAAATTGCTAGGTAAATCGTACGTTCGGAACTAACCATATACTTAGCCCCTTTAATACGAGAAACGCATAAATGCATACCCAAAGTTTGTCGATCGGGAAACCGTGAGAGCATTTGCAGCGTGACAGGAAATGTACGAGTGTACCCAAGTTTTGTTCCACGTGGGCGTACACGTGAATTTCTTAACGGATCATGCGTGGTCGTTGTACTTGGATTCCGAGAATAATCATACCGGCGTCTCTTTCATAATTTTTCCTCAGTATTCCAGCGAACCGACGAGCGAACCACGAATGGCCATGGCGGAAGTGAGCTTGGGTAGGCATTGACCGAAAGCCGTTCGAAACGAAAACATTAAAAATTTTAAGTAGAGTAAATAAAGTTTCTTGAAAATCTGCAATTTCATATTTAGGAAAATTAGAAAACGAGGGTTATCGTTGGGCTTACGGTTTGAATCGTTTTAATATGGGAATAATCGGCACTTGGCCGGAGGACAATGAAAATTTCATCGTTAAACATCGAGCTTACGCATATGCGTTCACCGGTATGTTAATGATTTGGGCACCGATGACATGGAGTATCGCTTATCAACTCGACGATCTCGAAGCCCTGATCAGGAATCTCGTGATTTCTGTACCCGTTGGTGTATCCTTTTACAAAATAGCGCTATTTCGCATGCGTAGGAAGGGTGAGTGGTTCGCTTTTTTTTCATTTTCGAAGGTAAAACATATTTTTTTTTTTTTATTAAAAAATTTATATTCTGTTTACGGAGTGGCAAAATGTTGAAAAATATACTTTCGTCGAAACGGAAAAAAAGTTATCACCACGATGCTCGCTGGAATGGCGAAGGACTGGGCGAGGCCGAGGACGGACGAGGAGCTGGAAGCAATGAGGTCATGGGCCAAATACGGAAGAGTCATCTCTGTCATGTCTGTCACACTGTCAACTTCGATGTTCGTCTCATTTACGGCTGGCAGGGTAATTTTTATCCTCGTTTCCCATACTTTGACAATTTTCGACCCACCGTGAAAATATTTTTCATAAATGGGAAAAAAATCACCAATTTATTCATAAAATTTTGCATTTCTTTTTCAAAATTTGAACATAAATAAAACCTAACTCGGAAATTTATGAACGAACCATAATTCAAATTTAATATAATTCTGGTTAATTATAATGTTTTTTTTTTTTATTTCCCAAGTAACGGTGCAAATCATCGAAAAATATGTGAAAAATGTGCAAAAAAAAATGGGCGACTCGTCATTTAATAACATTTTATTCGTCAATATTATTAAATTGATGTCACTTTAAGAAGATTATTTCCTAAGGGTGTGGCAGGTAGGGATGAGCGTCGAATGAGTCCGAACGAGACTGCGTTGGCGAGAGGATTTCTCTTTCCCTCTTACTTTCCTTATGATACGGACTCGTTGAAAGGATTTATCCCTACGTGGTTCCTGCAATGGACCACCGCGGGACTTTCCTTGGTCGGTTACGCGGGACCCGACAGCTTGATGGCAATGATCATCTTGCACCTGTGCGGTCAGCTGGCCACGGTCAAAATCGCATTGATAAATATCGTCGACAAGGAATCCATTAGAAATCCGAATCTCTATTGGGAAAGACTTTCGGCGATCATCAAGAGACACGAGGAACTCAACAGGTTCTCTTCATTTTTAATGACAATATAAAATGAAAAAAAAAACAAATATTTCCGTGTCGTTGTTTATCATTTTTTTTCATATTTTGATGTATAATATACAATTTTGTATAGTATGTGCATTTTTTATCTTTTAATTTTGTAATGAAACTTAAAAGAAAAAGAAAACAATTTTGTATTTTGTTGTCATTGTTTATCATTTTTTTTTGTATTTTGCTCTATCAATAACACAATTTTTTTATAGTATGTGCACTTTGTGTCTTTTTTTTTCGTTGCATACACATTTTTTCTGTTTTTTTGCCATATTGGTAAAAAATTTTTGAAAAAAAATCAAATTCAATAATTCAAGAATTTGCTCAAGCTTCGGTGAAATGCTGGAAGGATCGTTCAACGGGATGCTACTAATTCAGATGGTACTATGCACCGTCACATTCTGCTTTCAAGGCTTCGACGTGATCACGGTTAGTCTTGATCGAGTCGAGATCGTTGGAATCATGACGAACGAGTAAAAAACGACAATTGATTCGTAGGGATTGATCGCTGGCCTGACCGGTCACGCGGATGTAGGTTCTATAGAGATGTTGTTCAAAGTCATTCAGGGATTTTACACTATCTTGCATCTATTCGTATATTGCTGGGCCGGAGATCTTTTATCGTCCCAAGTGAGCGTTTTTTTAGAAAAAAATTTGCAATCGTGCGAAGAACCTTTTTTTTTTGTTTCTTGTGATTTCTACAGAGTACATCTCTGAGTTTTGCTCCCTACGAAAGCGAGTGGTTTCTTCTGCCGCCTGTTCAAGCCAAAGCACTGACGATGGTGACGTATCGAGCTCGAATTCCTCTACAGATAACCGCGGGAAAATTCGTCGGCTTCTCGTTGGAACTCTTCACAACCGTGAGTTAATTTTTTTCTAAACAATATTTTTCGATGTTTTTTCTCCATTAATGAACCAACTTCATCGATCGTCAGATCATAAAAACGGCAGCGAGCTATCTGTCCGTACTCCTCGCTGTGCAAGAAGAAGAAGTATAGTCCATAAAAAAACGATCGACGACCGTTTATAAAACGATTATCATGCCACGTGACTAATTCAATGGCCCAATCGTGAACCCGAGAATGATATTTTTTCGTTCGTCCGAGAAACTAATTGATCGCAATAATAAATATAGTTGAATGGTCTTCCTGATTGTTGTAACGTGTTTTCGAAGACAAATATCAATGAAAACGGTTAAAAACCCTTATAGAATGTAAAATATGTTGAAAAAAACGTATTTTTCCTCAAATTTTGTCGCGGTTTTACCGATTTCAAGTCATCTTTCGATTCAGCAAAAAAAAAGACAAAAATACGATTAATTTCTACTGAAAAAAGAACGCCGGAATAAAAAAAATTATATTTCGCATCTTTCGATTTAACGAAAAAACAATTTTGTCATCTTCCCGAGAAAAAAATACGATGGATCATTTCAGCTGAAACAGATCGTCATATTGAAAAAAAAAACCTATATTTCGCATCGCAGATTTTGTCTATCACATTTCCAAGGGTGAATATTGCGCCGAGCACGTCTCTACCGCGCGCATGCCCAGAGGCGAAAGAAACTGCGCACTTGCACCTCTTATTTTCGTCAAAAAGTGAGGAAAGTGCTCGGACATGAGAGCGAGGCCCGGAGCGAGGATCAAGCGCGGCAACGACGATTTGCTCGTACGTTTGTACGCCCGTACGATACAATGGAGAAAAAGAAAGAAGACGCTTGCGAATTTTTCTTATAAATTCAACGCTCGCACTTTGAGAAAAACTAGTATTGTGCGAGACGTCATTCCACCTCGGATAATTAAAAATCCTTCGACAAGATTCTATCATTGATTATAGATTTTTATGAAATCATTTTTTTTTCATAAAATTCCAGTCCTGGTGAAATTTTCTAGAAAAAGAAGAACGGTTAATAAATTATCCGATCGTTGATAAGATTTTCAGTAAATAGAGTCAATATGAGGGACTCTTGGGAGATTATAATTTTTGTCGTGGTAATTTTGTGCAACGTAATCGCGAGAAATACGGATAATTTCAAATACGAGAGGGAGGAGAGAAGAGAGACTGGCTCGATGCTCGGGGAGATTGCGAAAGAATTTGTTCAGAGATCAACGAGCAGCAGTCAGGTATTATATCACATGTTTTTGTATAAGCTCCTACCCATTTAATACTTATTTTTATATATTTTCAATATCAGAGACATGAACAAATTATTCAGAATAATTTTCAGACGTTTTTAAAAATATTTTATTCGAAATGAATAATTGCTAATTAGTTTTTCTCTAGTCAAACAATTTTTGCAGTATTTTGACCGAAAGATAAATAATCCTTCAACGCGCATTTAAGAACGTAGAGCTACTTGTAACGCCCGAAAAAACGCTTCATTTGAGATTTTTGTTGAACACTGGTTTTATTATTTGTTGATAAATCTTTTTACATATAAATAATACATACGTTAAGAACATAGAATAAAATTTTCATGACAAAATAATAATAAATAGACGAGATACAGGCCAATCTGCGAGGGGTCGAAATAGAAAAGGGGGTTTGCGGTGATCACTGCCGCTCATCACTGGGTCATCCGAAATAAACAAAATTAATGGGGATCAATAGTAAATCCTATTATATGGTCTTTCAACGAAAGGTTAATAAAAAATTTGATTTTTGACGAAATGGCGGATGTTCAAAGGCGATTTGTTTTCGACCACAGTCTTACCCATATATTCAGCTATAAAATAAAAACTATTTACCGCAGATAAAAATCCTTCGTTGAAGGACCAAATAATTATGTATAGAATAAGTGATAAAAATTTCAAAGCGATCGATCAAGTCGTTCTGGAGTTACAGTGATCACCGACTTTGAAAACGTGCTTTCGAGAAAAACGCGTTCAAAGTTTGCGTCGAGCGCGCAGCTACCACTACCTACCTACTTTTACCCCCTCGACGCGGCTGCGCTCAAAGTTGCATATCTTCATAAATAATGCCCTTATTCGTGATATTTTGCTTTTGGGTACTTATTTTAGAGGATTTTAACTGTTTTATGAATTCGAATCGATAGATAATTTATTGAAGTTCGAATAGATTTTCCTTTAAATTAGATTAATTTTTGTTAATATAAGTTTGTGTCAGAAAATGTAATGTGGGGCTAGTTGTAACATGTTACAACTTGCCCCACAGTACATTTTACACACCGAAATTACGTCTTCTTCAAATGTTCCAGGTCAAGCGATGGCCCACGTTTGTGAACCAACTGCGTGTTCTTCGGATCTCCAAACCAAATCAAATTTTTCACCTTCAAAAATTAGACCTCTTCCAAAAGCTCTGCCACGGAAAAAAACTAACCGGATTCAGCATAAAATAAAGTGCTCTGTTTTAACAGATAGACCGGAAAAGGAAACTTTGTAGAAGGAAAATGAACAGAAAATTAGCAAGAAAAAACCAGATAGTCAGTCAACAAATAAAGGAAAGGGAAAGGGAAAAGGAAAAGGAAAAAAAGAGCGAAAAGGATAAGACTAAAAAAAGGCAAGGAGTAGAAAATGTTATAAAGAAAATGTTGACATCTGGTTCAGAGTCTGAGCCAGATAAATGGTTTTGTTTGGCTTATGGCGAAGCTTATGGTAATTCTAATGACGAAGAATGGGTAGATTGCATTATATGCAAATCGTGGTCTCACGTGAAATGCGCGACAGGAGATACGATCTCATTTATATGCCCGATTTGTACTTCAGATAATGACTGATTTATATTGTGCCTAAAACAGATAATTGTTAACATGATTTAATACTCTATAACTATTATTATTAAAACTAGAAAGGGCTGTGAGGCTCAACATACCTGAGTACATACAATAAAAGATTAGATTAAGAGATGTTGTTTAATAATGTTGTTTTTGTTAGTAAGTACTAAGTCACATACTTTTATATTTTAATATATTTTAATCCTTTTGAACAAGATTTAACAAACCTAAGTAAATTCAGTACGTACTGTACTGTTTTTAATGTTACTACATGCCCCAAATACGGGGTAAGTTGTAACACGTGCCTTTTGTTTTGTTGAAATGCCCCCCAGTTAAACAATACGAACGAATCTTCAAATATTACTTCATGAGAAGTTAGTCAGATAATTAATCTTGCAAGTCGTCATTTTATAATTAAGAAATATTGTGTAGTTTCGATTTTACTTACATTTTCCTAAAAAGTGTTACAACGTGCCCCCAGCTCTCTTACTTTTAGACAAGGCAAAAAAGAAAAAAAAATTGAAAATGCTGACTAGCTCTAACCCCTTAATTTCGTCAATAATTCTCAATTGAATAAAGACAAAACTTTCTCCGTCGGTCGAACGAAATAAAATTGGGTCTTCAATTTTTTCAAGTACTCAATTTAAATCTATCGAATCTTCTTCTGTTGCTGGTACTCAAAGCCGTAGTTTTCGGGGCTGGTTATATAGGAAATCAAGGCTACATGGGTCGTGAAATAAACGAAGGTGATTTGTAAATTGACTACGTGGTAATAAATTCTCTCACATTGGTGTAAACAACGTACTCATCGAATTTCTTGATTTCGCAGAGAACGTCGTCTCGGAGGGTGAAGTTGCGCTGGCGCTCGGTTATTTGATCGGCGATACTTGTCTCTACAGAGCAGCTTGCGAAGTCCCAAATACCGCCAAGGAGTATCTTGGAGCTATCGAGATGATCGTTCAAACGATGCCACAATATTTTCCCGCCCGCACAATTTCGTTTCTTCTTCATTTTTTTCGTTCCACTATTTTCTTTATAAAAACTAATTAAAATATATGAAATTTTTGTTAGATTTATTCAATTCGACAAAGGATACGAGAAAATAGTGTCGGAGTTGAAAAACAGCGATCGAGTATGGAATGACGAATCAGTGTCCACCCGAGTACTCTTGCAAAAAAAAGAGCATCCAGAATTTCCTACGTCCGAAATGATCAACGAAAAGAGAAAACTGGAAAAAGATCCTCGTGTCTTTCGTTTAATGTGCACGAGGTGTTCCTTTTTCTTCTTTTCATTACCAAACGTTGGATACGTTTTCATTTATACGAATGCGTTACAAATAAAAACCGTCGTTTCCAACGGTAATCGTATCCGAAAGAAGAAAAAGAACAAAGCAAAAAAAACTTCAAATTTTTCGTCGATACATGCTCGTTTTAAGTGTATATTTTTATAATAAACGCTTTTAAATTAAAAAAATATCTAAATGTCAAGTACTAGATTTCTTTTGCATCAAGAATTTTAAAATATACTTTTTTTTTAATATCAAATGATTTTTTTCGATATTTTTGTTTCACACCCTCTCGACAATTTAAACGAACATACTCACCCGAAATAGTTTCTCCGACGTGTTAAATAATCGCCCATGAAAATCAAGCTCCAAATTGGCTCGGACACGAACAAAAAAAAAAGAATTCACCCTCGACGTCACTTACAGAATCGGCTCAAGTTTTCGTCTCTCGGACGAAAACGAAATTCGCGACGTCCTCGACGACGTCCGTACTTTTCTAAGAAAGATCCGACAAGAATAAAAGAAATATTGCCGGCTAAATCGTTCACTCGCTTCTTATCATATACTTAGCCTCTTTAATACGATATATGCATAAATACATACCCGAGGTACGGTACGTTGGGGGAGCGTGAGAGCAATTGCAGCACGTCAGGAAAACGACGAGCATACCTAAGCGTTATCACACGTGGGCGTACTCCTGAATTTTTAAACTGATCATGCGTGGTCGGTCGTGTTCGCAAATCGCGAATAATCATCCCCGCGTCTCTTCTTTCGTAATTTTTTCCTCAGTACTCGAGCGTGTCGACGAGAATCCGACGAATCACCATGGCGAAAGAAAGTTTGGGTAGGCATTGACCGGAAGCAACGAAAAAAAATCAAAGCAAAATTTTAAGTACAGTAAAGAAGAAAAATTCTTCAAAATTGTTACCATTTGGTATACAGGAAAATTGGAAACCGAGGGCTTTCGTTGGGCTTACGGTTTGAATCGTTTTAATATGGGAATAATCGGCACTTGGCCGGAGGACAATGAAAATTTCGTCGTTAAACATCGAGCTTACGCATATGCGTTCACCGGTATGTTAATGATTTGGGCACCGATGACATGGAGCATCGCGTATCAACTCGACGATCTCGAAGCCCTCATCAGGAATCTCGTGATTTCTGTACCCGTTGGTCTATCCTTTTACAAAATGGCGCTATTTCGCATGCGTAGAAAGGGTGAGTGGTTCGCCTTTTTTTCGTTTTCGAAGGTAAAACATTTTTTTTTTTTTTTATTAAAAAAATTATATTCTGTTTACGGAGTGGCAAAATGTTAAAAAATATACTTTCGTCGAAACGGAAAAAAAGTTATCACCACGATGCTCGCTGGAATGGCGAAGGACTGGGCGAGGCCGAGGACGGACGAGGAGCTGGAAGCAATGAGGTCGTGGGCCAAATACGGAAGAGTCATCTCTGTCATGTCCGTCACACTGTCAACTTCGATGTTCGTCTCATTTACGGCTGGCAGGGTAATTTTTATCCTAGTTTCCCATACTTTGACAATTTCGATCCAACGTGAAAATATTTTTCATAAACGGGGAAAAAAGATCATCAATTTATTCATAAAATTTTGCATTTCTTTTTCAAAATTTGAACATAAATAAAACGTAACTCGGAAATTTATGAACAAACCTTAATTTTAATTTAATATAATTCTGGTTTATTATAATGTTTTTTTTTTAATATTTCCCAAGTAACGGTGCAAATCATCGAAAAATATGTGAAAAATGTGCAAAAAAAAATGGGCGACTCGTCATTTAATTACATTTTATTCGTCAATATTATTAAATTGATGTCACTTCAAGAAGATTATTTCCTAAGGGTGTGGCAGGTAGGGATGAGCGTCGAATGAGTCCGAACGAGACTGCGTTGGCGAGAGGATTTCTCTTTCCCTCTTACTTTCCTTATGATACGGACTCGTTGAAAGGATTTATCCCTACGTGGTTCCTGCAATGGACCACCGCGGGACTTTCCTTGGTCGGTTACGCGGGACCCGACAGCTTGATGGCAATGATCATCTTGCACCTGTGCGGTCAGCTGGCCACGGTCAAAATCGCATTGATAAATATCGTCGACAAGGAATCCATTAGAAATCCGAATCTCTATTGGGAAAGACTTTCGGCGATCATCAAGAGACACGAGGAACTTAATAGGTTCTCTTCATTTTTAATGACAATATAAAACGAAAAAAAAACAAATATTTCCGTGTCGTTGTTTATCATTTTTTTCATATTTTGTTATATAATATACAATTTTGTATAGTATGTGCACTTTGTGTCTTTTTTTTTGTTGCACACATTTTTTTCGTTTTTTTGCCACATTGGTAAACAAATTTTGAAAAAAAATCAAATTCAATAATTCAAAAATTTGCTGAAGCTTCGGTGAAATGCTGGAAGGATCGTTCAACGGGATGCTACTGATTCAGATGGTACTATGCACCGTCACATTCTGCTTTCAAGGCTTCGACGTGATCACGGTTAGTCTTGGTCGAGTCGAGATCGTTGGAACCGTTAAAACGAACGAGTAAAAAACGAAAATTAATTCGTAGGGATTGATCGCTGGCCTGACCGGCCACGCGGATGTTGGTCCTATAGAGATGTTGTTCAAAGTCATTCAGGGATTTTACACTATCTTGCATCTATTCGTATATTGCTGGGCCGGAGATCTTTTATCGTCCCAAGTGAGCGTTTTTTTGGAAAAAAATTTGCAATCGTGCGAAGAACCTTTTTTTTGTTTCTTGTGATTTCTACAGAGTACATCTCTGAGTTTTGCTCCCTACGAAAGCGAGTGGTTTCTTCTGCCGCCTGTTCAAGCCAAAGCACTGACGATGGTGACGTATCGAGCTCGAATTCCTCTACAGATAACCGCGGGAAAATTCGTCGGCTTCTCGTTGGAACTCTTCACAACCGTGAGTTAATTTTTTTCTAAACAATATTTTTCGATATTTTTTCTCCATTAACGAACCAACTTCATCGATCGTCAGATCATAAAAACGGCAGCGAGCTATCTGTCCGTACTCCTCGCTGTGCAAGAAGAAGAAGAATAGTTCATAAAAAAACGATCGACGACTGTTTATAAAACGATTATCATGCCACGTGACTGATTCAATGACCTAATTGTGAACCCGAGAATGATATTTTTTTGTTCGCCCGAAAAACTAATTGATCGCAATAATAAATATAGTTGAATGTTCTTCCTGATTGTTGTAACATATTTTCAAAGACGTATTTTCAACGTATTTTCAAATATCACTGAAAACGATTCAAAACCGTTATAGAACGTAAAATACGTTGAAAAAAACGTATTTTCCCTCAAGTGTTATCGCGTTTTTACCGATTACAAATCATCTTTCGATTCAGCAAAAAAAAAATCTTTTCAAAGACAAAAATACGATTAATTTCTTCTGAAAAAAGGACGACGGAATAAAAAAAAAATTATATTTCGCAGCTTTCGATTTAACGAAAAGACAATTTCGTCGTCTTCTCGAGGAAAGAATACGATGGATCATCTGAAAAAAGATCGTCATAATGAAAAAAAAACCCTATGTTTCGCATCGCAAATTTGTCTATCACATTTTTCAAGGGTGAATGTTGCGACGAGCACGTCTCTACCGCGTGCGTGCTCAGAGGCGAATGAAACTGCGCATGACGGATCGACGCGCATGCGCGACGAGCTCTCGGCACGTTCGTGCTGCATCGGTCGCGTGCTCGAGCATTATTACAGTAATCGCTCGAGCGCCTCATATTTAATTCCGCAGCTTTGCACATCGTGTAGAGCTTGCGACGCGAGCGGACAGGGAGATAAGGGCGTTGACACTCTTGCGAGACGAATATATCCCAGCATATTCGACGAGTATCTATTACATATTTCCGAAGCTTTTTCCATTTACCGATCCTCACTCAATTATGCAACGAACGAGAGCTTCCGCGTGATGGAAACTTCCCAACCCGCAATTTTCTCTTCTCTAGTTTCCCCGAACAAATTGCCTATACGCTTAATAATTTATTCCAACGCAGGCTCGTTCATCCGCGGTGCAACTCGCGATATAGTTGTGGAAAGCGTACGATCGGTTATGGATCTATAAACTTTGCGAAAGCCCACTAGTTCGCGATGCTCATTTAATATCCATCCGGGATATTCGCATCCGGTATACTTAATTCTATATCCGAGTGTATAGACGCGAATAAAGCCGGGGATAGGTGAAGCTAAAATGAGAAGAAGAAAATGTTTATCAATCGTGTGGTAGATTTAGCGATCAGCTTAGAAGTGGTGGGGGGTTGACGATGCGCGATACACTCCAGGGCAACAGGTAGGATGGGGAACGAGTCTGTTACACTTATATTGAAGCTAGTGAGTTTTTAACAAGGACAATCTTAATTTAAATGGTTTCAATTTTTTTTTTTTTTTGCGAATTGATATTTTTTTATAATTTTATGAAAATTTACTTTGTGTTCGAAATTTAGTAAATGAAGAAATATAGAGGCAAATTTGATTTAAACAGCGAGGAAATCAATTATTTTTGCCACGGTTTGGCCAATGCAAAAAATAATTGGTGGATAATATGAAATTGCTAACTTATTATTTTCCTCTCTGTTTTTTTATCTAGTACATTGTATGTAATGTTGTTTAATTTACGGTTGGAGGAAGGCACGAAGCGTGTTAAGATCGTACAGTCTGATAATAGTTCCTTACTTAATCAGCGAAAAGCGCCTCGATTTTGTCACGGTTTGACAACTTTTTTTTCATTTTTCTTCTCTCGCTCGTCAAAACGCGTATTCGTTCGCTCCACATACCGAGTAGTAATTTTCTAGTAAAAGTTCAAGCGACCACTTTCACCTCTTATTTCCGTCAAAAAGCGAGGAAAGTGCTCGGACACGAGAGCGAGGCCCGGAGAGAGGATCAAACGCGGCAACGACGATTTGCCCGTGCACTAAGAACGCGACTAATACGTGTCATTAGGCCATTCAGGTACAATGGAGAAAACGAAAGGAGACGCATGTACACACAACGAGGTGTTTAACGTCTCGATGCACCTTGGACGAGGGGATGACGCTGCCCCGCATCGCCGGGAACACGAACTTTTCTTATAAATTCAACGCTCGCACCTTGGGAAAAACTAGTCTTGTGCCAGACGTCGTTCCTCCTCGGCTAATTAAAAATCCTTCGACGAGATTCTATCATTGATTATACATTTTTATGAAATAATATATTTTTGTTTTCATAAAATTCCAGTCCTGGTGAAATTTTCTAGATAAAGAAGAACGGTTAATAAATTGTCCGATCGTTGATAAGATTTTCAGTAAATAGAGTCAATATGAGGGGCTCTTGGGAGATTATAATTTTTATCGCGGTACTTTCGTGCAACGTAATGGCGAGAAATACGGATAATTTCAATTACGAGAGGGAGGAGAGAAGAGAGACTGGCTCGATGCTCGCTGAGATTGCGAAAGAACTTGTTCAGAGATCAACGAGCAGTAGTCAGGTATTATATCACATGTTTTTGTATAAACTCCTACCCATTTAATACTTATTTTTATATATTTTCAATATCAGAGACATGAACAAATTATTCAGAATAATTTTCAGACGTTTTTAAAAATATTTTGTTCGAAATGAATAATTGCTAATTAGTTTTTCTCTAGTCAAACAATTTTTGCAGTATTTTGACCGAAAGATAAATAATCCTTCAACGCGCATTTAAGAACGTAGAGCTACTTGTAACGCCCGAAAAAACGCTTTATTTGAGATTTTTGTTGAACACTGGTTTTATTATTTGTTGATAAATCTTTTTCCATATAAATAATACATACGTTAAGAACATAGAATCAAATTTTCATGACAAAATAATAATAAATAGACGAGATACAGGCCAATCTGCGAGGGGTCGAAATAAAAAAGGGGGTTTGCGGTGATCACTGCCGCTCATCACTGGGTCATCCGAAATGAACAAAATTAATGGGGATCAATAGTAAATCCTATTATATGGTCTTTCAACGAAAGGTCAATAAAAAATTTGATTTTTGACGAAATGGCGGATGTTCAAAGGCGATTTGTTTTCGACCACAGTCTTACCCATATATTCAGCTATAAAAAAAAAACTATTTACCGCAGATAAAAATCCTTCGTTGAAGGACCAAATAATTATGTATAGAATAAGTGATAAAAATTTCAAAGCGATCGATCAAGTCGTTCTGGAGTTACAGTGATCACCGACTTTGAAAACGTGCTTTCGAGAAAAACGCGTTCAAAGTTTGCGTCGAGCGCGCAGCTACCACTACCTAATTTACCCACTCGACGCGGCTGTGCTCTAAGTTTCATGTCTTCATAAATAATGCTCGCGATTTGTCTAAAAATTTCAGGCTGTACTATTGAAATGTTGTACTTTCAGAAAATGCACAACATTTTTTTTTTAAAGCTGACTAGCTCTAACTCCTTAATTTCGTAAATAATTCTCAATTAAATAAAGACAAAACTTCCTCCGTCGGTTGAACGAAATAAAATTGGATCTTCAATTTTTTCAGGTTCTCAATTTAAATCTATCGAATCTTCTTCTGTTGCTGGTACTCAAAGCCGTAGTTTTCGGTGCTGGTTATATAGGAAATCAAGGCTACAGGGGTCGTGAAATAAACGAAGGTGATTTGTAAATTAACTGCGTAGTAATAAATTCTCTCACATTGGTGTAAACAACGTACTCATCGAATTTCTTGATTTCGCAGAGAACGTCGTCTCGGAGGGTGAAGTTGCGCTGGCACTCGGTTATTTGATCGGCGATACTTGTCTCTACAGAGCAGCTTGCGAAGTCCCAAATACCGCCAAGGAGTATCTTGGAGCTATCGAGATGATGGTTCAAACGATGAAGCTGATGCCACAGTACGTTTTCCATCCGCACAATTTCCTTTCCTCTTCACTTTTTTTCGTATCACTATTTTCCTTGTTAAAACTAATTAAAATATATGAATTTTTTCCTAGATCCGCTCAATTCGACAAAGGATACGAGAAAACAGTTTCGGACTTGAAAAAAGCGATCGAGTACGGAATGACGAATCAGTGCCCACCCGAGTACACTTGCAAAAAGGAGAGCATCCAGAATTTCCTACGTCCGGAATGATCAAACGAAAACAGAAAACGGGAAAAAGATCCTCGTGTCTTCCGTTCAATGTGCACAACGTGTTTGTTTCCTTCTTTTTTTTTATTACCAAACGTTGCATTCGTTTTCATTCATACGAATGCGTTACAACAGAAGCCATCGCTTCCAAATGTATCCGTATAGGAAAGAAAAAAATGAAAAAAAAAAAAAAACAAAACAAAACAAAAAAAAACATTCTTCATGTACAATATAATTAGTTATTCTGTAAATTTCCTAGGACAATGTTAATCGTATTCTCATCGAACATAAGAAGATTTAATTCTTCTAGCGTGTAACTACGATATTCTCAGCACGTCGGGGCCTACGGGATTCGTTTTACTTGAGATAAAAACATGATAAGTCACCGAACAAGTAAATCTTGCTCGCTTTGTTTTTCTTTTCTTTTTGTATAAACGTGATTTTCACTTAGGCGAGTGGAAAAAACCTGCAATAGAAACGATTATACGAATGTAGAATCGTGACGCCAGCATGGACGTGATCCGTTTAATTAGATGAGAACGGATGAGGATATGCTTTATGCGTGCGGCGAAATAAAATTAACGTCACTCGCATGCGTGTAAGAAAGAATAATTATAACGATACGTAAATTTATATAAGCTGCAAAAAGCTTGGAAAATTGTATCAAACGCGATATTATTTTATGCATAGTTATAAACAGCTCTATCCATCTCCCGTGAGTCATAACGATCCTGAATTATTGATTACGTTTTTGTTGTCATTTGTCAACCGAGAGTTATCAATAACATTGGCGAGACACTCTCGAGACAAAATTGGTCGATCCATTCCGATTTTTATCGTCTCTCGTTTCATTCACGAAAAATCGAAAGAGAAACGAGTTCCTCGTCGTTCGTTCACAGATTACTTTTCTTTCGATTTCACGATAAATGAAATTAACCTTTCGTACGTAATTAATACTTTTTTCGTTTGTTTTTTTTCTTTCGCAGCTATGTCATCGCATGCTCGGTCTACGAAAAGCTTTGCCTGGAGTGTCTAGGAAGAAACTTTGGTCATATGTACTTGGTTCGGGTAAGCGCGCTTCCACCCTTAGTCGGATCCATCATGCGATCCCAATTCGTTTGGCCGACGACGAAACCGACCGCTCTCATCTTCTCTTGCTCCTTGCGCTCTTCGAGATCCGCCCATCGAACCTTTAAATACACGAAAGATTAGCACGAACGTCGAATACTCGTTCTGGTCATTAACGAATCGATTCAATCTCGATAAGAAATGTAAGTACCCTTTTCTTTCCAGACGTGTCCTCCATGTTGTAATAATCCGGGACTTGAAGAAAATCCTCCATCGTCTGTGGCTTGCCTTCGGTCTTTCTTTTGGCCAATCCATCGAGACGATCTGAAAATAAATAAGACAGTTCATAAGTGGCGATTTTCAACATCCATCGACGATGAGGTAACTTTTATAAAACTCAAGAATTTACCTAATTTGTCCTCTGCTTCCATTCGCTCCCACTTGCTGACACCCTAATGGTAGAAATAGTTTTAAAGGATTATTTGTAAGCTCGCGACAACGTTGCGATGGAAAAAGCCTTGAGTTCGTCTTACCGCTGAATCCTGAGGATCTTCTTGACTGTCTTGGCTATCGTCGTTCGCTGGCTCTTCTACTGCCTCTTGACTATCCTCCATATGAACCTGCAATTTAGAAAATACTCGTAAACGACATTTTTCTTACAGTTGAAATGAAATTTGTCTAGATATTTGTTTTATCGAAAGGTTACCTCTTCGATCGCCTCTTCCTGCAACATAGATGTGACGTCCAATTTCTGATGATAACCCGGTGTCGGCTCGAAATAATCTACGATTCTGTTTATCTCGTCCTCCGTCCGATTATGAATATTACGCTTCAAACATATTTGCACGTCCATCTCCATTTCACAGACGTAAACCTGAAAAAAAACAAATTTTTTCTATCTCAAGCTCCGATCGGTAACTAGCATAGAACAATTCGATGTTACGACACTCACCCGAAAGCCTTTTGTCTTAGCAAAACTCCACATTTCCTCATAATCTGAAATTTTCTCGTTTATGGAATCGAGTATGATGAAACTAAAGAATCCGTCCGTAATATTTTTCTTGAAAGCTTTGACCAATGATGTCATGTAGCTCGGCTCCATGGCCTCTTCGTACTCGTAGATCATTTCCTGTACAACGAATTTCGTATTCAATTATTAGGACGTTATTATTGATTTTTTTCAGTCAAATATTGAATATGATCTTACTTTCGTCGTGACTTTCTTCCCATTGTCATCCACAGACTCGATCTCTTTTTCCGTGAGGAAATAATCGTCGAGACTCAAGATTCTTGGAGCAGAACCGCCTTGTTCTACTTCCTTATCCTGAAATCAACAATTAGCGAACACTGAGAGGATTTCGCTCGTGGCAGCGCAAAGCACGAAGCAACGTCTCTTGAAGACACCAAAGGCATCACTGAGACGCCAATACACCCCTTGAGTACATTTGTTAAAAACTGTTCAAAATACTACTTTGTTTTTCAGGCGGACTTACCTTGATAAGTTTTGCAACGAATGATTTTCCGCTTCCAGGCGGACCTCGCAGAATCACGACAATTTTAGGTGGTCTGTTTGGCCTGCCTGGTTGACAAAGGAGATCGTCGACCATCGTAAAACTTGGAGTCTTCGGCAGTTCCATCGTCGTCGGTAATTCCATGGGCTTCGGTAATTCCACGATCGGTGGCACTTCCACGGCTTCCGGTTTCTCCTCCGACACTGCATCCTTGCTCTCTAGTTTGCTGCAACAAATTGAATATTCCTTACTTCACGAAATCACTCTTTTCTCCAATACTGCAATATTTTCGATCCCGTAGCATCGTTACTTCTACTCGTTTTTTATTATAGGAAAAAGAAATCGTAAAAAGTCGCCGTAAATCGTTCGAGAAATAATAAATGTGTGCAGTAGAATTTGTCGTTCCTCGATACGAGGACAAGTTTTATATGCCAGTTGGCGGAATTATTATTATGAATTTCTTCAATCACAAGATCGGTAAGAGTCTTAAACCAAGAAACACAGAGAATTGTTCAAAATTTGTGATATTCATTGGTCCTAAAGCTTAAAGTTAAAACAGATCTCATCGTTGTTCACATCGACAAGTCAAACACTCTATTTAGAAGGTGGTGCAAGAATTGTTCAAATCGACTTAACCGTAATGCGAATATTGCAAAATAAATGAACCATAAAGTTTGGATCATCGTTAAATTCACGACGATTGGTGGGTCAATGGCATAGTTGCGAAATTCGCAGTATGACATAATATCGTCAAGGGTGAAAAAAAATTGCATCTTCAATGCTAGAGTCCTAGAGTTATATACGTTGAAAAAAAAGGTATCTCTCAACGATTTATCCGAAAATACCGATAACGGTTCAACGATCAGTTTCGGCGGCGACAAATCACTGCGGATGAAAATAATTTTTTTCCTCGTTTTCGAGAATAATGACGATGAAACGTCGCATATCTGTATGCATTCGCGCGCTTAGCGCAGCAATGGCATGACAATTTGGTGGTCGGCTCGTTTTCAATGTCATTCCGCTCGAAAACAGAGGTAAAAAATGTTATGACGCAGGACTCGTTCGATGTACAAAAGTGGGGCAGCAAAACAAATGGACGATCACATGGTAAATATATTTTCAATTGGGTACAAATTTTTGTGTCTGGCATCGAAAGGGTAAATTCGCATGAATCGTCAGATTATATTGTGTTTTCTTTTTTCAAGGAGGCAGAGAGATTAACGTGGAATCGCTCGACGCGAAAAATTCACTAGGGACGGTTTTAAAGATAAAAAAAGGGTTGTTTTTCTTTAGGACAATTTGTATTGAAAAGTGGCATACCTGTTGTCCGGGATTGTAGACTCAGTTGGTTTCTTCGCCGAGCTCTCCTGCCCGCTAACATTTCCTTTAGATCTAGCAAAATCGACAGTTTCAAACATTCAAATGTACCATCCATTTGTCGATGAAAGTATCTTCACTTGTAAATTAATTTTTATCCACTTAAGGATAGAGGTATAATTTATGTCTGATAATTTTCACATATTCATGAAGCGAAGTTCCCACATTCTTCGTGTACCCTTCTTAACATCGCGAAACACAACATCCTCGAAGGACAAATCTTTCTACAAATGCGAATGTTGGTAACTTTCGATCAAAAAGAATAAAAGATTTGTACCTCGAGCATGTTTCCTGCGATGCCAGTTTACATTAAAAATTAAGTGGGTCTGCGACATGAATATCCGTCATAAATCATACACAAGGTAAGACCATCTTTACAGAGGATAATAAAAACAGACTCGACGAGAGGAACGGTTGGCAAAAATTGTAGAACATGAACCAAAACGACAGAAGCAACGTAAGGATTCTTTTCTCACTTTTCGATTCGCATTCTACGTGTTTTCGTTTAAATGTTCCTTCGTCGAGCCTCTAGCCAGGGTTCAGGAAATCCATGGGCGTGTGAGTAATAATCATTACCTTTCTTCGTCTTTCTTATTTTCTTTGTTCGTCTCCTTTCTCACTTTCTCGGGCCTCTCGCGTGTCCTGTCTGCTCACAGGAAAATAATTAATGTCATGGTGTTTTCGCGTGATAAGAGGGAAAAAATCGGCTCATTCCAATTGACGATTTGTTTTTAAAAAACCAGCAACAACAAAATATCTATTTAAATGCTAATAATTTCTAAGAAAAGAATAATTGTATGCAACGTATCTAAGAACTGAAACGCTTTTTTGTAGGGACTGGAAATATGCTGACGACATAACAAAGGATTACCTTTGCTGTTGCTTCTTCGATGGTGAGAACGATCTTCCCGATGTCTTATCGATGATCTTTCCCACTCGCGATCCCTCTCGATTCTGCCACGCTCTCTGCTCGCCCTTCTTCGGTCCCTGTCTCTGTCTCTGTCCCTGTCACGATTATCATCCCTGTCTCGATCCCGCCGACTTCGGTCGTTTCTGTACGCCGAAACGGGACGCCGATCGCGATCGAAGGATCGTCTATCGTCTTGATTCCTGACATTACGCTCTCTGTACGATTGTGGGGGTGCCGAACGCTCGTGGGGTCTAGTACGAAGAGCTCTCAGATCCGAATCGTAGATCTTCATGCGATCGGTGTATTCCCTCAAATTTTGTTCGTTCTCGATCCAATATCTGAAGTCCTTCTTGGGATAAACCTCGTGCTCGGTCACAGTCGGCTTTAGATTTCCATGTCCGTAATCGAAACTCTGCACGGGCGTGACATAATCGTGAACTATGATGCGAGGTGCGTGACCGTAATCGATCACGTTCGCCGGTGAGTGTTCGGTCGATACTTCGTCGGGCACGCCACCGCTGTGATTGTAATTGAATTGTTTTTCAACGCAGAATTCCTTTCGGGGACCATCGCTGCCCGGACGATCGTCGAATCGCCTGGCCATAAAGTTCGCTCCTTCCGTACGATCTTTCTCCTTCAGGCCTCCGGAACTTTCATCGAACCGAGTGGACTCAATGTCGTCCAGAGGTTTCATAATCTTCTCGTCGGTGAGTATTTTTTCCTCGGGCCCGAAACGAGGCAGATCTTTGTCCCGATCGATGTTCGCGGGCAACATCTTATCACGATCGATTTCCATTTGATTGCCAGCCGTAGGAGCGTTCGAATTTCCGGAACGTTCGTCGGAGTCGCCGAATTTGTTTCTACCGAACGGCTTTCGCCAATCGGCCGATTCAGAGGCGTTCGGACCAGATTCTTCGTCCATTTTTTCGCAATCGTCTCGTGGCTGATCACCACCGAACGGTCTTTGATCCTGATCACCTCCTCTAAACGCCGGTGGTAGCTCGCATCGATTTGCCTCTAGGTCGTTATTCTTCTGCGGCGAATCATCCTCCGAAGATCCGATCGGTCGATCGAATTTGAATGACATGAGCGACGGAATGTTTCCCTTTGGACCGAACGCGTTCGGCCCGAATGAAGGTTTTTGGCCGAACGGGGCGTTATTCGGTGCGGGAGGTCCGAACGGTCTGTCGAATGGAATCCTTGGTCCGAAAGGACCCATCGCCCGAGGGCCGAAAGGTCTGTCGTTCGAATCTCGAGGCCCGAAATCACCAGGTCCACGTGGGCCGAAATCGGATGGGCCTCGCGGGCCGAAATCGGGGGGACCATGTGGACCAAAATCGGGGGGGCCTCGAGGACCAAAATCGGTGGGACCTCGTGGACCGAAATCAAAAGGGCCTCGTGGACCGAAATCGGTAGGACCGCGTGGACCAAAATTCAAAGGACCGCGCGGACCGAAATCGGGAGGACCTCGTGGACCAAAGTCGGAAGGGCCACGTGGACCGAAATCGGGAGGACCACGTGGGCCGAAATCGGAAGGACCTCGCGGGCCAAAAGGAGGAGGACCACGAGGTCCAAAATCCAAAGGACCGCTAGGCCTAAAATCTGGAAACCCGCGTGGACCGAAATTTGGCGGACCGCCCATGCCTCTGGGCCCGAAAGGTGGTAGTCGCGAGTCGTTCGGACCTCTCGGTCCGAAGGGCATCGGACCTTTCATCGGAGAATTCATCTGACGATCGAGTTCACCGGGTTTATTACCGAATGAACCGCTCATACCACGTTCTTTTTTATCCAAAATCGGCTCTGACTCCTTTATAGGTCCTAAATTCGGCAATTCCGGGGGAGGCTCCATGTTCAAGTCCTCCGGTTTCGGATCGTTTTCACCCATGAATGGAAGAGCATCGGATTTCTTCTCATTACCCATCGAAGTATTTTCTGACGCTTCGGGTATAGGCGACGAATCATCATTGGCTTGTGGATGAGTAGTATCCTTCGATGAGGCGCCGGGAGCAGGCTTTTCCGATTTGCAAACGGGTACCTCGACCACGTCGTCGTCAGCAAAGTCCGACGACATCGAAGACATCCACGGTGGCGCTTGAAGCGGTGGTACGTTCTGCTGATTATCATCGTCGTTCGGCTTGACCGAGTCTGTCGAGCGTTCCTTAAAGCTTTCATCGACTTGTTTACGCTGTTCCGGCAAATCCTTCGAGTCACCTTCTTGCATCGGAGGTCCCTGCGTTCTGTCGGAATTTTTTGGTGTCGAAGAACGTTTTTCGGTAACTTCGAAATTATCGCGATTTTGCATTGGCTCGTTTCTCGTGGAAGACTCAAATTTATCGCTCATTCTCGGTGCAAACTCACTGCCGATTCGTGGACCAAAATCACCTAATCGTTTCGGACCATCGCCAGTTGCGTCGGGTGGACGCGCTGGAAACTCGTTTCCGCGTGTGCCGAAATCTCCCGAATCTCGAGGACCAAAGTCACCTAATCGTTTCGAACCATCGCCAGTTGCGTCGGGTGGACGCGCTGGAAACTCGTTTCCGCGTGTGCCGAAATCTCCCGAATCTCGAGGACCAAAGTCACCTAATCGTTTCGAACCATCGCCGGTTGCGTCGGGTGGACGCGCTGGAAACTCGCTTCCGCGTGTGCCGAAATCTCCCAAATCTCGAGGACCGAATTCACCGCCACGTGGTGCGAAATCGCCGGAATCGCGAGGAGCAAACTCATTTCCCCTCGATCTAAAGTCTTCCGTTCCGCGTGTATGAAAATCCCCGGATCCTGGAGGTCTGAAATCACCGGGTCCACGAAACTCGAAACTTCGATTATTGCCAGGACGAAGCTCGCGGGAAGACTCAAAATTTCCTGGGCCACTGATCGTCGTTGAACTCATTGGGAGTCCTCTAGGAGTCAAATTATCCTTCTTGCCGAAATCGCTAGAGCTTCTCGACAAAAATGGCGAATCCCCGGTTATCCTTCTGAAGCTTTCGCTCAGTGAAGGACTCTCGGTGGTGCTTTTGTTGGAATCAAGAAAACTGCCAAAATTCGATGGTTTGAAGACGTCCATTGCGGCCTTGCGTTTTTCCATGAGTTTCTGAAGTTCCGGTGGCATATCGGGTGGTGGCTCGAACTGATTCGACTTGCCGAAACCGCGCGAGCCCGAACCACCGGAGTCGCGACTACCGTCGCGCGACTCGAAACGATCGGGTGGCGGACGCGAAAATTTGTCGTTGGGTAGAATCGAGCGATCGGCGTTAAGCGACAAACGATCGTTGGACGGGCCAAAACGATCACCGAGGCTGAATCGATCGTTACCGGGACGAAAACGATCGACGGAGGAACCGAATCGATCGGAATCGGGCTTCGATTGATCGGTGCTCGAACGGAGACGATCCATGGACGAGCCGAATCGATCGAAGTCTGGCTTGGATTGATCATTGTTCGAACCGAAACGATCGTTGCTCATGCCGAAACGATCGTTGTTGGAGCCAAAACGATCGTTACTCGGGCCGAAAGCGTCGTTGCTCGAACCAAAACGATCGTTGTCCGAACCGAAACGATCGTTGCTTGGTCCAAAACGATCGTTGTTAGGACCGAAACGTTCGTTACTCGAACCGAAACGATCATTGTTCGAGCCAAAACGATCGGTATTAAAATTGTCGCGATTATCTCCGCGGCTTTCTTGCTTATCACCTTCCCGACCGAATCGATTGCTTCCTTGATCTCTGTCGAAACCAAAACGATCTCCCTCGCTGCTGAACCGATCGGCGGGTCTAAATTCGTTGCCGGTTCGACCGCTAGGACTAAACCCTCTTCCCTTGTCTTCTCGTCTGGTGTTGTCACTTCCGGGACCGAATGAATTGCCAAAATCTTTGTTAGGCCCATCGCGTCCGAAGGAATCGGTACCAAATGGACCTCCACGGTTCGCACCGCTGATATCGTTGGGTGGCGGACCGGCGAAACGATTTCCTTCGAAGCCGTAACGGTCGGAACCAGGACCAATGGAATCTCTGCAAGCTGATTGTCCCTGTCTCTGATTGCTATCGGGTCTTAACGGTCGCATCCCAGAATCCTGTAAATTTCCTTCTACCGATCTCTGACCCGGACCGGCATCCGTTTGCGGTCGATTGTTCGAAGATCCGAATCCAGGTGGTGGTAATGACATATTCGGTCCTGCAATGTTCGGTGGTGCGTTTGCAAAGTTCATACCACCTCCGGGTCTACTAGGCGGTGGTTGATTAAAATTTCCCGGTGGCTGAGTGAACGTTGCCGGTGGCTGATTAAAATTCCCCGGTGGCTGATTGAAATTCCCCGGTTGTTGGTTGAAATTCCCCGGTGGTTGAGAAAAATTCGGCATGCCCGTTGATTGCGGGTTGGGTAGAAGCGAAGGAGCCACCGTAGGCTGCTGATAACCGGCACCGTAATTAGTCATGTTCATTCCCGCGTTGTACTGAGCTGCCCACTGCTGTGCGGCCCAAGCGGCTTGATTCATATTCGGCGTCATGGCAGACGCTACCATCGGCGGAGGTTGAACAATCGGTGGCTGCTGCATCGACGTTATGGGTGGTGGTCCTGGTGGAGGTCCAGGCGCATCGTTCTTTCCCGTCAGACCAAGGGTTTTCCCAATCCCCAAGAGGTTATTTATCAATCCCTGATTTTCCGTGCTCGATAGAATATTCAAGATCTTGTCGTCACCCATCATAGACTTGTCCTTCTCCGCTTCCACTTTTGCCGCCGCTTGCTTCTGTTGTTCGCGCTTACGACGCATCTGCTCGCGGCGCTCGATCAGCTTCTCCCTCCACGATGTCCATTTCGCCTCGTACTGCTTGTACTGAGTCTACGTAAGGATATAAATAAGGTATTTCAACACACTTTCTTGATTCGCTTCTTTCAAACTTTATCTTTATTATGTCATTATCTTAAATAATTAATGAATTTATTATTTTCGTTTTTTATTCGAGTTTTACGATTAATCACACGTTATAAATATCTTTAATATAACTTACCTTGTCAGGATGATTAGCGTTTTGTTGTTTCCACTTATTGAACTGTTCTTCCCATTGTTTGAACTGTGCGTCGAATGTCTTTTCGGCTTGAGTGAGCTCTTCGTCTTCGACTTTTAATTTTTTTGCACTAATCGACTCGACGTTCGAACTACCGGTGCGTTTACCACTCGAATTATTATCGATATTCATATTGCGGGTATTATCGGGCGGTAAGGGTGGCTGACCGGGCGGTAACGGTGGATTCGCGGATTGTCCCGATGGAAATAGAGGAAGATTGTTCTGATGGGGCGGTGGTATCCCGGGATATCCAAAACCACTGTTGTCCGGTGGCAAAGGGGGTTTCAAGGATGTTTCCTCTTTGGGAAGCGGGGGTAGCTGAACGTTCGACGATCCCGCTGCTTGGGGCAAGGCCATAACGCTCTGCGTGGACATCTGCTTCATCGTCTCCTGATACTGAAAAATCGAAACGAAATATCCTTTCCAATGCACATTTCTTTTCATTTGTAAACGGATTATTGTAGGACTCGAGGAGAAATATGTACGACTTTCGCCAGTGTACCTTTTCGCCGTACTGAGCTTGCCATTGCTGATACTGCTGTTGCCACGTCTGCCACTGGGTCCAGTTTTGTTGTTGAGCTGCCGCCCATTGCTCCGCCGTATATCCGCTTGGTGCCTGAGTAACGTCGTTCTATCAATTCTCTTCGTAGTCACTAATACTTTCGTCGACCATTCTCAAAAACTTCAAACTCCCTCGCAACCATTCACCATCGGGTATACAAATATTGTTATCGAGGCTTTTCATTCCGCACGAAAATAAAAAACCACGTCTGCCATTATCAATTTGACAGTTTTTAATACGTGCTACAGATTATTTGGTTGTAAAAAAAAAAGAAAAAAAATAGAAAATGTGGCTACACGATAATTCAAATTCAAATCAGACGCTCATCGTCGAGCGTAGCCAAAAAGCATAAGCATTCATTTTCAGTGCATGCTGTATATAATGTTGAAAGCGCAAGTTTTACTTCCAACGCTGGTTTTTTATGCACAGTACTCTTTTTCTAATCAAATGCTGTTATTAAGTATGTGAAATCGTATATTATACGGCTCATTAATTAAGCATCGGCTCATCAATAAATTGTCATTGTAATTGACGTAACTATGATGATCTATCCTAACGCCTGCGTCGTATGGGTTCAAGAATTGTTTTCGAATTTGTAAATCCTTGGAGTATCCAAGATTTTCAAATAATGGAATTTGGTACGAATGTAAACAATTTTTTTTAAAGTTTCTAGGCCATGGATAACATATTACGAGATACTATGTGTGACGAAATACTTACTGGCTGATTAAAGTACTGCAAGTAAGACTGCATGGTGGCCATGGGATCTGCCCCTGGAGCAGCATAGCCAATTGGCGGCTGTGGCATAGGAGCTGCGGCAGGACCACCCGGTAGCTGCCATTGATTCCAGTTTTGCATGTTTTTTTTTTGTTTTCTGTGTGTGTGTGTGTTTTTTTGTTTTGCTCCTAATCCTCTGGTAGCCGAGCAAACTTTATGCTAGCTAGCGCATGTCGAGGATTTTTTAAGGACCGCTGTCCATTCGGACGCTAGTTCACATTTACAAAAAAAATGTCGTTACAATAATGTAAAAAAGTCAACTACCTCATGCCTAGGCATGGAATGAATGTTTTTCGTTTTTTTTTGTTTTTCTCAAGAATCAGTATTGTTAATCGTGTTCTTTCATTAATTTTATCGTCGCAAAAACACGTACGTTTACTGTGCTTTTGGAACAGTGTAGAGAGACCTGCGATATCATAAAATGTATATCTTTCTTTATGTCTTATGTCTAAATGAGATATAGATTCTGCGGGGAAACAATCGATCGCAGCGATGTTTTAAAATTTTGGGTCCGAGGTTTGTAATTTGTGCACGATGGAAGAGGTAAACGTTTGACCGAATCTCCGTGCCAAATATCGGTGGAACAAACGATCTTATATTAATTAATTCAAATTTACGTTGGAAATTAGATTGTATCGAATTCTCAGAGTCGAGCGTACATCACTGGATTTATTCTGCAACTTGCATGAAGCGTCACAGAAGTTATGGAATAAGGCACCAAATACTTTCTGGTAAGATAAATGTCGTCGTATTTACAAAATACACACAGGGAACATTTCCCAGCCACTTTTTGCTGTCGCCAATCTCTTCGCTAATATTCAGTGGTAATTTAGTAATTTCTATAATTTTTTTCTTAGATTTTTTAACTCCATCCATTTAAGAAATGCCGTTTTTCAAATTCATAAGGCGACCAGTTGTGCACAACCTACCGGTCTTGCAAATGCTATAAAAAAAATCAACGTTTTGGCTCTCTCGCGCATTTCCAATGACCGGTATCATTTTTTCAACTTTTCAAAGAACTATTGATATTAATTTCAGTGATTTTATAAACTCTATTATACATAAATGATAATAAATCGTAATTTTGCTGCCGATTGTCGAGAATCTTCATGAATATGGATGGACTCTATAAAAGCAATCGCCGATGAGATTAAGTTTCCATAGTCAAAAATTTATGATCAGCCTTCTGAGAAATGTTTTATGAACCGATAGCATTCAACTATGTTACTAAAACATTTTGATCAATATCAAAGACTATTTTATGCTGTTTAACTTTTGCACTGAGAAACCTCACACCACGCTAAAGAATTTTTAATTATTCCTGTGCATATTCGCAAAGATTCTGTCACATTATTCCTTACATTCTTAGTCAAAAAGTTCACTTCATAACGCTCATAAAATTGTATCCGAAAGTTCTTTGATAATGTGAAAAAAAACGTTCGTGCTCTCGGTTTTCTTATCGTGTATCGATTGACGTGCCAAAAAAAAATTATTTTCTAAACGATGAAGTTAGAAAACGAAAAACAATTGTCAGAACCTTTTCTAAGCCAGCACCATCATTGAGCGAAGTTTAACAATTATTTGTAAAGCCAAAAGAAAAAAGTAGCTGGGTTTTGTAAAGAATACCCCATACATATATAAGTGTACATAACAAAAGGCCTTTCACATATTACTTGCATTTATACCCTAATACACAGTCGAGTCTCGTAAGAATCACTGCATTGTCTCTACTATTGTATGATGTAGCGATTCAGCATTGATAGTGTCAATTTCTTAGATAAAAAATATAGTTGCCGTATGAGATGAAACAACAATGATAATGAATACGCTTCGAAAATACAATTGACGCCGTCACTATCAGCACTGAGGTGAAAATTCCGGAAAAATGTGCCATTAAAGACGCTTGGAGGTGACGCTCAGTGTCAGGTTGCATATATATAAATATATATATATATACATACATATATATATGTGTATGTGTGTGTGTATATATATCGATACATATATTATCATTCAATCGAATATAATTTCCTAAAATATATCACGTGAAATCAACCCCGAGGGATAATCTCACGACGCAAACCACGCTGAATTGCAGCACCTACGGAATTTATTGATTTTCGCAAACTTTCCGCGGCAGAGTGTGCAGAGGAGGGACGATGGCACAAGGGAGACGTGGTCCGAATCGTTTCGTCGAAAGGAAATGTAAAGAGTTATGTACCGGCTCCGTTGAGACAGAAAATATCGACGCAATTGTTACCGAATGACGAATTAGAGTTGATTTAATTGTGTTCACTTACGTCTCGTCAACGCCAAATGACTCCGATGAATACGCTTTGAAATACGGGAAGAACGAGGCAACACAAATATTTCCGCAGGCCCCGAAACTCACTGAACGAATTAGGTTGGGTTAAGAGTCGCGAAACGCGAACCACTCGGCAATGGAGAGACAACGCGAATGAAGAAAATGGCTACTGGATCTGCGCCTTCTGCGGCGTCGAAGGTGCTGCCCTCATCCGTCGATAAGAGCGAATTACTCTCACGCGACGGTAGGTACGGAATTTTCATAAATTACTGTATTACCGGAAGTCGTAGCTCGCGGCTTACGGGAGAAAAAGTGAGAGGCCATAGGAGAAAGGGACAATAAATTCCAATATTACATGTCAAAAATAATTGTTGTATATAATTCGAATATAATTTCTCTCCATTATCGAACTCGACTATATCATGCGATTTAAAGCTTAATTGAAAGTCCGTTTCAATTCCAAATAACTATTCCGCACAATGCAAAATTGATTTTTTTTTGTTAATATCAAAAACGAAAACACATTGCACTGGACTTTTGGCAAACACGGTTGCGGTATGTATAATTGTAGTTTATACAGTAGATAAATACATCGTCGTACAGCTAAAGTTACAAAATATTCATTTTTTGCTTACACTACCAATAGTGAAAATATAAGATTGTTTTATTCTTGTTTTCTTTTTCGGTTCGCCACCTCTTTCTCGATTATCATAATCGTATCATGATCGGAGATGATCCAGAAACGAAGAGAGATGCCAGGAATGTGTTTTCTTACAGTCATTAGAAGTCGATAGCCTTTGGACGTGTCTTGACGTATACATAAGCCGCGATAAGAACGAATACCGCGGCCATCGTAGGTAGAACGACGGTAAAAACCCTCTGTTTGTTCTCCATGAACTCCTTTTTCCGCTCCTTCTTCTGCTTGTTGGTCTCTTTCGTCTTGCCCTTTAACTGACGCATGGCTGACATGCGCGGACAAATTTCATTTATATCGAAAATGTTTCATTCGGTGCAACAGTTATTCGATGATCTTATCTTATTTTCGTATAAAACGGTCAATGTGCGAAACATCTGTTGTTTCCGACGCTTTTCATATGCTTACGTTATTACATTACCGCGACTGATTTAAGATATTAATGGCACTTAGATAATTCGTAATCACTTATGCGTTAATAAGGGGTAACGTAAACCAAGATTTATTTACCTTAATTCGTATTGGCCCGGGATTCAATAACTCCTCCAAGTTTCGACCTCGTGAAAGGAACATGCACACTGAATGGGCGAACAATCTGGAGCAGAATTTAGTGACACGTAAGCCCGTAGACGCTAGCTGTGGGAAGCCGGCCGCCAAACACTATACCGATTCGAGATATCTCGAATTCTCACTTTCGAGAATTACATTTAAACCGGTTCTCCGCCAATGCCAAAATGGCGTTGTATCGTAATTGTAGCTTGGTCGCTAATTTTCTATAACAAAATTAAATAAAAGCGTCAAATTGAAAAGAGCTCATGCTCTTTTTCATAAAGATCGTAGGATATTCTTCGTCTAGAATACTGGAAGCCTTTCAAGGCTACAGTCGATAAAAATCATGCATAACCGCAAGAGCGTATGAGCTGACGTATTGGAGGTTATACAGACGATTTTTGTTGTACATGGCATTTGTTTTGTACACTCGTTAGGTTGGCTCCGATAATTCTTTCCATTACCAAGAATATACGATTTCGAGTGTTTCTTCGACAATAGACATAATGGATCCGCGAATACACAGAAGATCTGAACCTGAGAATGACGATATGGCCGTAGATCAACCTGCAAAATTTCCAGCAGTTCCTCCAGCCTCATCAAAGTCTCAAGTATGAACGAAAATTCCGCGTTCCGATAATTGTTTGCGTCAAAATATTTTATCCGTACGATTGGTATTCTTCGAAGCACAGAACAGTCCAGGATTTTTAATAATTTTTCTATTCCAGATCATAGAGTGGCTCAATGAATGTACCGTCAGTACCAGCGAAACTGTCAAAGTGACAAATTTGGCGAAAGTTCAAGAGATATTATTGAACAAAGAGCCTAATCTGTTGGATCTGTATTTGGACGAGACGCTTCAATTTGCACTCGATAGAAATGCGGAAGTCAGAAAGTTGATAACTGGATTCATAGAAGAAGCCGGGTATGTTTAACTCGTTCCGCAACACCTTTTACATATTTTTTCTATCCCCAGCCATTTGATCAGATTTTTTGTATTTCAGTGTAAAACATGTTGAAACTATACCATGTACGGTGTTGACGCTCTCGAGATTAGTGGGTGACGACGCACCCGTCGTAGCTAAACGTGCCCTCAGGGCCAGTGGTAGAATTCTTAGGGCCGCATTGAAATGGATAGCTACGGTTCCTGTCGTCACCACGGAAATGGAAGCTGCCTGGGGTCATTTGAGCAGTCTCAAAGTACAAATTATCAATATGATAGACAGCGATAACGACGGGTATGAAAAAAAATCTTATAAACTCGTTGATCCTTTTTTTCTTTTAACCGATTGATTCTTCTAACTGAAAAAGACTTTTATCCATACAGAATTCGAACCCAAGCGGTCAAATTCCTTGAAGGCGTCGTTCTTCTTCAAACTTATCCAGATGCGGATGTACCGAAAAAAGCTGATGATTTTTCCCTCGAGGATGTACCGCTTACACTCAAAATCGCGAGACGACGGAAACTCGAGGAAGAAGCGAGTCACGTCATGAATTTGTTGATCAAATTTCATGGTTCGCCTCATGTCAGTAGTCTTAATTTGATGACGTGCATGGGCTCGCTGGCGCTTATAGCCAAAATGCGACCACAATTTATGTCCGGAGTTATACAAGGTGCGTTGTAACAGTCGCTAGATCCATGAACTTGCGTTTTGTCACTTCCATATTAATTTGTCCTTTACGTAGCTCTGCAAAAGTTGCAATATGATCTACCACCAACGTTGTCCGATTCGCAAGTGACGAGCGTCCAAAAACAATTGAAATTGACTTTTCTCGGACTAATGAAACATCCAGCGAGTATAGAATTTGCATCGACGATAGCCAAACAATTGACTCAATTGGGCGCAAAGGAACAGGACATTCTCAAAGCTTATCCAAAACCCGAAGATATTCGTCGCTTAAAAAAGCGTCAGCAAGAAATGGCCGCAGCAACTGCTGCCAAGCGTGCGAAACTCGAGATTATCGTGCCTATCGAAGATCCCGAGCCACTTCCAACTCCCGTACCACCACCAAAGCCTCCCGAGCTCATCGAACTCTCGGATGCTTTCATCGCCGAGAGACTCAGCGTCGAGATTGCAGCCGAGCTTGTGATGGACAGCATGGTAATTAATATTAATTCCTCGTTCAATTATGAAGATTTAAAATATTAATCCTTTCAACGAAACAAAAGTACATAAATACATGTATCATTTTTAATTCTTTTATTTTAGACCAATTTGATACATTTTTCATAATTATGAATACATTTGACAAATTTAAATCAGGCTTGGGTCCCGGACACGATGACAACGATATTTCAGCGCGAGTATCAACCAAGCGCAACCGCCGACATAAACGTGCAACGTCAAATAATCGGTAAATTACTGGCAACGCAAATCAAACAGGCGAAAGCAAAAAAAACAAAGAAAGACGCGAAAGAGGATGACGCTCTTATGGAGGATTTGATCCAAAATCCAACGATAACTGTTGCCGAGGCCAAGAGAGAGCGCAAACGCGAGAAAGATCGTGAAAAGGAGAAAGAGGCGAAAGCATCTCTCGAGGCACACGAGAAGTCTCTTGTAAAAGCGCGCAACAGACTGAAAGCTCTAAAATTATCAGAAATTACAAAACCTCTGCCGAGAGAAACGAAAGAGAAGATGTTGCTAATGGCGGTCAATAGAATTCTACGCGCTGAAAAAAGTGCCGTTTATGGTGGTGTCGCTACTGTTAGATCGAAGATTCTTACGACTCTAGCAGCGACTTTCAATCCTTACATAAAGGAAGCAGTGTTGCGTTATATCACCGATGACATGAGAACGCGTTTGGATCTCGCACTTGGCTGGCTGTACGAGGAATATGCTCTCCTTCAGGGCTTTCAAAGACGAACGACGCTTAGCTCCAAGCCCCAGGAAGCTCCGCATCATGCTTACAATTTTCTCCTCTGTACATTGGTTTCCGCGATCGATCTTATACAAGGAAAAGATCGCGATCCTCTCTTATCGCGTCTCTATTTGGAAGCTCCTCTCATCACCGAAGATGCCGTTGAGGCATTGAAAATGGTCTCGTCGGACGAGACGCGAGGTCTCGTTCCATTGCAGCTTCTCAAGGAAATGGTCGTAAGAAGACCGACGAAACAATTGATATTTCTCAATGTTCTACTTTGTCACACGGGACACGAGAAAGCTGTGATAAGAGACGCTGCTATAGAACTCGTCGTTCAACTCTACGTTCGTAGTGATCTCAGCAAACTTATCGAGGAATACGCTGTACTTTATTTGGGTTTCTTGAGACTGCAAAATCCGCCGGAAATAGTATTTGGTCAGGATCGTGGAAGAGCTCAGATCGAGGATCAATGGAGCGATTCGACGACTCGAGCCTGTCTCGGATTATATCTCGCTCTCCTCACGGAACATCAGGATCTCATTCACGAACTTGCGAGAGTTTACACATCGATGGGCGCGGATGTTAAGAGAATAGTTCTTAGACTCGTCGAGGGCCCGGTGAGATCATTGGGTATGGCGAGTCCGCAACTTCTCGCGCTTGTCGAAAATTGTCCCAAAGGCGCCGAGACTCTTGTCACCAGAATAATTCACATACTTACGGAAAAATCACCGCCAAGCGCGGAATTAGTATCGAGAGTTCGCGAACTCTATCAGACTCGAGTTTCCGACGTTAGATTTTTAATACCCGTTTTGAACGGATTGACGAAGAAAGAAATTACGGCCGCACTTCCGAAACTCATAAAACTCAATCCTATCGTCGTCAAGGAAGTATTTAATAGATTACTCGGTACCCACAATACCAATAACGAGGGTATTGCCTTACCTCACAACTCGCCCGTTACTCCCGCCGAATTGTTGATAGCGTTGCACGCTATCGACACGACGAAGGCCGAATTAAAGACTGTGATAAAAGCTACTTCTCTGTGCTTTGCCGAGAAGCAAGCTTTCACACAAGAGACTTTAGCTGTCGTCATGCAACATCTCATGGATATGACTCCATTGCCGACTTTGTTCATGCGTACCGTCATACAAAGTCTCGCTCTTTATCCACGATTGAGTGGTTTCGTCATGAATATCTTGCAGCGTTTGATTCTCAAACAAGTCTGGAAACAGCCTAAAGTCTGGGAAGGTTTTGTCAAGTGTTGCGAACGCACGCAACCTCAGAGCTTTCAGGTGATTCTTCAATTGCCAACAGCGCAACTGGCCACTGCATTGAAAATGGCACCGGGATTAAAAGCACCGCTGTTGGCACACATCGAATCTTTCGCCGAAAATCAGGTAATTTGGATCTTCGATATGATATCGACTAGATTATTTATCCAGATACATTTTTTATTTTATTTTCTTGCAGAAAGCTCACATCTCGCAATCTATAATGGATATTATAAAAGGGAAGCCACCGATAGTTATGCACGACGAATTCGACATTGCCCCAGCTGGAGATTATGCGCTGGAACCGAAACAAGAGCCAATGGATGTCGATTTATCAGAACCCGCGCCACCCGGTCTGGATTAGCGAGTTTCGTTTAATTCTTTGTTTTTCTTACGAACAGTCTGTTGGTGAGTGTTCCATTTTTGTTTTATGCTGCATTTACCAAATCTACGAACTTGCCGTCGCAATCTGGCAAGAAATATTTTACTAAATGGAAATTATTAGACGATTCATCTTCTCTATGTATGAAAATATCTTTATTTTTAGTCGCTAACACCTGTTACATGAGTAACGTACTCGGATAATATTCGTCGGTAGAAAAAAACAAAATGCAAAAAAAAATATACATAATTCCTGATAGTGAACAAGCTGCATTGGGCTCGATGATGATCGTCAGATCAGCCAAAATCAACACCCGTGTCCAATAGGTCTCGCAGCATGGAGGAAGCCTTCTTTGGAAGAATTCTGCAAATTGTAAATCAGATTTTTAAGTGTTAGATTAAATGAAAATTGATTGCAAGTTACTAGGTACATTAACTGACCGGTTTTTACGCATACCGTGTCCTCAAAATTCCCATTAGTTCATTTGTTTTTAAAATATTAACGGTCTTGAAAAATAATTGGCGAAGAAATTGGTCATACTCAGAATTTCTGATTACCTTAATTGTAACCTTACCTCAATACGTGGCCAAGATATAGCAGGTATCCAGGAACACTGAATTCTGCATAATTTCGCCGCACACCGTCGAGTATTTTTTTAGCTACGTCGGTCGCGGGCATAGTGCCAAAATAACTAGGTATTCTAAGTCAAGAAAAGAAAAACATTTCGATGTAAAGATTATCGGTACCGTCTCTAAGAATGACAAAAATTCTTATACGATTGACTAATTTTACCTTAAGCGAATATCTTTGGCTGCTTCGGCACCTACGATAAACGGATAAACGTGTATGAGTGTGATGATGATATTGCTCTTTGAATGACGCAATTCGGTCTGAAGAGACTCGGCGAAACCTTGAACGGCGAATTGAGCCGTAGAAATGGGAACCGAACCACCGCTGTTTGTCCCACCCGAGAGACCAGCGACGGATGACAAAGCAACGATATGTCCACGACCCGCACGTCGCATCCCAGGCAAAACTGAATCCAAGATCTAGCAAAAATGAAAGTAAAATGTTTAAATCGACAATTTTCGTTTTCTTCGAAATAAACCGTTTAACATACCCAAAAATGACTAAGAACCGAGACTTCCATAGTTTGACGTACTTGCGGACCTTCCTCCATGAGAGCTCTCGGACTGGGAACTCCGCAACAATGAAGAACCATTGTTACGTCGCCAATATCGGATCTTATCGCCTCGACCGTCCGATGTACCTAAACAGTCCTTATGTTGGATTTAGTTAGAGTCAAGATTTACATTTTACCAATATATTCCTTTACACAGCGATACAAAAAGTATATTTTTGTTTTTATATTCGTAATGAAATTGAAACCCACCTGTTCTCTATCGGTTACATCGCAAACAAAAGCCTTTGCAGTTCCTGCGAAAGAAGAGGCACGTTTTGCCGTGGCGTGGCAATTTTCGGCATTAATATCGACACAAGCTACGAGCACTCCAAGCTGAGACAATTGAACGGCTATTTCTCTGCCGACTCCACGTCCAGCGCCGACCACCTAAAGTAACCAAAGGGTATCGCGAGAACGAGCTTAAATATTCGATGTTTTTCCATAAAAACGGAGGTCCTTTTATAAAGGAGGAAAACAAATTGGACATTCGATAGAGAGCTTACCATGGCAACTTCTCCGCTGATATTTTTCAACGGCGGTGGTCTAAATGTCCTATACAAAGCAACTACGATAGCAAACCATATTCCCACCATTAGCGTAACAAGATCCAGCGCTAGTACAATTAGGGAATAGACCCTCAACAACATCTTGGGAGGCTTAAATACTTTGATCCTCTCCTGAAAGATAAGAAAAAGGTCATTATATTATTTTTATTCGAAAAATTAATGAAAATTCTATGACTTTTACCATTATGATAATTGTATTATGCGCTCGGTTCAACAATCATATGAAAATGACAAGAAATTTTTCGAAGAGTACATTTGTAGACCGATACTCTCGAATCGTGGCGACACGATATCAGTTATCAATTTCAGACGACTCTTGAATTTTGTTAGTATCAAAAACACACAAGGTCCAACAATATCTATATATATGTACATCACTACTATCAATCGCGGAGTCGAAAATATGGACAGAAAGAGCGAAGAGCAAGAAATTCACAAATTTAAAGAAAACATGTGATTGTAGGATGATCGTCACGTACCTTTTTATCACAAACGCTTGTCGAACCACAGTGTTATCAATATGTATACACTATCTCGAAACAGTCCGCTAGCTACAATACTATATGTCACTATACCTATATGCTCATCAAAATAAGATTGTAGAAGATTATTAAAGCCGTGGCGAAAAAAGGTAAACATACATATGCTACCATCAGCTACATGAAAACGGCCGAGCAATTTTTACTTTTCAAACAATTTCATTTTTTAATCGTATAATTGCTCCATATTACTTGAAAACTAAATCAATACGTTATATGATTTATATTTTCGACTCTATGACGAAGTGATGTAAGTTACTGACCTGCACAATCGGAAGATGTGGGGTAATGATGTAGGGGTAATTCGGGTCATTCCTAGCTGATTGCGAGTCTATGTATAAATCGACCGGGGTAATGCGGGTTACTTAACCCTCCGTTACTCGCGGGTATCTCACAGATAAGCGACTTGCACAAGTCATGTACCTGTAACGGAAGGTTCAGAAAAGAGTTTAGGGTATATATTGAGTATATGTGTGCTGTATATTTAATTCCTACATCAAGAATTTATAACTCACAATTACCTCATACTGAAAAATTGATATTCGTCGGCCGACTTCGTGGAGCTCAAAATATATGTCGTTCGAGGTATTTGCGACGCACGTTACACCTACCGGCAAAAGTGATCAAAAGTGCCGGCAACAAAAACAAATCTGTATCAACATAAGATCTTTGCTTCGTTTGCTACAGTACATTTCCGTAATATCAAATTTACTTGTCTCTATAAACACACGGGAGGTTGATTTACGTTATATTTACATCCTGTCTCGTTATTGCAATTAGTTATGGGCCGTTAATGATGACGACCGTATTAAGGGTTAAACGAAGGTACGACGACGAGCCTCTCGATGCTCTGGTTATCGCTACCAAAAAACAAAAATCCGAAGCTGGTCAATCCGAGGACTTTGAATCACAATTACCCTTAACAGCGGTTGTTAAATTTGCCGGAACCCTAAAGAATCAGGTAAAAATCGCAGTATAATATGCAAGTGAAGTTTACGATCGAATCGCATTTAGATAATAAAGGTATGTATTGTAGGAAGACAATGTCGTCGAACATCTCAAAAAAAATTTGAACAAAGATGAGCTCAAGGCTAATTACAAACAACACATCGTCAACTTAACCGATAAAGCACGGATAAAAGCAAAGCAAGAATCTCGGGAAAATCGTTATAAAGTCGTAAATTATTATCGTTCTATCGACGCAGCGAAATTGCACGACGATGAGGAAAGTTTTATGACCGTAATCGACGTGGAAGACTCGATATCGTGCACCGCCGAAGATACCGCCGATCCTGAGAAAGTAAGTTTAGATTAGGTTTTTAACACCAATGCGTTCATCTAAGTTAATCAGATTTTAAAAATACTTCAGACATTAATGTGTTTCACTAAATCTTCAATGACATGGAATATACAATTCCACTTGTACAAAATAAATATCGTTGATGTCTTTTCGTTTGACCTTGCAGGAGGTCGGCTACGTTTATGACGTTTACTACACTCAAACAGAGGAGGATATGAATCTAGATGAGGAATGGTCGGTCCATCCCTTTCAGCAAGAGCTCGTTCTCGACAAATATCGAGAAGATGGCTATCCCGTCGAAGACTGCGACTCGGAGGATTCGAATTCGGAGTCGAACGTTAAAAACGATTATCCGGATTCGGATCATTCCGAAAATTCCATAGACGAAGAGGACATGAGAGCTGCGGTGAGAAAAATGAAAATTGACGACGATAGTTCGAATTTGTCGAGCGAAGAAGATTTCGTTTATGCCGTTGACGAGGACGATGTCGAGGCTTACGGTTTTAAATATGCGCGGTACAAAGCAAGGGTTAAGGAAGAAATGGACGACGGTGATAACGATAATGACGAGAGTACTGTTTCCGATGATCCGAGCGACGACGATAACGAACACGAGTCTAGTAAAGACTAAAATTATAATACGTTGATAAATTATACACAGATATATTTTTTTTATATGCTCGGCTAATCTTTGATTCATATCTGTAAGAATATGAGGAGCCGGTACACGGTCAAACAGCATCGTCGACGTGCTGAAACGATTCCTTCAATAAATATACGTCGATAAAGTTGCAGAATTTTTATTCATATGTTTATTATATTTATTACATATTTATATATATAGATATATCTTGTGTGTAAAATTCATCTATCAAAATAAAAACAATAAAAGTAAGCCTAGAGACCTTGAGACGCTCGACGGGACGAAGAGCTAGTGAGAATGAGAGGAGGGAGAAAAGTTAGCTCGAAATGGGAGAAAACATGGTCTGGCAGAAACATTGGGCTGCACGATTAAACCGTAACCGCAAAAATTTCGTTAATAAAGTTAGCCTCTCTGTAACGTAATATTAAAATACGTTAGATCGTATTAAAATTCGATCACAGAGTATCGATTCAAAATGTTTGTCTTTAGAGCAATGGATTCATATAAATTCGGGAAAGTCAAGCCTCCGTACTCTCCCAGTACCGTTAAGATCGCCACTCGACCAAGTTTTCTTTTCTCCATTTCATCCGATCGTGAGAAAAATCGCTCGAGGAATTTCACGCTTGTTACTTTGCTTTTTTGTTTTGTTTTTTTTTCTCGTTTGTTTTAATGATTTCATCATATGATATGAGTAGTACACTGCGTATACATTTAACACTGGCCTTATATTCTAAAATTTATACACTTACGCGCTCGCACGGAAAGAACGTCGTTCGAGCGTGTAGAACGACAGACGAATAGAATAATCCGCGCATAATTTTGATTATTCGCAAAATAATTATCACTGATTTGGTGATGGTTCATTTGTTTTCTTCTTCATCGATTTATTCGTACTCGCGGCTCGCGAAACGAGATGAGCGCGCCGTTTATTCATAGACGCGCTTTTTTTCTTGTTTTTTTTTGTTTGTTTTGTTTATTCGACAATTCAATTATACGTAATATATATTAAATGTTTATATTGCAACGTAATTTAACAGATTCATAAGCTGAGATTGGTATCATTCAGGATCATTACTATATCGTTTTTTTTGTTTTGTTTTAATACTCTACTTGTCTCCATTCTACTGTACAACATTTTACACTTACTGTCTTGTACCGTTTCTTTCTTTTTTTCTCTTGTTTCCATTTCTTTCCTTAGGTATGTCGATTAAGCTTACATTGCTACGAGATTATTTGAAAGAGTCATGAGATTGCACACCTTTCACTTGGTTCATCAATATTTTCGTTTTCTCCATTTGTTTAATTTTTAATCCCTTTCCATGCCCAACGATTTCGAGACTCAACTGCGTTCACAGTCGTATTATACCTTTTTCTTTGCCTCGTATTGTGTCTTTGAACCAAAGCGTTCTCACAGTCATGTATACAGGCTCGCGAACGTTTGAGAATGTTCTTATATATAACAAAAAAAAAAAAGTCCTACGAAGTTCTCTATATACAGTAGACGACGAATTTTCTCGTCGTTCCATCGTCACTCGCGTTCTCTCTCTCTCCGTCCTCACAATCCTCCCATCCCTCCGTGCACCCTTGCTATGATAATGTACGCGTTATTTACACGTTGGTAATATCGACCTTAATAAGTACGAACAATTCCCTGGATCAACGAAAGAAAAAAAAAATCACACAACAAATATTTCAACTAAATCGAGACTCGATATTTAACATCGCTCTTTACCTTTCTCGTTATTATATATAAAACTGGCAACAATTAACAGTCCTATGGTTCCAATCGGACGTTACGTTTTTCTCCCGTCGTTTCTCACCGTCTCGAGTTTCAACAACTTTCGAAACATGTGAAACGAGAGAATAAGATCGTAATACGTCTGTAATCCGTCGAGGTTTTGAATAACAGATCTCTGCAAAAAAAAAGGAAAAAAAAAACTATATGCTTTTCCGTTTTAACGCGGATTAAAGCTATCGAGACTCGTCGGTTACTCTAGAGTACCGAAGCCTCGGTTCTTGTGCTCGGAGGTGGCGTCGTTCTCGTCATAGTCGTCGTCGTCGTCGTTGTGTTGGTCGTGGTTGCGTGCCCGCTCGAATTATTGTTGTTATTGTTGTTGTTGTTGTTACTCGCCTCGCCAGCGTGACTGGAGCAATAAAATTTCTTGTGGGCTATGAAACTGCTCAGATAATTGAAACTTATGTCGCAAGATCGACAATATCGGGATCCAGTTTTGCTAGGGTCGAGACTCTCTTCGGGCGGTGGCGTGTCCTCGCGTTCTTGCTTGACTTTACCCGTGGATGGAGTCGTAGATGGAGTCGTAGATGGCGGTGGTGGCGGTGGTGGTGGTGCCGGTGGTTGAGGACTTTTTCGTACTTCCGTTTTCCCGTTTACCTGTACCTCTGTCGTGACTTCCTCGGGTGTCGTGGCAGGCGCAGGCTCGCGGTTTGGCACTGTCGCGTCATCCTCGAGGTCGTAAGTGATATAAGTCTCTTCCTACAGGGAAGAAAATCAATTATCCAATAATTCGGGAAACAAATTTGCAAAGAAAAATACAGTAGATTTCGAATAGAGCGACCGTCAAGAAATCGACGATATTACATCGTCCTAACCGGACGCCGAACAAAATGGTTTATTCAACCCTTGCTTTTTTTTTTAATTAAAGCTTCTTTGATTCTATATACATAATATGCGTGTATAATGAACGATTGTTAGAAATGAAACAAACATTTTAGTTTGAATTAAATCCAGTAGAGCTACAGCTAACGAACAAGTTAGAGCTACATATTTATGTAATTATGTAGTAAAAGAAATACAAAATGCAATACAATTATATTTACTAGCGTAAAACGTCTGTGATTTCTTTTTTGCTTTTTGTTCGATAGAAAGAATTGTAAAGAGGAGAAAAATCATTTTGGTGCGCGTAGTGATCCATAACAAGACAACAAAACACTAAGTTATTTACTCGTGAGTAATCGAAGGTGTATCGAAGAGTTAAGGGACTGGGGGGCGGTGAGGTATTGCTCATGAAATTATAAATTGTTTTGAGACGCGCCTCGCTCTAACTAATCTTTAGTAAATTAGATCCCTCAAAGCGATTGGTCGCTTTAACCTTTTTACTAAACGGATAGACTTTCATACTAATTTGTATGAAAATCAAACTTGAATTTACATCTCCGTCGCTAAAAAAAAAACGATTGGTCGTTATAAACAAAGTGTCTAACTAAACGGATTCTACTGTATTATAATAACGAAACGATTGATAGAAATTCGAGACTCACCTGCAAGTCGGTTCCTCGTTTCTCAAAATGCATTCGTATATGAGTTCTCATGCCGCGCAACGTGTTGCCCTTATAACCGCAGATCGTGCAACGAAATGCTTTGATACCTTGATGAGCATCCATATGACGCTGGGCGGCACCCGCGGTTGGGCTGACAGCACCGCAAACCGGACATCTCCATCCTCCGGTCGGTCCGCTCGTAGCACCGTGCTCGATCATCGTCTGCAGATGCGAATGGGAAATATAATTTTCGCTACGAAGACGACGATGCTAAGAAGCCATCATCAACGTGATCGATTTAATTAACAAACCTTGCGTTTCGGACATCGGGTATGATGATCCTGTGGATCGGGCCTTTTATGACAGTAAAACGTCTGATGAGCAGCGAGATTGTCCATGGAAGCGAATTTGATGCCGCAAGGTGCGCATATCAGCTGTACGAGTGGTGGCGATGGGGTACCGGGTGGTGGTGAATTACAAACGGTACTTTCCCTCGCTTGGCAGTAATGTTTTTTGTGAGCAACGAAATTCTCGTGACGGCAGAAAACGATGTTGCACTCTTTGCATCTAAAAAAAAATCAAGGAAAATAAATAAATATTCAAATAACAATGACTTTTTTCGTTAAGGGGGTAAACCACTCTAGAACTTTCGGAAAATTGAACTTTTTTGTTTGTTTAAACTGTCCTTTAATATCGTAAAAATCACGTGGCAAAGCTTCATGCACGGGAAAAATCTGTGAGAGCTTGAATTTGAACGCAGCGCGGTTCCTTTCACTGTTCTATGCGAGCGTTTAAAACTTAAAACGCGCTTTTCTCAAAACAACAAATTTCAAGTTGGCCGTATCGATATCTCGAACGACTCTTGTTCGATCGACTTGAAATTTTTACCGTATATTCAAAACTACTTTCTCCTCGACACTATGTAGGATTTTTTTTATATTGCATAGTTCAAATGTTATTAACAATTTTCGTGCGATTTTTTGGCGTCTGTTCGAAATTTGTTTTCAACAACGCGCCATTCATTTTAACAAAAAAGCCCTACGTAGTGCCGAAGCTGTTATCGTACTCTATCGAATGCTTCTTGGTTAATTATTGTATCTTTGAAATTGTAGCAGTTATGAGTACGGCCACGCATCAATGAAAAAACAAAGACGCAGCTGGGGTAATGCTGGGAAGCCGCCATTTTGTTTAGTACAATTCTGAAAAAAATTATAAACAGTGTTCAATATTTATATAAGAAAGACCTTTTTACCAAATTTCGATATGTTGTTTAGTTTCTGGGGAAAAAAATCCCAAAGTTTGCTATATTTTTCGGCCTCTAGAGTGGTTTCTCCCCTTAAGAGAACAAAGACAAATTCGCCAGGAGACTCACCGTGAAACGCCTTGCTTGACGAGAACACCGGGAACCGGCGGAGGCGGTAGTTCGGCGAGTCTGAGGGCGAGTTCCGTAGGTGGCGGTGGCTGAGTGGAAGCTTGAGCGTTCGGTAGAGATCGCGTTCTCGGACTTCCGCTACCGCGTGACCTTGGACTTCCTGGTGGTGGTGGTAGAGACGAGGGCGCGGGTGAGACTCGATTCTCCTTCTCGTCCTGTTGTATCGGTGATCTTCTGATGCTGAGATCGAGTGGTGCCGAGGCGGTTGACGATGGCGATGTCGATAACGCGGGAATCGACATTGCCGACGACGGTGTCGTTGGTTTGTTGGCTATCCTGAGTACAGCCGGTGGATCCTGACTGGAATTTTGGCTGGTAGGTGGAGCTCTGGTCATCGGCTGGAGAGATCCGTTGGGTAGAAGGAAGCACGGTGTGTCGGGTGTCGGTAGGGAAGGCGCGGAGAGAACACTAGCGCCGCGAAAGAGCGAATACGGTACTATGAGTATGGGATTCGTCGGTAAGGCGAGACAGGGCTGCGGTGGTGGTGAATCACCGGGGCTCGAGCTCGTCGGTGGCGAAGCTTTCGTCGTTGCCGGCGATGGCGTGTCTTTGACAACGTGCCTCGTGCTACAATAATGGGTCTTGTGGGCACGATAAGTCCTCAACGAGGTAAATCTTATGTCGCAATTACGACAATATCTCTCGGCCTCTTCGTTCAACGAACCGTTCGCCGAGGTTGTATTCGTCACGCTCGCTACGTTAACGATCGACGGTGTCGTCGATACCGGCGGTGGTGGTGGTGGTGGTTGAGCAGCTGGCGATGAAGCGTGCATTCTCATGTGCCGATTGAGGGATACTTTCTTGTCGGCACTGTACGAACAGTGCGGACACGCGTAAGCTTTGCGCACCTCGTATTTACTCCCACCGGTCTTCTCGTCGTCGTCGTCGTTCGTACCTTCTTCCTCGAGGCGAGGTCTGTGAGCGCAATAGAACGTACGATGCGCCTCGAGGGTGCTCGCTGAACTGAAACGTATTCCGCACGGTGGACACATCAGAGGCGCTGGTCTCGAAGGCTCTACCGTTATCGACTCTTTGCCATCTGTCGGCAGTACGAACAAACGTCCTGATGCTATGGCTGTGAACGAAATTAAACGATTATTTTAACGGTAATAATGTGGTTTTGCAGGCGTGAAGTCAAACAAAAATGTTTTTATCGACAAGAAAAGTTTTTTCTCGTACAATAAAAATTACGAATTTTATGAAAATGAATTGATTCGATTTTTTTTCATAAAAAATATATCTCCTTAGAATGGAAAATATGCTATTTGATTGATTAAACGCTTTTATTTAAATATTACTCTTTTACTAATTATAAGAAGAAATTCCATCAATTACTAATTTAATTAATTTGATTATTAATAATAAAATTGAAATTTAATCGATGCAAATATTTTACCATTTTGAAGACCCGGAGGTAGTGCCGATGCTGTATTAGGAGGAGATACGTTTTCCGGCTTGATAGTGAGCGCCGCGACAGTCGCAGGTCTTAGAGCCGGATCCGTGGCGAGACTAGCGTTTAATCTCAGCCTCGGCGTTGGATCATCGTCGAGACGTATTTTCTTAGCCTCCGATGGTAGCTCGTCCGATCGTCTCGAATCCTCGGAATCGCGCCGATTTCCATCCCGTCGTCTCGCCACCGATCTCGTATTATCCTCATTGTCCTTGAATCCTCGCGAGCCACAAAGCACAACGTCCTCGTCGACCTCGTTTCTCGTTGCTTTCGGGCTCGAATCTTGCCCTCTGGAATTTCGTCCCGTCGATTTTTCCGTTCCTCCATGACGTTCGCGAATTCCTTTAGCGATCTTGTAAAAACAAAAAATAATAATAAATTTATCAATCACGCAATTTTTTTACATTTATATAAATTTTGTTATTAATTTATTTTTTTTATAATGAAAATTAATGAGAAACGGCGAGTTTCGACTATCGATAAATGTTCAATAATCGAGATTACTGTTTTTTTTTTTTTTAATTATTGCTCACCTCGAAATCCTCGGTCAGACTCGCCAATCGTTTCCTGGCGTCCTCGCTGAGTACGCTCAGGCGCAATCTGATGTCCTCGCCGCTCGAATTCGGTATTATCGTCGTCGACGATGCTATTATGCCGGTATTCGTGGCTGTCGTCGAGCTCGCATTTGTCGCGTTGTTGATCGTCAGTCTTGGGTGAGACGGTTGGCTCGAGTCCTCGTCGACGTTCGCTGCCGCGGGACTCGAGACCGCCGACCCGCCGCCCTCTACGCCGCTGCTCACCGACGGTGCCTTCTCCGAGTCGCTCCACTCCTCATCTTCCCCTGAAACAAAACAAAAACAAAAACACATTAAAAATACAATCACATTTTTTTTTTTTTTAAATAAAATTTTCATTCAAAAATTGATTTTAAAAAAAACGTTATTATAAAAATTATAAATTGTTCCAATATTCGATCATTTCCTCGACGAATTATTTAATTGTCATATCAATTATTCGAATAGTTTTATAAATTATAAAATCATTCGAATTATTTCACGAATTAAATCGTACAATTTCATAAATCCTTGAATTTTATTATAATAATCGCGTTAAAAATCATTATTATTATTATTATTATTATTTCGTACATTTGACGATTACGCCCTGGCACACGACCACGTGGTCCGATGACTCGCGGGAAACCACCATATAGAACCGGATTCGCGACGATAGCGATCGCGCGCGCGCGAGAGAGAGAGAGAGAGAGCGAGAGAGGTGGGAAGTTGCGTGCGATCGTTTCAAACCGGAAGTAACACTCGCGAGGGACAACGGCGACGAGAGAATGAACTAGAGAGCGATAGAGAGAAAGGTAGAGAGGAAAAAAAAAGAACGAGTGCAGAAAAAAAAAGACGCGTTTCTTGGTACTGTATGATAAAACACTATGCCACATATATTTATATATATATATATATACATGTATATATATGTATATATATATGTATACATGAAGCGACGCGAAGAAACGATGCGTCCCTGCGGCCGTCCGCGTCCCTAATGGCAACGCGCCACGCTAGGCGAATGCGTGTACCCGCTGAAAATCTCTCTATCTCCCTCTATCCCTCTTGGTCATCGCTCTATCTCGCTCTCGCCCTTTTCACAACGCTCTACGCTTCCCCCTCTCCCTGCCATGCCGTACACTCACTCGTGGCTCGAAACGACCCTATCGGCGCCATCTATCTGCCTCTCCTCCACCCATTTCTGGATTTCCCCCACTACTGGGCTTTCGTTAGATCTCCCCACCACGAACTGTACGAGGTGTCTATCTCTGCTCGCGCGGGAGCTTGGTTCGACGAGAACTGAGAGAGAGAGAGAGAGGGAGAACCCTTGCTTTTCGATGCGCAGATCGAGAGATTTTTCGAGGAGGCTGGAAACTGAGCTGGAGCTTGCGAGGGGGAACGATAACCAATGTCCAGAATTCAAAGGGAATTCGTGATGCGACTACGTCGGGTTTTAGACGATCGTTATTGATTTATTAATCGTTGGGTTTTGAGATCTGTGGAAGGAAGAGTTTTGTGAGCGAAGCGTTTTTTCGAAGGTTGGTTATGAATTAATGATTCGTTTGTGATTTGAGATTGATTGAGATTTTTAATTGTCGATCGTCGTTATAATTTAATGATATTTATAATTAATGTTATATATGACGTATGAAATAACGATGTATAATTTGTTACTGTGATGATTTATGGTTTTTCAAAATGTTCATTATTTTATTACCATTAAAATTATATAAATTTCGGAAAATCTTGGAATTTACGAAATTCTTTGAATTACTTTACATATATGCACTTATAATTATTTCCTATTAAAATAATCATAATTATAAGAAAAATAATTAAAAACCCCATTTTTATTATTCCATTTCCACGAAATTATGAAAAATTAATAAAACATTGAAATTTACGCGATCGTTTCAATTCCCCGACGACAATCGAATTTTCGAAACGGAATATAGTTGTAACCAGGAACGAAAAGAAGAAAACAAAAAAATAAAACGAAAAAGAAAAAGGATCGTTTCTAAGCCCATGAGCGGTCCCCGATCCGGATAAATTATGCAAACAGGTGTCTATACAAGCAGCGTTTGCATACACACACGTCTTATCGCTTATCGTTTAACAGGACGAAAAATAAAACTGGCCTCGGTGACACATCGCAATTGAATTTCCGAGAGAAAGACATCGCGCGTTTGCGCTCGGTCAACGGGGACGATATTTCGAAGCGAGGATCTCTATCCGTCCCGAGGGAGAGAGAGAGAGAGAGAGAGAGAACTCTCCCAGTGGAGTTCGAACTCGTCGTCGTAGTCGTCGTAGTCGTCGTATTCGTCGTCGTCTTCGTTGTCGTCGTCGAATTACCCGGATACTTTAATTGCCTCCTCGGGCGAGGTTCGCCGTGAGGGATATAGAGATCCACGGTCAGATTGGTGTCGAAGAGGTAAGAAAGGGTATGGTGTATACGATGAGAAGGAAGAGAGCGAATAAAACGCAAAGTGAACGAAACCAACGTACGAGAGAGAGAGAGAGAGAGAGAGAGAGAGAGAGAGAGAGAGAGAGAGAGAGTGAATAAAAGAATGAAAGAAGAAACGAAAAGAAAAAAGAAAACGACGTGAAAGCAAAGAGGGCCTATAGCGTGTGGTATAGAGAAAGAGAAACGAGTATATCTTTACCGCCCTCGCGTACGTTCTTCTAGGCTATCCGTCGTTCGCATCTCATGCGCCGGTGTATATATTACACATATAGATATAACATTTGTACATATATATAACAACACACTGGGCACTGGATCGGTACCGCGTTTCTCGGCTCTGTAAATAAGCAGTCATCGATGGATCGGGATGAACAGACCTTCTTCTTCTCTCTCTCCCTCTTCATTCTTTTTCTTCTTATTCTTCTATCTTTGTTTCTCTTCCTTCCGTACGAGGTGATCGCTCAGTCTCGACAAGCTCTCAACACCATGCGCATCATATTCACCGTTCGTAATTGTGCGATATCATTGTCTCGATTTATCACTGATAAGAATTATTTTTTCATGCATATTTTATTTTCGACGAATATAAATTGTAAAAAAATTGTAATTTTTTTTTGTTCATCGTTACTAGGAAATATAGCTGCTATCGTTGAAATACATTTTGATGTGATACGATGAAATTTTTATTAGAATTTATTTCAATTATTTGATTTATTTTATTTTCTATCTCAGACTCTTCGATCTGCGCCATATAATTTCCTTGTAATATCGAGACCGATTCGAATTCAAGGAGCTGACGGATCGGTGAAGGACGTACAAAGGGGTTGAAATATATTTCGACGAGGATTCGCGGTCGCGAAGAGCGCGGGAGCGTTCCATTGGAATGGGGAGGGGGGATAGAGAGAGAGAGAAGAAAAAGAAGAGAAAGATGGGAGTGAGAGGGAAGGCGGCAGAAGGGGCGGGGGAGGGTGTACACGGTCGCCATTAACATATCCGCGAGCTGATAAGACTTTCTCGGAACCGATACCGCCACCGCGCGCGAGTTCTCTGTGTTATATATAGCAACTACGAGGTCCGCGCGTATTCTGCACGCTGCCTACGATTATATATATCTATATATATGTATATAGAAAGAGAAAAAAAGAGAGAGAGAGAGAGAGAGAGAGAGAGAGAGAGAGAGAGAGACATATGAACAGAGCAGTACGAAGGAAATAACCCCGAGACTACTCAGCGAGAAAGACGACGGTTGAAAATCGCACGAGCGACGTTTTATGTAAGAAGCAAAAGCTGCGGCACCCGCGACCGTCCGCCACTTTCTCTCTTTCCTTTCTGTTTCACTGGCTCAAACATTATTGTTCCGCAAGATCGCGACACGAGAGTTTTGCACACAGGCGCATAGACGCGCCTTTTTGCCACAGTGGCCGAAAGATAAAGGAATACGTAGTAAACTCGGCGAGGCTTGATGGCTATATAGTCACGGAAACGCTGTGCTCTGTGTTGAAGAAGGGGGGCGGGAGTGTGAAATACCTACGAAAGAGAAGGAGAGACACGATAGAAAATGTAAAGAAGAATTTGTATTTTCTTAGTTGTCGAATGTTCTCGAGGTGTTGCAATTTTTGAAGGTAACAAGGAGTGGGTAGCCTGTAATATAATTTAGTTTTTGTTATCAATAGTTATCGAAAATCTCTCTTTATCGGGTCTCCGACATTCCAATAAGAAAACATTATTGTTTAAAGTGTAACTGCGTAGGATCGCTCGATGATAAGCCTACGCTACGAACGTCTTTGATGCATCTTTGTCCTATCCGTAATAGGAATATTTCAAAGAAACGACCTCGCTGAGATTATCACTCGCGACAGCGTCTCTCGCTTTACATTTTTATTTCACTTTGTTTTTATTATTTTATCGTTTTTTTACCGCGTTCGAACGAATCGAGAACAGATACCCTTGAGAACACGTTCAAGGTCTTCGTCCAAGTTGCAGGACTTTCGTGTAACAGCGAGAGATAAAGAGAGAACGAGAGAGAGAGAGAAGCTTCGTCTCGAGAAAGAGGCGCTATGCAAATAGGATCCTGATCGTGACGGTGAGCAACACGCGACGTACACCCGCGGCTTTATAACAGTCGACCAAAAGAAGAAGGAGGGACTACTGTGTGAGGAAGCTTCTGTGTACACTGCGTCCGTCGTTCCCGAGAAGCGCTCTCTAGGTCCTCTCCCGTCCCGCTCCGGCCGACGAGTGAGCTCGCGCCTTCCCCCACTCTCGCGCCGTCGGCGCGCTCTCTCCCTCGCGCGACGAGTTCGCGAAGCGTCCGACCATCACGGACGCACCGCCGTGCGGTGTGAGTCGTTCATAACCGTTGCGCTCGACCGTCTTTTAACCTCTACGTGTCCCTCGTAAGTGGGAAGTGTGCACCACACATATTCGAATCAAGGGACTCTACGGCAGTCTTTCTCGACGACTGGTCTCTAACACGGCTCGGTGAGTGGTGAGCATACATAGTACGCGAAAGATGGGACACTGTGAGAGAAGAGAGAGAAGATATGCTAATGCGGGCAAGAAGAGAAGAGAGCGAAACCGTGATCGTGACACCAGGTTCGCTGCTAAGTGAGAGCTCAAGTCCGCGAACCTTCCTCCTCCTCCTCCTTCTTCTTCTTCTTCTTCTCTTTCCTTTGCTTCTCATCGACTAGTGACTCCGCGGAGAGTTTGTGCCCTTGCCACATGGTAAGTATCGCTCTCTCGCGCCCCGTACCGATACGAGACATTTCGTATTGGCTCTCTCACTGTCCGATACCCGAAGAGACTTCAATACCACACAAACACACACTGCGCATATACTCCATGATCCCCCCCCCCCCTCTCTCTCTCTCTCTCTCAACCACACAGGAGACCTTATTCGCTCGTCTTACCGCGAACTCGTTGCGAGAAAGAGACGCACAGGATGTTTTTCTCGCTTCCTCTCATCGTTCGGTCTTATTCAGGCTTCCTCTCGCCTTGTTCTGGGGCCCCACGATCGCAACTTGGTTTCGTTCGATAATCGAGAGACTCACTGGTCTTATATGCATTCGGTGACCGTTCTATCTTGGTTTCTCAACGGTGAACACTCGTCCCCGGTAGAGTGCGCCACATGCGATCTCTCGAGGTTGGAACTTGGGTGGGTTTTCGTATTGCTCGTTTTTCTTCATTGATTCTTATATATATATATATATATAGGTAGGTATATGTGTATGTATCGGTTCTCGTCTCGCTTGACTCGATCCCTTGTTCAAACAGTGGCAATGAGGCGAGTCCATTGCTCGTAATACACTCAACGAGGATCTTCTCGACGAGATCTCTCTTCGGGCCCTATACATATATGTACCTTACACTCGTTGTACGTACACGGTAATGTCTCTCTTTCCGCACGGTCGGGATATTTATATATATATGTATGTGCAGAGGGCGATACAGAGAAGAAACAGAGAGAGAGAGAGAGAGAGAGAGAGAGAGAGAGAGAGAGAGAGAGAGAGAGAGAGAGAGAGGGAGTGAGAGAGAGAGAGAGAGGGAGAAGAAAATTTTTGCATGAATAATGCACAGAGGCTGAACGCGATCATGCCGGGCTTCTCAGAAGGGTCGAACGAACGATCGCGGGACGTTAGAGGCCTCGAGAGCCAAGCGAGAATGAAAATTGAAGTCGTTAAATACGAATCGATCGTTCGATCAAGACATTGTCTTAAATTTCAACAATTCACACGAGAGAAATATTTCTCAAAAAAATCCAATGGAATTAATAAAAAAAAAGAAAAAAAAACTCGCGACTATCACACTAAACAGATGATGATTAAAAACTCTTAAAATTATCGATTTATCGACTCTCGAATAACTAACGATAAAATTTTAAGGGTTTATTTTTATTTTTATTTCGAAATTTATATTTTCTTTTTATAGGCGGGTGTAGAATGTCTTAATTCGTTTTTCGAACGGACCCCTCGGCCCATCGACTCGAAAATTCTTAGCGACGATTTTTTACCGATTTTTATCGAAAAAATTGTTTTCTTTTTTTTTCTTTTTTTAATTTTTCTTTCCCTCGCCGATGTCCGGGAGAACGACAGCCGGTCTCGCTTAAGGATGATCCTTGTCTATCCTCGAGCCTTCTCCCGGACGATCGCCCCTTCCTCGTTTCACTCGAGAGGACGAGGGACGAGGAACGGCCGTTCATTGACTCGTTCGACTAAGCTCCGGACTTCTCGGCAACGACGATCTTGACTATCCGATTAACTCGGTGTTATACACGGTATAGACTGTGACCGGTAGATCTATTCACGTACCTCGATCTCCGAGAGCTTAGAATTCGAAGGTTACACCTCGCATCCCCCAACCCCCTCCCTGTTTCTAGGACATCTTCGATCGAAATCACTTTTTTGTCTTATTTTTCGACTCTCTTAATCCTTATTCACTCTCTCTCTCTCTCTCTCTCTCTCTCTCTCTCTCTCGCTCTTTCTCTCTCTTTCTCTCTCGCCTCTCAGCTTCTTTATTATCCGTCGAAGGTGAGGAGAGATTAGTAATCCCTACGGCGTGTTTTCAAGATAGAAATAAGACCCTAAATCCGACGCGTGATTGGACGTGACTCGAAACCTCCCTCGAAAGAAGCTTCTCGATTTCGTATATCTCATTTTTGTTTTCTTTCTTCCTTTATAATTCTATTTTTCTATTTTTCTTTTTCGTTAATTTTATTTTTAGATATATCTCTCGTTTTATTTGATATCAACGTCACGAAAAAGCGGTCGCGACATGCGCGACGTATCGTCGTCCGAGGAAAGAAGAAGAAGAAGAAGGGGAGGGGTGGTTTTACTCGAGAGGCCCCGTGGCTTCGAGTCTCGAAGTGAGTCGTTTCGCGAGATGTCGCGTATGCGGGAGTCACGAGAGGGCCTTTAATTCGATCGTTGTAACACGGCAGGACGACCGCGAAGGATCGTGAAAGTGTAACGGAGCGACGCGAACGAAACGAAAAAAAAAAAAAAAAAAAATAAAATAAAATAGAAAAAAATAAAAACAACGTACGAGACTGTGGCAACCTCGCGATCACGAGAAGCTTATAAGGGTCGCGGGGCAACATTAATGTTCGACCTTAAGGGCACGACGGATGTACGACTATATATACATATATATTTATATAAAATATAACCGATATGTGTTTGAGGACGCTCGAGGA